>OX578137.1:58818235-59218235 GCA_951213105.1 Amaurobius ferox
TTAAATCACGAACGAGCTTAAGACTCAGAATTAAAGTTTTTCAGTAAGTCAATAAAATCAAAATTTGTATAGTGGTTTTATTTTTAATTATGACATATTAGCGCTTTTACAAATTATATTGAAATATATTTTTGCAACACAGTGTGTTTGTACTGAAGTACACTGTGTTGCAAAAATATATTTGCATTCATAAAAAAAAATGAACTACAGTTGCTAAACTCGGCATACAAATGTTTTAAGAGCTGTACAAATGATTAAAATATCAGGGCAAATGGTGTTAACGGCTCATGCAACGCATATGGGAACAACAAACACATCGGGTTCTCACTCACGGGCAACTGAAATTGAATTTTCTGCTTTGATACTGTAAGTTGCGTAGAAGAATGTCTTTGAGACTTACTCGACGGCGCTACGAGCGATTGTCTGATTTAGAGAGAGGTCGCATTATAAGACTAAGGGAAACTGGTTGGTCCAACAGCCGAATCACTCGCCATCTTGGTCGGAGCTATATTGTAGTTGCCCGGTGTTGGCAACAGTGGATAAGAGAAGAAGGCGTGTAATACGCCTCTGGGTACATAGACAGCTACGACCTAAAACGACTGCATAGCATTCTCTGAATACAATTTTTGGCATCTTAGCGGGCTTGTTAAACCCTAAATAATATCTTTTGATACGTGCTAAATCAGCTCGAGGAGGAGACAAAACTTGCTTAAAGAATCAACATCACTTTTACCTAAGGAAAATATTTGTAATCCCAAAAATATTTGGGCACTTCATATTTGTATCTCATCAACTAGTTTGTCTTGCATCGAGTTCATAGAATGCGAGTGATGCCACGTCATAACAATCCGAAATCAATTTTCGACATGCACATACGCGAAGGAGGAGAATTTTCGACCTCGCTTTTCCCCGGAATATGCAGGTTTGTTAAAAAGTAGAAATATATGTGCTTTATAAAATATCATAATTAATGAACGGACGACTCCAGGAGTACATGCTGCATGGAGTACTTCCGGAAGTACATGTGTTTAGCTGCTGTTAAATTGTGAAGAACGGATTGATAATCGGTTGTTCTTTATTGGAATTTTAAAATCGATTGCGTCTTCTAAAGACGAAAAGAATATAGTTTTAGAATCATCAAATACGTATATTGATAGTATGAAATCCTTTCGAAACTTTTTTGAAAGTATTCCGTACTATCTGATTTTTCCGATAGCGTTAAGGCAGAAATTCCGCAAAAATATTTTTAATCGATAATAAATCGATTTGTGCGAAATATGCTCAGAATGGCCCTTTAACATTAAATAAATAGAAAACTAATTTCAATTTGAAAAACTTTTAGTAAGGCGTTTCCTCTCGGAAGTCCAGATATTCTATTACCAAATTTCATGGCGATATGTTACTTTGATTTATCGCTATAAGCAAGTAAGCGTATAGATAAGGGGCGGAATAGTCCAGTGGTTAAGGTACGGAGATTGCACTCTGAGGACCCGAGTTTGAATCCTGGTTCTGCTCAAACTATCTCCGTGTTTACGCGGAGTATTCGCACGTTAAATCTGTGGGTCCAAAACTCTTTCCGAGAAGTTGATGGCAAAGGAAGCAGGGTACGATCCTTGTTCTGTTTAAATATGCTCGCAATGTCCCGGTCGTCCAAACAGATACCCTAAACTTTCGATCAGATTGTCTGGGTCAAAAGAAAGATAGACACACATAAATCTTATTTTATTATTATAGATAGGAAATTCACTGGCAATCAGCCTATTGTTGAAAATGATTTCAAGATAATTCAAATTAGGGGTGATTACATTCTCTCTATTGCTATTGTTTATAATGAGTAATATACTATTTTTGTTCAGTTATAAAAGTTAAAATATGAAACATATTCTATAAATATCTGGTATGCCTGAGGTTGAATAAGTGGGAAGTAAATCGTGCGAAATGTGACACACGAATGTAAAAACGATAGATTTACTATTGGGGAATATTTTCTTTTATCAAACAATATGTCACATTTTAAGAGGATATCAAACAAGCTGGGATATTTTGCTTTAACTTTTTTATTCTATGCTCTACGAATATTGTAAATCTCTGAAGGTTTGTCATACTCAAATATGCCTGTTCATTTTGTTTCTTTAACAAAAATGCGACCAGCACATGATTTTCCCTACATCATACAAAGGCTTTATTTCATTCACAGCGAAATAATAATGTGTAAATTCCATAGTACAATATTTTTAGTACTAAATTAAATGTACATTTAAATTGGGCGCTTCTGGAAACTTACTAGTTAAAACAGACTTCTTCATATTCATGTGGAAAATTCTCATAAAAATTCAAATATCCTTTAATTACTATACCGTGAAATAAATGGCAATTGCGAATTCTTTGACATCAAAGTATCAAACTATTACAAAATATCAGCGATGAAGCTTCAGTCCGATGGAGCGGAAATGGTTTTGTGCGAATAACATTTTATAAAATAAAGCTTCAGTTAAGTTCAATACGTTTGTTCGATTATCTCAAACTCATACATTTCGCTAATAAGTTTTCAACGCACTACAAATTATTCGTTAACTGTTTATAGCCAATGTGAACTTTTAGTTTTTGCCCCGGTTTCATCTGCACTTCAAAATATCAAATTATTTTACTAACTTAAATAGTAATTCGATATATAAATTAAATTTGAAAGAAAAATTTTGTCAGATATATTATATAAGTCAATCTTTAAATTTGTCTGGCATGAATATTTACTTGATTACGTACTTGAATCCGTATGTTTTCATCTATTATGGTCAAGCCTCACCAATCATTAAACATTTTTAGAATCTCCAAGTTATTTTACCATACTAATTATTTTAAATAAAATTAAAATAAAATATTACTTGCTTATACACAAACATTTCACCAAGGAATAAGTAAACGGATTGAATTGTAATAATCACGACATTTTATGTATTACAGCTTTCCCGTCCATTAGAAAGCCCAGGTTAGAATACCAAAATATCAAAATTATCACCACTATCCATCGAAAATTAAGTGCTCGATTCAAAATTATTTTATATACACTTGTAGAGCTTTTCAAAAAGCTGCAATTTATTGCTTAATGTTCAAATCTACCCTTTTTAGTTTGTGAGACACAGGTATTACAAACTTGAAAAACGGAAAGTTTCGAGTCTTCTTGAAATTGACTCGGAAACTTCAGGAGCAATTTTAAAAAAATAGGTCTAGATTTAGAAAGTAAATTTCCTGATGCATATTTTTATCGGTTACTATTTATATCTGTCTTTATGATGTGTTTGTGCTTCTGTACGTGTGTATATGATGTCGCTTCCGTTATATACTTCCTTATAATCCTCGTCACATTTTTCTTATGATTTATTTTACCCCGCGCCCTAAAATATTTCACATGAAAAACCACACGAATTCTCAACAAAACTTTGATGGACATACATGCACGTTAACACATACACACACACAGAATTGTGGGGCATACAATGACATGGAGTTTTAATAATTGTGTTGCAGCTTATGTTTCGTGGGTGCTTTTCTGAATACAGAAATAAGTCCGATTTTCTGGATAACTAACACTTTATTCCAAAGCAGCATAAACATATATTTAATAACTATTTATCTATCTAACAAAGACTTAAAGGAATTGCGTTAGATATTGGATTTCTGGAAGTTTGACAAGAGTTTATGGCCTGAACTAGAAGAAGGATAAGGGAACAATGAAAAGGAATATTGAATTTAATACTAAAAGTAAGCTCATGAAGTAAAAATTGAAACAATATTATTCAGACAAGACACCATGAACTATGAGATACAATCTGAGTCAAACTTTAGGCAAGAAAGAAGAAGAAATGGAAGCCGATATTAAATTCGGACTAGAAGACATAAAGATTGAGATAAAAATGGGACAAGAAGATATGAAACTTGAGATAAAAATGGTTCAAGAAGATATGAAATAATTATTAGAACCGTACAAGATGATATGAAAGCTTTACAAGTTGACATAATACGAGGAAAAGTGAATTTCCAATACCCGTGATTTGATATCAATTAATCTATTTTAGGAATTAGTTGAGTATTTAGTTAATGTTTGATTTAACTGCAGGATGTTTTATTTGCAAGATAGCTAGAGAGTTAGCTGCAATTTGTTCATGTACGTTTATTGCTGCTTTGGAACAAAGTGTTAGGGTAGATTTATCCAGAGATTCGAATTTATTATTATATCCCGAGAATACAGACATGATTTCTGAAGATAAGCTGTTGGTGTACAGATAGTATAGATGTTAAAATATAAAATTAATAACTGCAAAATACAGTTTTGTTAAATATTTTGACAGGTGGGTTTGTTTCAGTTTATATATGGGTGCTCCACGAAGAGCGTCCAAAAGAAATACAGTTGGTCGTAGATGTGAAGTGAAATACAAAATATAATCACAAAACAGAGGATAATTTATATTTGCTGGTTACACCTTTTAGAACTGATAATTTCATGAGAAAGCGAGATTTAGTTTCTTATATGCCCTCTCCCAAATGAAAAAAAAAATGTCAATGAATGAAATTTGCGCTAATCTTCTTTAGAGCGAAATAAATGCACACGGTACTATTTGACGAAACATTTGATGATTTCAATTATTGATATTACGTATTTTTTTCGATTATAAGGGACCACCAACATATAAATTATTCAAAATAAAATAGTAAAATTTGAAAAAAAAAACAATTAAATCATTTTATGCTATAAGTTTTCTTTTGTTCTTGAAAAATAAACTTTAACTTATATCTGTGTAAGAATCAAGTAATTCCTATAATGGCAGAATTTCGTTTTTTCTTGTTTTCATTAGATTTTTAGATGCCCCCCCCCCATATTTCATTTCTGAGAAAGTTAACTATCTACACTTGCAGTTTAGGTAAAATAGATTAATCCAAGAATTTAAAATATCGATATCTCGGCGCGACATTCATCAAAAGGTACAGGGTAGATTTATTTCGCCCTAATAAAGCGCAAAGAGGACTTTATAAATTGACTTTTTTACTTTCCTTATATACATAATGTATAAGGAAAATATTGTGACGGGGTCGAAAGTTCGAATTCGAGTTTTCGACGGGAGAGCATGTTTCAAGCATCCCTGATCACGAATCAAACATTTTTGAAGAGATGTCTGTGTATGTGTGTGTGCGTGTGTGTGTGTGTGTGTGTGTGTGTGTGTGTGTGAGTGAAAGTATGTGGTGTGTGTGTGTGTGTGTGTGTGTGTCAGTGAGCCTGTGGAGGCGATAACTGACGAACGAATGAACCGATTTGAACGAAATTTGGTACAAAAATTACAATCCATACACACTGGACGCCTATTGTTTTTATACGCAATCGAATGTTCAGAACTCTCCAAAATTTTCGAGTGAAATTTTGAAAAAATCGTCAAAAAATCAAAACCTCTAATAAAGTAACGCAAATAGACATTTCTTACGTAATTTTTCCTTAGAAAACGATTGACACAAATTTTAGAACGCCAACATGAACCGTTCTCGAGATATTGCACATTTTTAAATAGATTTATCAAAAAATCCCATAAATTAACAAAAATATTAACTGTTGAGAAACATGTTCGTTTTTCATATGTAATATCATGCGATAAATTTGGTGACATCATTCTTGTGGATGTAGCTCATTCCATTCATGAGAAAAGATAGTTTGAGTAACACTTTCGTATATGAACGCCAATAGTCATTTATCTGCTATAAGAATAACTTATTTCTCCGTCATAACGCTTGGCGAGATTTTGGCGACGAATTTGGCGGAATGTCTCCAACTTGCCGACTTTTTGAAATGTTGCCACATTAACGAAAATCTCGCTATCTGGATAAAAATGACGCTGAATCTATGAAAATGACGACTAACTGTTGAAAATTCAATATCTTGGAAATAATATAAATATCTACTATAAGAAAAACCTCTCACTTTCCTTATATATATAATGTATAAGGAAAGTATTGTGACGGTGTCGAAAATTCGAATTCGAGTTTTTGACGGGAGAGCACGTTTCAAGCATCCCTGATCACGAATCAAACATTTTTTAAGTGATGTCTGTGTGTGTGTGTGTGTGTATGTGTGTCAGTGAGCCTGTAGAGACAATAACTGACGAACGAATGGACCGATTCGAACCAAATTTGGTACAAAAATAACAATCCATAAACACTGGAAGCTTTTTGTTTTTATACGCAATCGAATGTTCAGAACCCCCCTAAATTTTCGAATGAAATTTTGAAAAAATCGTCAAAAAATCAAAACCACTAATAAAATTACGCAAATCGACATTTCTTATGTAATTTTTCAATAGAAAACGATTGACATAAATTTTAGAACGCTAACATGAACCGTTCTCGAGATATTGTACATTTTTCAAAAAAATTATCAAAAAGTCATATAAAATAATAATAAAAATATTTCCTATTGAGAAACATGTTCACTTTTCATATGTAATACCATGCGATAAATTGGGTGACATCATTCTCGTGGATCTCGCTCGTTCCATTCATGAGAAAAGATACTTTGAGTAATACTTTTGTATTTGAACGCCAATAGTCATTTATCTGCTGTAAGACTAACTTTTTTTCTTAGTGCATAACGCTTGGCGAGATTTTGGTGACGAATTTGCCGGAATGTCGCCAACTTGGCAACTTTTTGAAATGTTGCCAAATTAGCGAAAATCTGGCCAAATGGATAAAAATGACGCTAAATCAATGAAAATGACGACTAATTGTCGAAAATTCAATATTTTGGAAATAATATTAGTATGTACTATAAGAAAAACGTATTTTTTTATTGTAAAAGTAGTAAATTCATTACATTATATAAGGAAAATCATATGTTGCCCACATCAGATTTTTTTTTACTGTAAAAGTAGCAAATTCATTGCATTATATAAGGAAAGTCATGTGTTGCCCTTATCAGATATTTTTATTAGAGGCAGTATAAAAATGAAATTTTGATTTTTATAAAATTATCAGTTTTACGACGTGTGACTAGCACAGCTAAATTATCATTGGTTATTTTTAATATCACACTTCCTTAAATACAAAGAATTGGTTTTACATTGTTTTCAGTCGCTCTCCGTGAAAATTACTGTACAAAGAAATTTTATTTAGGAAAACTTTATAAAGGAGAAATCTCTTTCTGAATTATTAATGAAAAATAAAGTCAGAATTGAAATTTTAGGACATTTAGATCTTTTATGATTTATGTCTTTTGTCCTTTATCTTGAAAACTATTCCGCATTTGTTTCCTCAGTTCTGCAATAAATCAAAACTGATAGTTTGATGGCAAAGCAAAGTAATCTGTCATTATTATTTTCAGATTTTATTTTAAATTCCATTGGGATTCACAGGGAAGTAATAGTTTCTGTCATCACAATGTTTCCGTATTTTTATTTTTAAATATGAAATAAATTAGGATTTGCGTAAAGCCTGAGTTTTAACAATGTAAAATAGATTTTCAGCTGAATAATACTAGTTAAAGCAATGTGATTTCTTATTTTCCGTTTTATAATGGTAGAATACGTCCAAATGAATAAATACATTAATATGATTCTGGTCTTTTAATTTTAGATGGTGTCTTGATAACTGCACATAGGAATATTAAAAACAAAACATATAGTAATTAACTAACTATATATCTGATTTTACTGTCGTAGGTGCTCTGTCTTTTTATCCTCAAAAGAGAAATTGCTATCTGCGTGTTAAACCATTTGATGCGGTTACTTAAATATTACTAGTTTTTTTTTCAAACGCAAATTTGCTTTGTAATTACTTTTGGCAGCAGTTTAGAGCAAAATTTTAGAAGAAAACGTTTGAAGACATCTTAAAACGTTTTCTCTTTTCAGAGATACTTATTCGAATGCAAAAACCCTCCGAAATAGTAAGTTCAATTTTTATCCGATTACGTTCGGCAACCACTCGGCTTGTAAAATATTAATTTAAACCAAATCTCAGAATTAATAAAAATCAGGTCAGTTTTTGAGCAGTTATCTTTGAGCAAATCATGAAGATAAACAAACAGAAACAACAAATCGTGTCCAACTCTAAATTAGGAAGTTAATCCACGTTGCCCCTCCCTTTAATTAACACAGCGTGTGATAATTTAGTAACCGTGTCAAACAGCATCAGAGGCAAAACATCAATTTCTTCTTCACGGCAAGAAGACAAAGCAACCACATCAGCTAAAGAACCACACCAGCTAAAACAACCATACCAGCTAAAACAATCTTGTCTTTTTTTGCCTTTTCTGATGCATTTGATCACCCCTTTTGTGCTAAAGAAGGAAGGTGTTTTTTTGATTCCTTAACCAATTAATACAGTCACTAAATTATGTTATATATTGTATTACTAATAAAAGTTTTCACTTTGCAGTTATTTTTGCAGTAGTTTGAGCAATTTAGTATTAGGTGTTTATTGCTGCCAAAATATTGCACTTGAAAATTTTCTTGAAACCAATATTTTTTACACGAGAAAGGAAAAATGTTTTGTACCCAAACATATCATATCATCATATCTCAGAATCCGTCTCTTTCTACAGCATATCCATCTATATGCTACAAACTTTTAGGTAAGGATAAGCATGCTTATGAATATATCACCAGCCATTTAAAAAAACATGTTTAGCATGGTTAATTATTCTTAACTTATAAGCAAGTAACTGGGAAAGTTGAAATGTAGTTAAGCAAGTTAGTTTACTTTATTTTACCAGATAATTAGAATGCATCTGGATATTTTTTGAAAGAATATCTGTAATTTAATCAACATGCTAATGGAGCGTTTAACTGATGTAATTGGCAACTGAGAAATTTTAGTGTTTGGGTTTTGCACGAAATTGAGCTTCTTATCCTAAAGTAACATGCTTATTACCCTAACATTTCCTTTGAGTGGAAAATTTAGTTGTTAATGACAAAATTTACTTATTAGAAAAAAAATAGCATACCAAGAATTCATTTGTGAGTTGACATGATTATAATACATATTAATGAACTTAAACTAGTATTTTTTTATCATATCTTAAGCATCAGGCCTCATTTAGCATTAAAAGCACATCACGAAGAACCAGGAGTCAGATACTTTAAAGATTTTAGGCCTAAATTAGCACTATGCATAGACTATTATTGTATATAACAAAATATAAAATAGTTCTTTTGCCTTATATACTAACACCATACTATCTAACACTAAGTTAAAACGTACAGAAAGAGTTTGTAAATAATAATGAACATTTGTCCTCAATCTCTAATCTTAAATATAGTGTTCAACAAAAATTTGTCCAATCTATGGCAAAGTTGCAGATCATAATAATTGCTTTTTGCGTAGATTCATATATAGTCAATACGATTAAGTAGCAGTGCAATAATGTGTCTTTGAGGGTTGCACAGGAATTAATGATTTTGAGAGGGTCAGTGGTAAGGCACGTGGTCAGAACTGCCTGGAAATTTTATCAGCGGCATATTTCTGGATAAGAGATACAGTTTTAATTTTTTTTCATAATTTTATACATTCAACTGACGGTCTTATAGGTAGTTTGGTATTAAATCTGTATACAAAATATAAAAGAATCTAGAAAAAGCTGTAGCAAAACTGTTGAAGCCGTTTCCTTGAGGTGCCGTTATATAAAAATCGGCAGTGTCTCTAGTCCAATGGAGTTGAAATGGTTTTGCGTGAATAACATATTTATGCGTAGGTCGTTTGTCTTCTTTAGACGTTTTTAACTGTTCAAAATATTAAAATGCCCAAATTAGAATCAATTTTACAAAATGGATCACACTATTGAAATATCAGAAGTATAACCACTATATTCTGAAAACTTGGAATCTGATCCAACATTTAATTATATATCCTTATAACACTTTCAAGATTTTGAGCCAGAAGCATTGCAATCTTGAAAAACTAAAATACTTCAATGTACTTGCTCTTGAAATGATGAATGTTCGACGACGAGCTTTGTAAACACACATTATTAATCTAGAAACTTGATTCCCTATTGTAAATTTTGCCGCTTACTGTATATATCTATTTTTCATAGTTTAGAATATATTTCGAGTGAAAGTATGCAAAGTGAGGCTGAAACTCGTTCAGACAAAAACTTTGAAGGTTTTTTTTCGAAGAAAAATAAGAAATTTAAAATAATAAAAGATTGAAATTATTTTAATATATTCATAAACGGTGCCATGTATTAAAATTAGGATCATTACGTCCGAATTTGACACTTCGCTGGTTAGACGTACGTACGCACCAATTCATGGCGGTATTATTGTATAATAAATCTGATCTGGAAATGGGAAAAAATAATTGTAGTTACACCAATAATATACCCAAAATATTGTCTTCGATGCATGTATATATTTCAGAATAGCTTAGAGAAAATTTCGGTTTCCTATAAAAGTTGTGACTGCTGAAATGAAATCGATATTCTGATATATTGAAATATTCAGAAATGAGATGGGTGAAATGCCAGATGCCGGAAGCTCAAACATCTTCTGAGAATATCAAATGCATCAAATTGAAGATCATGTTTAAAGTTGACTTTCTATGGATTACGAAACTTTCAATACTCTGAAACTTTCGATGCATAGACCAAGTTTTTGTAATATGATAAAGCGAAAGAGAATAAAACATTTCAAGCGATGTAATTTTAATAAACAGTACACAAGAGTGTATAGAAATACAACGTCTAACTACCGTATTTAGTAAAAATGTAAAAGTGTCATCTGGTTACGAAGGAAAACTACAGCCTTCAGTTTTGAGACAGAATCAGATTCAACTCGAGCTCCCGCAGAAACCAGTTTAGTTTTTACCGCTGGGAGAGGGGGCCAAAAAGCGTGGATTATCCCCCAATAAGCAAGACCGCAACCCTGGGAGGGAAGTCACCATTCACCGGAGCCATTCACTGGAACCATTCACCGGAACCATTCACCGGAACCACTCAGAGGAGCCATTCATCGGAGCCGGAAGATGGTCCCGAAGAATCTCGAATCCAGTCGCCTACGGATCTGGAGACATGATCATAAAGTCCAGTCTCTCTCCTCGATCTACAAGAGTGTCATAGCGGGTTCCGAGGGCATCTCGCAACGGATTCCCGCCAGACACGGCTGACCGAGAAAGTCTAACTTTCTCCGAATTTATAACCCAGGTTCGAAACACACCTCTCGTCAATTGGAAGAATTCCAATTGATGACCTGTGAAGAAAACCCAACAAATACCAAAGAAATACCTTTACCTTCAAGGATTCACCAGAAGCTGAAAACACATAAATGCAATTCAACTACAACTCAAATAAAAACACAATTCTAATTCAAATCCAATATTTATTATTCAAAATGTGGAGTTGCAGATCAAGTACAATTACTGATTTAATAATTTAACCACTGGACCCCTCTTTACCAAAAATCATCGGCTCTTTGCCGGAACCTTAATAATAATTCAATAATCAAGTAATTTCATATAAATTTCATATAATCTAATTTATCAAAATAAAGGTATGGTCAGAGAGAATGCACACACCCGGGGAACGTTAAAGGCTTAAGTATTAACTGTATTTCAATACAGTATTAAATCAATTTAAATTACTATGGCTTAGAATAAGCTTCATTATGAAGAAAGAGACTGTAGTTAGAAAACATATGTATAATGCTGGCAGAAGATTCTATGGATGAAAAGTTCTGCAGTGGTCGATGCACAAGTCCCGTCAATAGCCCAACGGCAGTCTAAGTGTTAAAGTCTTACCTCAAGAAATTCTTGGAAGGACTCATGGCAGATAGAGCACAGGCATCCACTGATAATTTCCCTCGGGGCAACATTGCCCCGCTCCAGCAGGAACGGTTGAACCGCAGTTTCCGGCAAGGTGCCGGATCAGGTCAGCCGAAGGAACAGCTTCATATTTGCTTTCTCTGGTCCCGGTACTCGACCAAGCGAGATGAGGCATCATCTCTACGTTTACACGGCGGTCGACGGTCGGCGAGGGCAAGGCATCATCAGATCTCGGCAGTGGCGACGGTAACAGCTGTGGCGATGGTAACAGCTGTGGCGATGGTAACAACAGTGGCGATGGTAACAGCAGTGGCGAGTGGCATCTCTCCCGACCCTCACAACACGGTAACTCCGCCTGAGGGCTAAGTCCCGCGTCGACGTGAGTTCGAAGATGTTTCCAGGGAGAGAGCCCCGAGTTACAATTTACGCAGCTTATATACATTCCAGATGGATCCAGAACTCTTCCAATAGAAAATGACATGGGCTCACATCAACTCCTCTCCACCAATCCAAAATTACTTCCAATTCAAAATCATCCACAGTTCCGCCCCACAACGGACGATTCCAAAGGCACGCGTATCTGCCGCGTGACAACAAGGAGACATCTGTCTCCGCCAGCAAGCCAGACTAACAGGCGTCATTCCCCGAGTGTGCGAGAATTAATATAACGAAATAAAAATGGCACAAATTACTACCGATTTCGTTACTTCAACATCTGCTACAATATATACATTGACAAGAGGGTTCCAGGACACAGATTAATTAAATAAAAGTTTAAAAAGTACAGAAATTATGCAATTTACAAAGGAGTGACGAATGCCGTCACGACAAGAGTATGCCTTATGAGACCGAGTGGGAACTCAAGGTAAGAAAATTTCAGATGTGTGTGCCCTTAGGGAGGCGGATCCGAAGCTGCAAAGCCAAAGTCCGGTTGCCTTCCAATAGACGGTCTCTCCCATAGAGGAAGTATGTTTCGAGACATGCAAATGCGCTCTCTTACACCCGCGTAAGTTAGGCGTCTGTCGGTAGAATAGCACACGCGACTGAAGGTAGGAAAATAGTTGCACAAGGCCGAAAGAAAAATCAAGGAGACCAGTAATGAAATGAAAGAAACTGTTATAGGACCTCTGGATATATCCTGTGGAGATGTGGAAGTATTATTTATGGTCGTAATTAATAATGACAAGAAATAATCCAAGACCGAAATCAGGAAACATAGGGAGCAGGAGATGGCTGCAAAATTTACACGGTGAAGAATGATTGATGACTTTTAACGTATGTGTTGCGGACGGACCGCTCAAAGAAATCCTTTCCATGTTCGTTCCATATATGGAAACGGCGTTCGAATACGAACGCCGCTTTGTGTAGTCATATCCGGAAATATTTGCGACATCTAGGTGCAATTCAAGGGCTGGAAGGGTGGAGTGGAACACGGCAAACTTCGGCCAATATGTTTTTAAATGCTGCAACATTAACAGATCTTTAACAGACTTTTATTCTAGTAAATAATGCACTTTCCACATTATGAAGAACGATATACAGGGTGTCCCAAAAAGATTGAAACGCGCTTCAATACTTTACCTGTTGGAGATAAGTGGGCATTGTGAATTGCAAAAATGTTGAAAGTAAGGTAGAAAATAAGACTAAGCTAATGAAATAGTCCTACCATAAATTTTCAAAAAGTTACACTTTTTAATTCAAGATGATTCAGTTTTAGAATCTTGCCCGCGAAAGCATATAGGGTTCCATTGCCAAATGATGTTAACTTTAACACAATTTTTACTTCTTCTTTTAAAATTATCTAAAACTACACCTCAAAATAAAAGTCATTACCATATATTTCAATATGAAACACTCTTGGAAAACATTCCATATTAGGCGGACTTCCATATTTTCTGATTCCCATTCTGGTGGATTTCATTTTCCATTACGGAGGATACATTACATATATTTATCTGCCAGAGGTGCCAACCCTACAGAGTCTAGCCAACTGTCTGGCGTCCGTAGAAAGGATTATACTCTCTGGCGAGTTATCTATTTCGAATAACTGGTAAATAATGGAATTTGGATGTTAAATCGAAATTAACTATTTTTGCCAAAATAAATGAATTAAATTGAATTTTAACATTACCTATATTATAATTTGAATTTAGAATAAGTCTTTGGGTACAGGAAGGGAGCAAGAGAATACGACAATACCACGAATGTTTGTTGCAGATCACTGTGAAAAGAACTACTAATACATAGCAGCAAACAAAGAATGAAGGGAACGGAACCAAGACTCGATGTGAGCGAGCGGTAAGCAGATTTATTAGAACTATCTTATCAGTGAATAATTTTTTAAAACGATAGAGAAAGTAAAATAAAAAGCAAATTAAAAGATAAGAAAAGTTATACAGAGAAAAAAGACCGCAAATAATCGAAAAACAAACAAACAAGAATTAAAGTGAAAAATCTAATGTGGACAGCATATGATTTTCCTTATATAATGTAATGAATTAACTACTTTTACAGATAAAAACAGGAGAGATGAATCATACTTAAAGCATTGATTATGAAACACTTTCCAACTTCAATGCAATTTTATTTAAACAAGTCCAAAATGCAATACATTTCTCGGTAATATTTTAAAACTTGTCACAATACTACATTAATTTATTATATTTGAAAACTTAAACCTTCATTGAAAAAAATGAACTTCACTCAAATGACGGAATTGAAATATAAATTGCCAGATTTAAACATCTCTAAAATGCGATACATTCCTCGGTAATAATTTTTAAACTATCATAATACTACGATAATTTATTATATTTGAAAACTTCATCGAAAACAACTGAAATTCATTCAAATGACGTCATAGAAAAAATAAAACGTCTGGATCTCTCTATAAAAACAGCATTTCATTCATAACTTTTTCCCATTCATTTCATTCATCACAATACTATAATAATTCATTTTATTTAAAAATTAAGACCATGGAGCTACAAGTATTTAAACTCTATGCTTAAAACTTCATCGAAAAAAATCGTCCTTCTCTTTGTTAAATCAATGAATATTTCATTCATATCAGCTATGCAGACTCCATGGGCTAAATAATTTTGTGTTAAAGGAATACAGCAATTCTAATACAACTCATTCTACATATTGTGCTGTTTACATTTTACATAAGTGAAAAATAGGCTTCGTTGTAGAAATAATAAAATTTGGATCATCATTTAAACTCAAATATATTGTAATTGCGTTGTTTCAGCATGTAGATGCACAGAATTTAAGCAAAAATAAAGTGGTTTTAGGACGGATACAACACTCAATGTGAATTAAAAAGAAAATAAAAAATCACAATTTTGAGACAAGATGGATGCCATATATCATTTTGAAGTGGGTCATGTGATCTTTTCATATCATGGTCAGATGATCGCTTCATATAAGAGGTGTAATTATTATTTTAATTTTTATTTAAAAAACTACTGAATATATTTCACTGAAATTTTTTTTATAAATTTTATGGAACAATTTTAATATTGCCTAAAATTTTCGAAACAATTTGTGAATTTTCAATCCGTTTAAGAAATGTTTGAAAAATTAGGTCCCATAGGGCTCAATGTATTTCAATTTTTCAACCCGGGTTCAATCCAAAACTAATTGGGTGATATTATTCATTTATGTTCCCATAGGTCCTACAGACCGTCTGAACAACATACCAAAAGTCATTTTTACGACAGTTATCGTGCTAACGGACAGACAGACAGACAGAATGAACAAAATCATAAACACTTTTCAACTTTGTTGTAAAGTGTTAAAAATATTATTCTTATAGTTAATACTTATATTCTTTCCAAGAGGCTGAATTTTTTTTAATTAGTCGTTATTTTCATTGATTTAGCGTCATTTTTCATCCATTTGGCGAAATTTTCGTTAATTTGGCACATTTAAAAATGTCGCCAAGTTGGCAACATTCCGCTAAATTCGTCACCAAAATATCGCCAAGCGTTATGGACGGAGAAATAAGTTATTCTTACAGCAGATGAATGAATATTGGCTCGTCAATGGTTAGATCCACGAGAATGATGTCACCAAATTTATCGCATAATATTACATGTGAAAAGTGAACATGTTTCTTAACAGTTAATTTTTTTTTTAATTTATGGGATTTTTTGAGAAATTTATTTGAAAATTGTACAATATCTCAAGAAAGGTTCATGCTAGCGTTCTAAAGTTAATGTCAATCGTTTTCTAAGGAAAAATTACATAAGAAATGTCTATTTGCACAACTTTAATAAAGGTTTAGGTTTTTTGATGATTTTTTTAAAATTTCACTCGAAAATTTAGGGGGTTCTTAGCATTCGATTGTGTTTTAAAACAATAGGCATCCAGTATTCACGGATGTTGATTTTTGTACCAAATTTCATTCGAATATCTCTAATCATTCGTTCGTGAGATATCGTCTCAACAGACTCACTGACACACACACACACACACACATACTTTTACACACACAGACATCACCTCAAAAATGTTCGATTGGTGATCAAGGATTCTTGAAACGTGCTCTCCCGTCGAAAACTCGAATTTGAATTTTCGACCCCTTCACAATACTTTCCATATACATTATGTATATAAGGAAATTAAAAAGGATGCGAATGCCTGAAACTGTGCTTCTTGCTTCTGAAGAAGCCTTAGTATCTTTGAAACCGTTTGTCATCATTATTTTTACTGTGTAGTATAGCTTCTTATACTGTGTAGTAATAAGAAGCCTTTCTAAGAGCTCATAATTTTAACAGCAGTTTGGAGAGTATTTTGAAAGCTCGTAGTTGTTAAACATGAATGCGACCAGACATGAATTCCACTGTATATAGTAACACTTGACTCAATAAGTCTCCGGTATGACACATATATGGCAACACTGTTGACAGACCCATATGATTTCTGGATAGTACCAACCTTCTAACAACACGTATCAAAATTTAATGACATTCTGACAATTAGTTTATAGGTTACAGTGGTTTTAGTGACCCCAGTTTTGTAATTTTCAAAACAGTGGATAAAAAAGAATTTCGTGTGTTGATCAAACATTGTTTTTTGATGGGGGAAAATACTGTTGAAGGTAAAGAGTGGCTTGATAAGCGATATGGCGACTCTGCCCCAGGGAAATCAACTATTATTGACTGGTATGCTGAATTTAAACGCGGTTGTACAAACACCGATGATGCTGAAAGCTCTGGTCGCCCAAAATCGGCAGTTGTTCCGGAAAACATAAAAAAAAGTCCACAAAATAGTTTTGAAAGACTGTAAAGTGAAGTTGCGTCAGATATTTGACACCTTAAAGATATCAGAAGGTAGTGTGTTCACAATTTTACGCAAAAATTTGAGCATGCTTTGAAAGCATGCTTGCTAAGTTGCTTTCGAAAGCGACCCAAAATCCAAAAGTCAGCTGGCAAGGTTATGGCATCCGTATTTTGGGACGCGCATGGTATTTTGTTCATCTACTATCTTGAGAAAGGTAAAACTATCAATAGCGAATATTACATGGCATTATTGAATCGATTGAGTGTAGAAATCAAGAGAAACGGCCTCACATGCAAATGAAAAAAGTGCTGTTCCACCAAGACAATGCCCCGTGTTACAAGTCGATGAAAACGATGGTTAAATTATATGAATTACGCTCCGAATTGCTTCCTCACCCACCGTACTCTCCAGATCTGGCCCCCAGCGATTACTGGCTTTTTGTAGACATCAAAAATATGCTCCAGGGAAAGAAATTTGGCTCAAATGAAGAAGTGATTGCTGAAGCTGAGGTCTATTTTGAGAGCAAAGACAAATCGTTCCATAAAAAATGCATTGAAAAGTTAGAGGAGTGTTGGAATGAATGTATCACTCTTGAAGAAGAGTATGTTGATGAATAAAGTCGAATTTCTAAAAAAAAATGTTTTCTTAGTTAGACCGGAGACTTATTGAGTGATGTAGTATATACAAGATAGGATCAAAAAGTTCGGAGACTGTGCTGGTATCTGCAACCCTGATTGGAGGAGAGGGGAACTATTTTACCGTGGCGTAGAGGCATATGTGACGAGATGTGAAAAGGAAGAAGCAGGTCCGCAGTGTAGGATTTTTCCAGACACTGTGTGTCAGTGAACTGTAGTCGTTCGCGTTGGTCGAAAACGGAGATGACGTTTGAAGAACAACGTGCGAATATAAAATTCTGCCAGCGTTTGGGGACATCACCGACAGAAACATTGCACCTGATCGACGAACTCGAACGACAACAGTTCACTGACACGCATTGCCTGGAAAAGCCGTCACATGTGCCTCCACCTACACCACGGTAAAATAGTTCCCCTCTACTACAATCAGGGTTGGAGATATCAGCACAGTCCCGGAAATGTTTGATCCTACCTTGTATATATATATATATATATATATATATATATATAATGCAGATCCACAGTTTCAAGTGTAAAAAGAAAACTGATACTAATAACCTCCAAAATAAGGAAGACTTTATGCTGCCGGTGTTTGTGTGAATTGTGAAAGTAAAAAGAGTGTTTTTTTTTCAGGAAAATCAGAGACGAAGGATTAGCGAACTCTCTCGAACAGACCAGGCATGTCGCGCACTTAGGCAGCAGTGGCCGAAAGGAACGAGCTTCTTCTCAGATTCAAGGGAGTGTCATAGACGAGACTCCTGAGATATCCCCACAAAAAGATGTCAAGGTACGTCGATCGTTGGGGCCAAGCTATTATACCACCTCGCTCAATCCATCGGCCCGGAAAAGTGACGTCCAAATAGTTTCTTACCTCTCGCCCAAACTGGACTGGTGCTCCATCGTGATGGAACCACATACACCGCCGAATGTCTGTTGGAAAACCCTTCAGCAATTCCGGCAAGACCTCCTGCAGGAAAATATGACACATTCTCCCATCAAGCCGTTTTTACATTCTCCCTTCAAGTCGCTTTTATATTCTCCTTTAAAGTCGCTCCGGCGTAAGATATGACCCTATTAGGCGGTCGCCGATTATTCCTGCCCACACATTGACACAGAATCGTATCTGAAGCTCATGTGGGCACGTTGCATGTGGGTTTACACTTGCCACATATGTTCATTGTGGATGTTAAATGTGCCATCATGTGCGAAGGGAGCTTTAACAGTGAAAAGCGCAGTTACCGGAAAAACTAACTGGGAAACACATCTGCCCCAGGAACCAACGGGCGAACTGCACGCCTCCAGGATAATTCGCTGCAGTCATAGCTTGGATTAGGGAAGATGATATAGGTGTAACTGTTCCTCATGTAGGACCCTCCATACCGTGGATTGCGGTACACCAGGAGTATGCCCCGCTTCTCTTGTGCTTGTACCTGACCGAACTGTAACTGTGTCCAGAATCGTATGTTCCACACTTTACGTTCTAACACGCCTTGCACGACCTGCATCCGACCTGTTAGCGAGAAATGATCCCGATTCACAGAGCTGCCGACGCAAGCGGTCGAATGTTTTACGATTGGCAAACTGCCTATGAGAGAAATGAACGCTCCCCCTTACAGTCGTTGTGCCTCTCTGCCATTCCCATAACAGCTCTATAGATGAAATGCATATTGGTTTTTTCCATATTTGTAAATTCCTCCATCGTCTTAAAAGTTGGAGCTGCGAATAACAGCTGCACATTGATAAGGCATTCGGTGTTACGAAAATTTGCAAATGGGTTCTTCTCCTTCCCCAGATGGAATTTGTTCCCCTTCCCCAGATGGGATGTTTTTCTTCTTCAACCAGAAAATAATAACCATAATGACGCTTTTAAGTTTACAGAGAGGACGCTTCCCAACGAGTAGGGGCCATGTAAGGTCTTTACGTTTCATATCTGACCCGGTAAGGTCTTTACGTTTCATATCTGACCCGGTAAACTACGACGAAAAAATGCTTGGTTTGGTGCGTACTACCAACTTATATATATATATATATATATATATATATATATATATATATATATATATATATATATATATACTTATATATATATATATATATATATATATATATATATATATATATATATATATATATACTTATATATATATATATATATATATATATATATATATATATATACTTATATATATATATATATATATATATATATATGTATATATATATATATATATATATATATATATATATATATATATATATATATATATATATATATATATATATACTTATATATATATATATATATATATATATATATATATATATACTTATATATATATATATATATATATATATATATATATATACTTATATATATATATATATATATATATATATATATATATATATGTATATACGTTTGAAGGATGAAATGATGAGTAACCATTCTTCGAGATGTGATAGAGACTTTAAATTTGGTGTACGGATAGATAGTTTAATGGAAAGAAATTGTACAATAGAAAATTTGCAATATTTGTCATTTTTAGGGTTTCTGCATAACAAGATATTCTAAAAGTGATATGATAGAAACACATGATTTCCGATGAGATAGAGACTTTCACTTTGTTGTATGAGTATATCGTTCGAAAGAAAGAAAGTGTCAGTTTCAGATTTCCAATATTTACTACTTTAGGGGGTGTCACACACCAAAATATTGATTTGCCTAATAAATGAGACTGCTTTAATATTTGATAGATGATTGAAATTTGGTATATAGGCTAATTTTTTGATAAAGAGAACCCCAAGACGAGTAGAGTTTTTATAAATGTTTATTTAAGAGGGTGCTCCACATAGAAACGTTCAAAAGATGAAATAAACGTTCAAAAGATGAGATAGAGACTTCCAATTGATCTGCAGGTAGATAGTTCGAAAGGGAGAAAAAATGAACAATTTCAGTTTCCCCCATAAAGATTTTTTTCTTTATGGGGTACCGCACACAAAAATTTTCGATTTTCGTCTGCAAAGATTTTCGAATACATGTGAAACGCGAATAACAAAAAATGTACGTTATTCGGGTGTTGCTTATTCTAGGACAGTTGATTTCCAACGGGTATTCGGCTAGTATAATACTAATTCAAGTACGGATTTTAAAATATTTTTGAGGAGAGGATTTTTAAACAAGGATCATCAGCTCATGTAGGTATAAGGGACGAAGTAAGTGGTAACTTAAGCGCTATTACACAGTTGCTACGTGGGCTTACTGACTAAAAAAATATCTTAAAATCTCCCTTTAGAAAAGGAGTTAATTATATAATTTTGGAAATACTCACAACTGTATATTAAACTGTTTGAAAAATAAATTGATGGATTCGACCATCCATGGTGAATAATAGTTTTAAAAATTATGTTAGGATTACCGAATTTTGAAAAATTACAGTCTGCTGCAGAAATTATGCATATTTTGAGGGAATCGGTTATTAATTTACCTCCTAGTAACATACACAGCAGTTAAATCCGAAATCTACACGTACTTTCGTATTTTGAGATTTCATTTAATCCAAATGTTAGAAACTCAATTATTTATTTCAAATTAAACCAGTTATCTGTAACTGGAATTTAATATTTCAGCTAGAAACCCAGCCCTTGTAAGTGCACAGTAACATATACATACTTAATAGATGCTATAATTTTTGACTACGTAATTAAATTAATTCATGAAAATTCCATGTACGCTATTTGTTAATTAGTGTATGAAACAAATAGCTTTTTATAAATTTTTAAACAACATTTCGATATAAAAATGTTTTCGAAAAAAAAACCGTATTCAGGAATGATTATGATTAATTAAGTGGGAATTGCGTCAAACAAAAAATTTAATTAAGTGTTTTAAGACATCAAGCAATTAGTGTTTTAAACTTTTAAATAACAACTTCGAAAAAAATGTTTAAAACTAGGTATCTTAGAATCGTTTGCAAATTTATTATTTAAAAATGAGTAAGGAATAAATTAATGAATAAGAAATTATACCGTGTGAAAAATATATTATGTGCTAAACTGTTTACATTTAAAAAAAATCTGATGTGGGCAACACATGACTTTCCTTATATAATGTAATGAATTTACTACTTTTACAGTAAAAAAATAGGTTTTTCTTATAGTAGATACTAATATTCTTTCCAAGATATTGAATTTTTGACAATTAGTCGTCATTTTCATTGATTTAGCATCATTTTTATCCATTTGGCGAGATTTTCATTAATTTGGCAACATTTCAAAAAAGTCACCAAGGTGGCGACATTCCGCCAAATACGTCGCCAAAATCTCGCCAAGCGTTATGCACTAAGAAAAAAGTTATTCTTACAGCAGATAAATGACTATTGGCGTTCAAATACAAAAGTATTATTCAAAGTATATTTTTTCATGAATGGAACGAGCTAGATCCACGAGAATGATGTCACTCAATTTATCGCATGGTATTACATATGAAAAGTGAACATGTTTCTCGATAGGAATTTTTTTTTATGTGACTTTTTCATAATTTTTTTGAAAAATGTACAATACCTCGAGAATGGTTTATGGTAGCGTTCTAAAATTTATGCCAATCATTTTCTAATGAAAAATTACATAAGAAATGTCTATTTGCGTAACTTTATTAGCGGTTTTGATTTTTTGACGATTTTTTCAAAATTTCATTCGAAAATTTAGGGGGGTTCTGAACATTCGATTACATATAAAAACAATAGACTTCTAGTGTTTGCGGATTGTGATTTTTGTACCAAATTTGGTTCGAATCGGTCCATTCGTTCGTCAGTTATCGTCTCCACAGAGTCACTGACCCACACACATACTTTCACACACACACACACACACACACAGACATCACTTCAAAAATGTTTGATTCGTGATCAGGGATGCTTGAAACTTGCTCTCCCGTCGAAAACTCGAATTCGATTTTTCGACCCCGTCACAATACTTATGTATATAAGGAAAGTAATTAAGCAACGATAAATTCTTTAAAAGAAAGATTTGAGATATTCTAGAAAAATATTTGATGAATTATCTATGCCACATCACTGCGATATCACTGAATACGATATAATGATGAATTAATGTCTAGAGGTGATTTGAAAAATTTTATTAGGAAAAGAGAACAATTATGAAAAGTAAAACACTTTTCAATAGATAACTGATGTATAAAATGTATATTATTTTTCAAATAACATTTATTTTTATATCTTCAGAAGAAATCGTAGAAAATCAAATGATCCCAAAAGTAGATAACTCAAATTATTTCTTTTGCCAGTATATGGAGTAGCCAGCTTTATAAAAAATAATGAATCATAACCAATTTAGCCGTCACAGAACCCACCTGCCATGGAAGTTCCCCAAAATTTACAATACGCCCCCATTACAGATAATGCCATCCACGTAGATAACATTGAAATACAACATGGATGCCATGGACAATTGCAAGTAACATCATCCATGTTAACTGCCATATTAATTATTGCAGGCAACATTATCCATATTAACTGTCACATTGACCATTGCAGGTTATATCACCTACATTATCTGCTACATTGACCATTGCAGGTAACATCATCCGTGTGAATTGTCACATTAACCATTGCAGTTAGCATCACCCATGTTAACTGTCACATTGACCATTGCAGGTAACATCATCCATGTTAACTGTCACATTGACAATTGAGGATAACATTACACATGTTAACTGTAGCATTAACTCTCACAGCTGTCATCATCCATATGGACGCCTAATTCGAATGCAAGGCCACCAAATTTGTCTCGAAGGACAAGTGATCCAGATCTTCCAATTATAACAATTGTTATCTTTTAGGTAGTCATAGCAATATGATATCACTTCCGTTACGCACTTCCGTTTCATCCCCGACACATATATTTCACGATTTACTTCCTTACTCCGCGCCCTAAAGCATGTCACACCGGAATACTTATAACTTTTAATCATAATTATTGAACTTTAATTTAAAATTAATTAAAAATACATATACTAAATACGAAACCCGTTTGTTGTGTCAAATAACAACAGACGGGATGTTACAAACACATGCGATATCCAGGTATAATTACTAAAGAATTATGGTATTTCCAAGTTTTACATCAATAAGAGTTTTATCTATTTTTCTCTAGCTTCAGTATAATATCTTTCCTTTAAAATTTCTCCATATCTGTTCAGAAAGCATCCGTACCTGTGCCGTATTTATATTTGATATCAATATTTGGTCCCTATGAAATAGAGCTTTTTCGAGTCAGAGAATATTGTGTAATATGAATGCGGGAGAACTAAAAGATTTGGTAAAGTATGTAAAAATTCGAGAAATAATCATTGCTATATGCTGTCAAAGTTTAAATCCAACATTGAAATTCAATTATATTTTAAAAATTAAATTACAGTTCCAATTCTATGTTCAAAACCGAATTTCAAACCATCGTACTGAAATATGTGAGTTTTATTTTCACAATGAGCTACTTAATATAAGATATATACACTGTTCACAACTGAAATCGTAGCACCATAAAGAAATTGATGTATCCTTATGAAATTTACCGAATATATATGTAATATGGAGATGTGCAAATGATCAAAAAATCATTCTTGGAAAATGAATGCATGGAACTTTATTGACATTAGATCAATATGGAATAGCCCCAGGGTTATGCAGCGGCTATACAGGATTGAATACAACGAGGCAATCCGTTAATGAGATGGTCAATGATGTACTGAAGGATGGCATTTCACACAGCATGCAAATGGGCTTGTAACTGAACATGGTTTGCTGGAATTGGGAGTTCTCTTAATCGGCGACCCATGATGTCCCAAATATGCTCAATTTGCGACAAATCCGTTGAATATGCTGGCTAAGACAGGTTACCAAAACCTTGTGGACTATTCATAGGTACCCGTGCAGTATGTGACCTGGCATTTTCTTGCTGGAAAAGTAGTTCAGACTTGGTTGACAGATATGGCTGTACCACAGGTCTCTCAATGTCAGAGACGTATCGTTGTGCCATGATACTGCCAGAACCGTGGACCAAAAGTGTTCGTCCACCAAATGTTAAATCACCCCAAATCATGATACCACTTAAGGGGGGCTGTGTGGCGACTGATAGAAAAAGCTTCCTGGTGGCGTTGTTGAACGCGCCGCCATACGCGAGAACGGCGCGCCGTTCTCGCGTATCTGGAGCGCCGAAACGGAATCGTGATTCATCCGTGAACAGAATGTTTCGCCATTCTGCCGACCAATTACATCTCATTTGCAACCACTGGAGGCGACGCAACCGGCAAAGACGTTGAAACGGTAGGTGTCGAAAAGGTCGTTTACTTCGAAGTTCAGCAACATGCAAGTGGTTTCAAATTGTTTGAGTCGATACCACGTTACCACGTCGATACCACGTTTGAGTCGATGCCACGTAGTGTTGAAAACCCAAACCATCCGACTCGTCCGGGAACGTGAGCAGCTATTTGGACCACCGAGTTACCTGTAGTGTTGTTGTTGTTGAGACCCAGACCGTCCGATCTACCAAAAATGTGTAAGGTCACCGTTTGACGGGCTGGGAAGTGTCACCCAATTTAGACCGAAACTCAGTGGGGGAGCCATCCACAGGGACAGTACCCTTCTTCCCCTACCACCAACCTCTTGGAAGAACTTACGGACCCACATGTTTAACGTGATCGTACTCTGCATGATCACGGCGGTAGTTGTGGCAGCGTGCAAATCCAGCGCGCAAACCACCGGGCTATCGCGCTTGAAATGTGCCAACAGCACGCGGTGTTCCCAGGTGGGCACCTGCCCAAGTACTAACCGCGTACGATGCTGCTTGACTTCGGTGATCTAACGAGAACTGGTGTTTTCAGCACGGTAGGGCCGTTGGCGGGTTACCTGTAATGTGGAATAAATGCCGTTTTAAGATATATATATATATATATATATATATATGGCTAAATTTCTATAGCGGACAGAAGCCGAGCTGTACAGATAAGGTTGAAAATCCAAAGACGTTTAAGTGTATCCTTAAAGACAACGACCAAATTTCAAATCGCTATGATTAGAGGATACTGGTTTGTTATGTCTTCCAAGATTTGAATCTATATATATAGACTCCGCGAAGTTAATAAATCTGATGTGGGCAGCACTTGACTTTCCTTATTTAATGCAATGAAGTTACTACTTTACAGTAAAAAAATAGGTTATTCTTATAGTAGATACTTAATATCATTCTAAGATATTGAATTTTCGTCAATTAATCGTCATTTTCATTGATTTAGAGTCATTTTTATACATTTGGCGAGATTTCCATTAATTTGGCAACATTTAAACTAGTCACCAAGTTGGCGATATTACGCCAAATTGGTCGCCAAAATCACCAAACGTTATAGACGGAGAAATAAGTAATTTTTATAGCAGATAAATGATTATTGGCATTCAAATACAAAAGTGTTACTCAAACTATCTTTTTTCATAGAACGAACTAGATCCACGAGAATGATGTCACCCAATTTATCGCATGATATTACATATGAAAAGTGAACATGTTTCTCAATTGCAAATATTTTTTTTTAATTTATTGGATATTTTGATAAATTTATTTGAAAAATGTGCAATATCTGAAGAATGGTTCATGCTAGCATTTTAAAGTTTATGTTAATCGTTTTCCAAGTACAAATTACATAAGAAATGTCTATTTGCGTAATAAAGATTTTAATTTATTGATGATTTTTTTCAAAATTTCACTCAAAAATTTAGGGGTGGTTGTCCTGAGCAGTCGATTGCGTTTAAAATCAATAGACTTCCAGTATTCATAGATTGTAATTTTTGTACCAAATGTCGTTTGAATGGGTCCATTTGTTCGTCAGATATCGTCTCTACAGTCTCACTAACTCACACACACACACGCATACATCACCTCAAAAACCTCTGATTCGTGTTCAGGGATGCTTGAAACGTGCATGCTTTCCCGTCGAAGACTCGAATTCAAATTTTCGTCCCCGTCACAATACTTTCTTTATACGTTATATGTATATAAGGAAAGCTACAAAAGTTTAGAAAACAAATTAAATTGCACTGTTTTAGGAAAATGCAATAAAACGTAAAAAAATAATTATTAGCTGTCACACTATTCCTGTTCATTGCGACTAAAAATAGAACCGTGGGGCGCCATAAAGATAGCCATTAACAGAATTTTAAGGAAAAATAGAAATGACATATATAAATATATATATATATATATATATATATATATATATATATATATATATACTATCTGTGGTGCCCTAATAAAAATAAAAGAACTTAAATTAATGACCAACATTATTTATCATTACGTTGTGCGTTGTGTTTTGCAATAACCCTCCAATTATTTAACTTCTGTGTGAGTTCTGTAAAGGAATTATTAATTAATATTTTACCCAATGGATGACATCAATTTAACATTAACAATAACATTTATTAAAAAACATAAATCTTTAACGATATCGACGATAACGATTATATATCGATTTTGATATCGACGATAACTTTTACTCATGGCGCGCACACCCGCACATATTGCTTTCTCTTATTATCTGCACAAGTCATACTTTCATGTCATCATGTTAATAACATAAGTGTTGTCTGTTAAGTCATATTGTCTCAAGTCATGTTGTACAAGTTATATGGTCTAAGTCATGTTAGTATATCTTTGATTCTCGGGTCACAGGCTGTGGTTCCCCTCTTTCTAGCGGGCGTCATTTTCCCCCCTTGCTTTCATTTGAAGCATTGAATGTGGCGTAACAATTACTTTCTCCATTGGTTAATCCTTTAACCAATGGAACCATACCACATCCTCGTACGGGCCAGCTCGGCTCCCTTGTCTTGGTGCTCCTAAATTTATGGTTTTCTGACCTTTAAGTTCATGGGTTGTAAAACCCGGTGCCATCCAGACTGGCAGTAATGTTTGTCGTTTCGAACACAATAAGTTAAAGGCAAAAAGCTGTCTCACCAAAGTGTGAGATCAATTTCTGGTCTCACACTATCATTGTTGTAGGATAATTTAAAGAAATTCAAACTGGGGCTTCACTTTTATAATATAAATGAAAGAAATTTCTTTTAAACTATCTTACCACAATGTATTATTGTGTCATTCCGGGCATGATTCTGTTGGGGGGGGGGGATTGACTCAAATGTGATGAAATGTTATATTGCCATCGTAGATATTGCCATCGTAGATATTGCCATCGTTATATTGCCATCGTAGTATGTGTGTAAAATTTCAAGAAAACCAGCTCTGTAGAGGTGGGCAAAAAATTGACTCACACAAACAGAGAAACCAACCTAAATAAAAGAGTGTAATAACAAATGATTGTAAAAAAAAGCTTGATCACCTTGTTTCCTTGCTTCAATTAATACTTGAATGGTTAAGTATTACTTGAGCCACACTGGGAACATTGAATATGCCTGCAGAAATCCATTTCCTCACAGAGCTAAGAAGAAAGGAGTTAAAACTTCATGGTAGAAAACTGCAAAATCGTCAGAGACAATAATTCAGATAGCGCTGTGGTAAGTCCCACCGTATTGTACGTATTTTTTTGACGAAAATTTTATTGAATTAAATAAATTTTTTAAACTATTAATTTTGTTTAAATAAATTTGTAATTCATTTCAATTTTGATTTCACACAATAAAAAATGCTCCTATTTATTCAATCTAATTTTACTTTTCAGTTTATTTTTTCTCCATATATTCTGTACCTTGCTCTACAAATAGAAACACCTCTTCTCATGATTAGATAACTTTAATTTAACATTATTCAAAAGTTTTGTATTAAATACTTTGCTTTTCTATTGTGTCAAATGAGCGCAGATGAGACGTTAACTAGCCACAATTATCTCCATTGCTAAAATAAAAGAATTTTGGTATTTTCACACTTTTCATATATAGGGATTTTATCTCCTCTCTAACTCCATGGATCAATTTCTTGGTGAACAACTATTGAATTTTTCTGTTAGAACATGTTTCAATTTATGCGTTGTGGTAAGGTATGGAAAAGCAAGCAATATATATCATTTACGATAGATCGATTTAAGTTTACATTTGCAGGTAAGATTTTTATACGCAATATTACTTTCTTACAAAATATATGCTAAAATTTTGAATAATTTTAGCTTAACCTAAAGTACTTGGTAAATTTATCAAATGAAACTCTGATTTTGGACCGTTACTTAATTTGACGCATCGCAAAATTTTGTTTTCCACATGTAATATAATTGCTTTCTAAGTTTCACACTAGTACAAAGAATCAAAAATATAAAGTTGTGCAGCAGCGAAAGAGTATTTAACTCATGGACTAATGTAATAAAACGTATATTTAAATCTAAAATTTGAAGTGCAGATCAGGTTGTCTACCTGAGTTTGTTTATAATTTAAAGTAAAATTTTCTACGATAAACAGGGCTGCCATTTATAAATATTATTTAATTCAGAAATGTCAAATAATTGTTTGGTGAACTGATAAAAATTCAAATAGATGAACAAATATTTAAATCTTACCATTTAGAATATCATAAGTAAATATTGACACTAGTGTTCAATTGAAATAATTACAGCTTACAATCATTTTGATACCAAATTATAGCCATCTAAATATAAAATTTTAAATATTTAAAATTATATAAAATTATTTAATAAAATTATTTAATGAGGATTTATTTTAAAATTAAACGTTTAAAGTATTTTAGTATTATGCTAACTTCTGCTAGCGTATATAAAAGATCTTATGGCGAACATTTGACATAATTTTGCCTCCTCCACACGGATTTCCATTATATCCATGTAAACCTGTTTACTTAGATATCATCCATGTGGTATTTTGTTGTCCATATTTATCCGTTGAACTGTGGTAACTGGTGACATTCCAACTGGAACACATGCGATCTCGATACGTTAATCTTATATTGAGCATGCCACACAGCAGACAAATGATTGTGCCCGCAGTATAAACCTATAGAACTGCTGAATGTTTATATTTCGCGCACAGATCATGCGCAATAACAGGTTATCTTCATATTAACTTGTACAACACACTGTGTAATTAATCGAATTAAACTGTGTTAACGTGCAATAAGTTAAGTTAGTTCTAAGTTAATATGTAATATTGCGCAGGCGCGGAGATCTTGGTTAATTTCAAGCCAGTTGTTATACACTATCGTTAGCGAATAACTTCTTGACCAAAATATAAAAGAATCTTTTAAAATATCTGGCTAATTTGATGAAAATGAATGCTAATACAGACAGTCAGTTAAACTCGATGATTATTCACACATTATTAATTTTGTTTCGCAGTTCGAAGAGAAACACTGGTTGGGCCTAAAGTTCAAGAGTTGTTGTGTGCTTGCTGACGTAATTCCGAATTCAAATTTTAAGTGTTGGTAATGGATAAAACAGGAAAGATTAAACACAAGTTGAGTATCTCCTTTGAATGGGAAATCCATGATTGCTTATCCTTATCAAAAGAGATTGGTGTGTTCTACGACAGCCCAGATTTTGAATTTGCGGGCGCAACCTGGTGCCTCACTATCTATCCAAATGGTGATGAAGATAAAAATTCAGAATGGATATCTTTGTTCCTGATAAAATTAAATCCAGAGAGCTTGAAGCATGTTATGACTTACACGATGAGCGTTAAAGATGTCGATGGAAAAGATTACATTTGTCTAGGAGCTGAGAAAGAAGAATTTGATGGAGCTGAAGACAGCTCTGGCTTTCCGAACTATCTAAAACGATCCATACTACATGAAGAGAAAGAAAAGATAGCGCCGAATGGTGTACTGACTATCTCTTGTACTCTTATTTGGGACTCATGTCCAGCAGGAGAAGCATATACAACTTCTGCACAAAAAAGTAAGTATTATTCAATCCACGTGTTTACAATAACCGTCTAAATACTGTTTTAACTCTTTTGCATAAAAACAAGTTTGTATTCATCGCATCAGGAAAAAATGTTCCGGATTATAAACGAAAACACTTATGTAATTAATATGGTGAAAGAAACGGGTGCTTGTTTACTGTTCAATCATCAATTAGAAAGCACAGAGCAGGTCCGTATCGAGTTTAAAATTTTAGGTGCATAACTGCTGGTAGTTTTACACCATACGTTGATATATGTAAAAAGTTAACATATATTTATTTTCGCATGTTTCCCCCAAATAGTGTATAATGAGCAAATTAAAATTAATTGTGTATGCGGAACTAGTAAGAAGATGCCAGATGCAGTTCATACTTAGAAATATAAATGTACATAAATTATTTGTAATGAGTCCGCGCAAGATATTATATTCACTGTGATATAAATGTATTTTAAAAATAGTTTAGACAAAATGATTTATATATGGACTGCATTACTTAGATTCAACCTGAAAATGGAATAGTCTTCTTAAAAATATTTCAATTCCACGTTACCACCTCTGCCGCAAATATATTATTTATTACTGTAGACACATTTATCAACAGTAGTCATATCAGGGCTATTGTCAAGTTGTCTATAAAACTACAAAACGCCGGGTTTTAAATGGACTTGTCCATATAAAGCAGACGAGACGTAAAATATTTCACATTAAAACTTAATTTAACAAATAATATGAAATTAGAAGTATGAAAAATTGATTACAATATTTTAAATTTCTAATACAAAAGATCATATAAGTTTTTAGAATTTAAATATTAAATGAAGCAAATTGGAATACTGGAAAACAATGAAATCAGATTAATACATTCAAATCGTAAAAACGTATTCAATATAGAAGAGCACGTTTAAATCAAGTGGACTACATGATGCTGACTACATGATTAGCTGTTTCAAAGTTGTTTACTTATTACTTGTAGGAAGCATGGAGTTAGAAAGAAGGCGATAAAACTCCTATGGATGAAACGCTTGCAAATGCCATAATGATTGTGAGAATTATATTTAGGTGTCACTAGTGATAGTAAAGTAGGTACTATTGTTTGTTGACAAAACAGAAAGGCGCAGAATCTAACATGGAGAGAAAAGTAAGGAGTTAGAACTTTATTAAGAAAACTACAATATCGTTTGAGACAATAATTCATGTGGCGCTGGGATAAGATAAGTAGGTCTGTATTGTATGCATTTCTATGGCAAAAGTTCTAAAATATTTATTTAAACTGTCGATTTCGTAAAAATAAATTATCCGCTTAATGTAAAGTAGAACAGAAACAATAAAGAATATTCCTACGTATTAAAATTTATTTTACCGTTCAATTTACTGTTATCTCTATATATTTTGTACACTCTCCTTCAAACTATAAAAAAATACTGGTTAATTATGTTCATTATTAGGGAACCTTTAATTTAAAAATAATCAAAAATACATATACTAAATATTACGACTTCCTGTAACGACTCACAATAACAGCTGCTTTACTAACACAAACGGACACCTAGATATAATTCTCAAAGCATTATGGCATTTTCAAACTTTTCATCCATAGAAGTTTTATCTCCTTCTTTTTAACTCCATGGTATCTAGTATATGTATTACTTTCCTTATATACATAATGTATAAGGAAAGTATTGCCGAAAATTCGAATTCGAGTTTTCGACGGGAGAGCACGTTTCAAGCATCCCTGATCACGAATCACACATTTTTGAAGTGATGTCTGTGTGTGTGTGTGTGTGTGTGAAAGTATGTGTGTGTGTGTGTCAGTGGGTCTGTGGAGACGATAACTGACGAACGAATGGACCGATTCGAACCAAATTTGGTACAAAAATCACAATCTGTAAACACTGGAAGCCTATTGTTTTTATACGCAATCGAATGTTCAGAACCCCCCTAAATTTTCGAATGAAATTTTGAAAAAATCGTCAAAAAATCAAAACCAATATTAAAGTTACGCAAATAGACATTTCATATGTAATTTTTCATTAGAAAACCATTGACATAAATTTTAGAACGCTAACATGAACCGTTCTCGAGATATTGCACATTTTTCAAAAAAATTATCAAAAAGTCATATAAAATAGAAAAAAAAAATTTCCTATTGAGAAACATGTTCACTTTTCATATATAATATCATGCGATAAATTGGGTGACATCAGTCTCGTGGATCTAGCTCGTTCCATTCATGAAAAAATATACTTTGAGTAATACTTTTGCATTTGAACACCAATCTATCTGCTGTAAGAATAACTTATTTCTTCGTCCATAACGCTTGGCGAGATTTTGGCGACGAAATTGGCTGAATGTCGCCAACTTGGCGACTTTTTGAAATGCTGCCAAATTAACGAAAATCTCGCCAAATGGATAAAAATGACGCTAAATCAATGAAAATGACGACTAATTGTCGAAAATATCAATATCTTGGAAAGGATATTAGTATCTACTAGAAGAAAAACCTATTTATTTTACTGTAAAAGTTGTAAATTCATTTCATTATATAAGGAAAGTCATGTGTTGCCTACATCAGATTTTTTTTTATTATTTTGGAATTAAGGATTCACCAATTATGAGTATAATTAACCAATATTTTTTCAGTAGGATAGAGTATAGAATATATAGAAATAAAAGTAAATTGAAATGTAAAATTATTTTGAATGCTTAGGAATATTCTCTATTGTTTAAGTTCTAGTTTACTTTGCGCTAATAATTTATTTTTACAAAATCGACAGTTTAAATAAATAGGCCATTCGACCCAGAAATACATGCAAGGCAGGACTACTTAACTTATCCCATAGCCACCTGAATTATTGTCTCAAACGATATTGGCGCTTTCTTAGTAGGAAGTTTTATCTCCTTACTTTTATCTCCTTGGTAGGAACCGTAGTGAATATGCGCAGTTCATAAATGGGTATTTTGTCCTACTACTGTTTTAATAATTGAAATTGTGATTTTGAAAACCTGCGTGCTATTTCATGAATATATGCAAAATTTTATCCGTTTTCGAGTAAAAGGTATAACGAAATTCAGGCAAATGTTTTTTTTTATCAAATGGCCAGGCACTTGACTCTCATCATTCGCCTATACATCGGCCAGAACGTGAACCATTTAGACGTTCTGAGACGTTGCCCCAGGCTCACCAGAGGGGGTGGAACACACTGTGCCCAACAGCCATGCCTTACGTGGGACTCGAACCCACAATGCGGCGGTCGAGCGATTGCTTTGGAAACACTCGCCTTGACCGCTCGACCACCGCGTCTCCTTAAAGAAAAGTAAGGAGACGCGGTTGTCCTTTCTTTTCAGGCAAATGCTGATTTGGCTTCGTTAGGAATAGAGATGGACTTCTCTTGGTTCGTTCAAAGTAACATTAAGTTGTTGTTGAGACCCAGACCGTTCGACCTACCAGAAAGGTAAAATAACATTACGTATCACTGTTAAGAAGGGGATGGTTTCTTTAGAATTCAATAAAAATTTAATTTCTGTTTTGATCGAAATAACCATTATGCCCATTGTTGCTCTTTACAAATGGCGCCAGTGGAACAATATGGAATGTTCGATGACGCCACTGAAGATGAACTCACTTGCTATTGGAGTAAATCAGATTTATGATTAATAGTTTAACAATGAATATTGTTGAACACATATTGTTTAGAGCTCGAGTAATCAACTTTTGTAGTCAAACTAGCTTTAGTTTCAATATCATGTAGCTATTTGACAGCTGTAATCCCCTAGCGCACAACGGAACATCATACAATGCTGACATCGATATGTAGTCCATTCAGTGAAATCTGAGACAGCTGGCGTAATTGAAGGTCGGGTATTGTAGACCTATATTAATGTCAGATAATTGTCAGTTGAAGCCAAACTTATACTTACACTGCCTGGATTAAGTTAAATCTATTCCATTAATATTGCGAACACTCGTATTGACACTAGACATATATATTCGGGTTAAATTGCTTATTGCAGGCAAAATTACAGTTTGTTCAATTTATTTGATTTCTGTTGACATGTTTTAAATCATTCTGGACACATTTTTGATGTGAATAATATCTATGGTTGATACATCTCTTTCTGAAATTGGAGCGGTACGAAAAATGCAAACAATTTGGGCGCTCGTATTTACGAACTTAATAGATAAAAATGCAAATTATTTTTGCTTGTTTTCCCAGATATATGGTACCATTTATGTATATATAGTATTTTAATAGTTCGAAAGTTTTTTAAACAAAAATATTTTGTGCGTGCGAGTTTTTGCTTAATCACTCGAAATTTATTTTTAATTATAAAGCATAGATATAGACAGAAAGAACCAATCCGATTTCTGGATTATTAATTTGTTTCTACGGAACTCTTATAGTTATAGCGGAATCGTTTTATTAAGTTGTAGAAGATTATAATTTTTCCTTTTCTTCAAGTTTATAATGTTTATATCTCAAGAACTAAAAAGTGATAAAAATTTAAAACTATGATCTGTAAGAAGTAATTTGTACGCATTTGAAAGCCATACAAGAACATATAATTGAGTTTTCAGACGCGTTGTTGTTAGATTTTAAGATATAGTGGTTTAATTTCGATATTTTAATATTATGACGCGTTAAAATTTTCCTATGAGAGGCTGTCACTTTTAAAATGATGCGGGTGTACTACCTAATGCTTTTTCTCCTCGCTGAAATATTGGTGCTCGAGCACAAGATATTTCCTTTTGTTTCAAAGGAATTAGGAACTGAAGAGAACTTCCAAATTCCTTTAAAATAAAACTAGAAATAGAAGAATGAAATTAAAGTACGTTTGTATGTGCCGCCAGGCAAATTTATTGTTTCACTTGAATTTCAAATATCGTCAGAGATATTATATAAATTTAGCGTATATCCCGCTAAGAAAGTTAGTAAAATAATTTGCATTTTTGACACGAAGGTCGAGAAATTGGGCTGAAATTGAAATGAAAACAAAAAGTTACAGCCATGGACATTTTTCGAGCATTTTTAGAGCCCTTTGAAAGCCCTATAAGGATATAGAATAGTAATTCAGATCATGTTCTTAGTTTTCGAAATATAGTAATTTTAATTTCGGTTACTGATATATGCAATAAAAGCACGATTCAAGCTTTAAAAGGCCCCATTTATTTAGTTTAATGTAAGTCTATATACCCATCTTCTTGCTGTGTCTTTGCGATGTCGTGACGTACTTGCCAGTTCACTACAAATAAAGATGTAAGTGTTCACACCACTGATAGTTTATATCACTACTCCTAGTTCCAGCAATGCACATTTTGTGTATAAGTATATAACCTAATTAACAGCGGAAGGAATGATTGTGAGATATTATATTTTGTATCACCTAAAACAACTCATGGAATCATATTAGTCAGTATTTATAATAACCGGGGTTATCAATGTCACTTTAATATTTTTCAACAGAGCGGACACTACTTTATGTAAATATAATTTTATATTACCAGATGACTGCACAGCAGTGTAAAAATTTTTGTAATATTTATAAAAATATCTACAATGAAAATGCGTTTATAAAATCCAGTTGCACGGAAATAAATCAAATTGTCCAGAAGCATTTCAGTCAGTGTATCTTAGAGGAAACATTGGTGATCATACAAAATAAATTTATTTTACTATCTTTCAGGAATTTATGATGGCATCGAAAGGAAAGCGAAATCGATGGAATATGACGATGACGATGACGATGATGACATATTCTTTATAATAAAAGGTGAGTTAGTGTACTGTATACACAATGAAATCAAAGTTTATATGCATGAGCGAACTGGTCTTGGAGCCGTTAGTGTAATCACAAAATCGGGCTGGCTGAGGACGGGGTGAAGATGATTATTTTCAATTTTTACTGTATTAGTTTTATATGCAAGTACTGGGGTTCATGAGAGCTCAAATTATTAGGACTGATTTGGTGGCCTCGGTTAATCCTAGCCACTACTTATATGCCACTTTTCATGTATACTGCAAAAGCAAACTATATCGATCTATTCACGAATTGAAATACATTTTATAACAAGGACTGTGAATTACTTTAAATACATAAAAGTAATTATAAATTACTCTAATTATGTAACAGTAATTAGAGCAACTACGTGTAACCACCTTGCATATAAGAAATTACCACTGTTACCAGTAAATAGCATATTATCTTCCTAATACTTCCTTGAAGAAAAAGGGCATCACATATAAGGTAACTACAATTATTTAGAGGGCAATGTAAGGCCAAAAATGTAAAACTGAAGCCATATTCTTTCTGAAGTGTATGAAACATCTTATAAATAACTCATGTCGCAACGAAGATTCGATGATTCCCTGAATACCCAACGGACAAGTAGATGTATATCCACGGTTTGATCTGCTGAGACGATTGTCGTTCCATCTACAGTTTACTCTAGTTTCTACTTCAGATTTTAGATCAAAGTTCATATCTGTACGATACGATCACTTTATCCTTCAGCATTTTTAAAACTTGAAATGTATTAAAAATGTATGCATTAATAGCAGGATCCTTAAAAGTCAAATCTTTATATTTGTGAGACTTCAATGATCCACTGCATATAACGTGTAGCATACAGTTTTTAGAATATCATTGTAGATAACTTCTTTCCCAGCTTGAATTTGAACCACTTATATCCTGCTGGTTATTCGACTCCATACATTGGCGTTCTGAGAAGATAGTATTTCCTCTTATGCTTGACGGGATCAAATATTTTCTTTTATTAAACTATTTGAGAGGACAAAAATTTGTCAAATGTGTCGAGAAAAATGTATCAAACGCGTCAAGAAAAATGTATTAAACTTGTCAAAAGTGGAGAGTTATTTCGCGTATTTCGTGATAAACTTATCAAAATTTGTAACAACGTAAATAATTTTTATGTCTTAATGAATATACATACACTGAGAGTTATTTTTAATAGAATAATATAAATCATTAAAATTGTGTTTCAGTGACTCATTATAATATTATATAAATTTGTCAAGTACCTTTTTTATGTGTTTTTGTTATTTGGGCGTTTGATACCTTAAAAGATGGATTTTTTTATAGCAGTACTTAAGAATAAATTGTTATAAAGCTTAAAGGGATAACATGCATTTATTTCTTTCAGAAGTTTTATTATGAAGGGACAAAAATCCTTTTTGAAGTCAATTTTAACACTCTAGGATGCTCAGAACCACTTCTAAGGAATGTTTTACGCGGATAGATGATAGCCCCAGAATGTCATCTATAATCCTATAGGTTTAATTTTTAAACAGCACATAATGTCAACAGTGAAACTCACCTCACTAATAAAAATTTTAAATTATCGCTACTCTTTTTATTGGTCCCTTACAGAAAATTAGTATACTAAATTTTACCAGCCAAACTTAATCACAACTATGCTTATATTGCACTGCTAATCGTAAGAGCGAAGTATCATTAGAACGAATTGCATTTACCTCAAATTAATCAATTTTGTAAGAATATAAAATAAAATTTCTAAATATTTTACTTTCGTAAAATTTCAATTTAACGAATATTTTAGAGTAACGAAAGAAATGTTCTGTCTATTTAAATTCTCGCTAACGATATTTTATAATTCTTGGATACCCCCATTGAATTGAAAATGGTTCATACTTTTTAGCAGATTAACGCTTTTCCCACAGGTCTGCAATATCTTTTAAAGTTGAAATTATTTGTAAAAATAAATTAAAAAGATATGGCAAAATAGGTGTTCAGTTTTTCTGCAGGTTAATGTCATTTTTGTGGTAGATGTAAATGGTTCTATTTAGAGCGTTATATTAAACAAGGCATTAAATGTGCACAATGTTGTAGATAGTGTATGTTTTCTGCACTATGTAATGCAAGGTGGCTTTCTTTCTTTCGATCCAGATCGTCCGACCGACCCGAAGGTGTAAGGTATCTATTTGGACGGCCGGGACAGTACCAGCCCAATATAGATCGGAACCCAGTGGGGACGGTATCTATAGGGCCCGTACCTCCCTTCTTTTAAAATCAACCTCTCGGAAGGACTTTTAGACTCACATATTTAACGAGGTTGTACTCCAGATGAACACGGGGACAGTTTGGGCAGAGCCGAAAATTGAACTCGAGTCCTCCGTGCGCAATCTCCCTATCTTAACGACTGGGCAGTCCCGTCCCTAATACAGGATAGCTAGAAAAGTCCTTAAAACCCCAATAACTTTATAACAGAATGTCCATGAACGCACACGTTAGGTTTATAGTAAAGTGACCATTCCCGATCGATTTAAATTGATTGCAGTGCCCTAAGCGGAAAAATAAAACAGTTAGGATAACGCAATTGGCGAAACAGTGAAATTGCTATAGAAAAAATATACAGTTGTTTAGACGTATTTAATGAATAGGAATTGCAAATAAATATATTACAGAACGCATTTATTTGACACAATGTAGTTATTGCTCTAATATTCAAGAATCATACAATAAAGAATACTTTCCTAAACAGACTTAAGTGTTTTGAACCTGTTTAAAGTACTCTCATTCAGACAATGCACGTTTGAATTCTAGAAAGATTATGACCGCCTACTTTTACAAGCATTGTAGGCTAAATGCCCTGCTGACACAACTATTTGAGATGCGTTTTTTGCCTCCTGTACACGCGTTTTGTTCGTTTCTGGTGTCGATTTCTATTCATTATACAATGCTCTACAACGCTGTAACTGATTTTTTTTATCAATTTGGTTTTGTTGCCGAGTTCGTTATCCTAACTTTTACAATTTATACTCTAGAAGAGCTTTAATCACTTTTATGCGATCGGGCATAGTCAATTTACTAAATTTGACTCAAGGTGTACACATTGGCGGCGCCACGAGGAGGGGGATACTAGGGGTGCTTCATCACCCCCATTGCAAATTGCGTACACAGTCCTTTTTACTTAAAAGTTACCCCTTATTCCAACAATTTTCGGTATCTCTCTCTCTCTTTTCTTATGTTGTTATTTTATTTATTTTTTTATGGATTTATACATCTGAGATCAGACATTTTTGGGGGTTCTGGCGAGACCCAGTTCCAAATAACTGCACATGCGCAAGGCTTCAATAAGGAAATCTGCTGTGAAGTGTCACCTATAGCAGAAGGATACAGAGACGTTAGTTTCGTATGGAGTTTAGCAGAATATTGTCAATATTCCATTGGCGTATGTGCTAGTGTGCTCATAGTTTTCAAATTTCTTTTTATTTAGTATTTTTTACGAATTAAATCCATGGCTATATCATGCAGAAATCGGTGGACAAAATTTAATGAATTAAAGTTACACAAGTAAACGATTTGTCATTTTTAAACAATACACGCTTCGCATGAGCACTCCCAAAGATCACCCCAGTTGTAAACCCCCAATGTATGGCACACCCAATTGTGAAAGCCTGGCGCCGCCTATGGATGTACACTTTTAAACCTTTCTTTACAAAGTTATTGGGGTGCTTAAGGACTTTACTAGGATCTCTATAATAATATCGGGGAATTTAAAATGTGGAAAATGTTTAAATGTTTTAAATGTTAAAATGTTTAACATTTAACTCGTAAAATGTTATAATTTTTAACTCATGAACCTTTCTTTGAAAAGTTAGTGGGGTACTTAAGGACTTTACTAGGAGCCCTGTATATGAATAACCTAAATTTTAAAATGTGAGAAATGTTTAAATGTTTTTAACGTTAAATACTGAAAAACGCTGCATCGAAACTTCATTGCATTTTCTGATTTTGATTTATCTTATCTAGGTGTTGATAGGCTGATCAAAGATTTTAAGGAGATGCTTCTAAAGGGAGAGGACAGCAATGTAATCATTAAAGTAAAGGATCACGAGTTTCGGGCACATAGGTTGATCCTTGGAGCTCGATCCCCAGTATTTTGCTCCATGTTCAAGGACAAAATGGATGCGAACAGTAACAGTATTGTGCACATCACTGATATTGATCCAGATATATTTAGAGAGTTTCTTTTTCATCTTTATTCTGGAAGAATAGAAAAAATTAGCGCTTGCAATGTCCTGGGTCTGTACTCAGTGGCACACAAATATCAAGCGGAAGATCTGGTGGAACAATGCATCGATTTCATGAAACAAAATATGTCATTGGTCACTTTCTGCGACATCCTCGGCGTGTCACTTCGGCACAGCGAAGCGAAATTGAGAGACATCGTCACCGGTTTTTTCATGAAGAATGTGAAAAAAATTATTCTGACAGCTCAGTGGCAGTCGTTCATGAAAGAAAATTTTGCTGCTGCAAACGAGCTTTACATTAAATCATTGGACAAATTGAATGCAGAATAAATGACACGGATTTAATGCAATGTTATGAGTGTTTAAATATAACCCATGTGGTATGAAGGTTTGAAATGTGAATATCAACAAATTTGCAAAGTATTTTGAGCTATTAAGTTTGGGTGGGTAAGTTGTTCTAAATAAAATATTCTAAATTAATGCTATTAATAGATGTATTCCATATTCACCAAAATTCTCTAATAAAATAAAGACATTTTGAGTGGTTCCTAGATTTATTTTTCATAGGATACAGCTAGTGAGTATGTCTTACTTTAGCATATCTAGAATTAGCGAGTAGCACATTAGACGCTATAATATACGGCACTAGTTATACTATACTTCTAATGTATCTTGTATTATTGAGTAGTTAAGGGGGTATGGTACCCAAACAATCCCGAAAAATCTCTCAATTTTTTATTATTGTTTAAAAATATTCATAATTTTCTGATTCCAATGACACCAAATTCATCTTACTACATTAAATAGAACCGGTTATATTGCAATGTTAAAAATTGAACTACTTAAGTTATCACCAGCAACTTTTCAACTTTAATGTATTTTTTCCCAAAGACGTGATTTTCGACATTTTTAACACTTTACAACAAAGTTGAAAAGTGTTTATGACTTTGTTCATTCTGTCTGTCTGTCTGTCTGTCTGTCTGTCTGTCTGTCCGTTAGCACGATAACTGCCGTAAAAATGACTTAATCAAAATGAAATTTTAGTATGTTGGGCAGACGGTCTGTAGGACCTATGGGAATATAAATGAATAATATCACTTAATTAGTTTTGGATTGAACCCGGGTTGAAAAAATGAAATACATTGAGCCCTATGGGACCTAATTTTTCAAACATTTTTTAAGCGGATTTAAAATTCACAAATTGCTTCGAAAATTTTAGGTAATATTCGAATTGTTCCATAAAATATATAAAAAAAAAATTCATCGAAATATATTTAGTAAATTTTTAAATAAAAATTAAAATAATAATTACACATCTTATATGAAACGATCACGTGACCATGATATGAAACGATCACATGACCCACTTCAAAATGATATATGGCATCCATCTTGTTTCAAAATCCTGATTTTTTTAAAGTTCTTTTTAATTCATATTGAGTGTTGTATCCGTCCTAAAACTACTTTATTTTTGCTTAAATTCTGTGCATCTACATACTGAAACAACGCAATGACAATATATTTGAGTTTAAATGCTCATCTAAATTTGATTATTTCTACAACTAAGCCTATTTTTCACCTATGTAAAATGTAAACAGCAAAATATGTAGAATGAGTTGTATTAGAATTCCTGTATTTTTTTAACACAAAATAATTTAGTCCATGGAGTCTGCATGGCTGATATGAATGAAATATTAATTGATTTTATAAAGAGAAGGACGATTTTTTTCGATGAAGTTTTAAGCATAGAGTTTAATTATTTGTAGATCCATGGTCTTAAATAAAATGTTTAAATAAAATAAATTATTATAGTATTGTGATGAATGAAATGAATGGGAGAAAGTTAGGAATGAAATCCTGTTTTTATAGAGAGATCCAGGCGTGTTATTTTTTCTATGACGTCATTTGAATTAATTTCAGTTGTTGTCGATGAAGTTTTCAAACATAATAAATTATCGTAGTATTATGATAATTCTAAAACTATTACCGAGGAATGTATAACATTCTAGAGATGTTTAAACCAGGCAATTTATATTTCAATGCCGTCATTTGAATGAAGTTCATTTTTTTCGATGAAGGTTTAAGTTTTCAAATATAATAAATTAATGCAGTATTGTGATAAGTTTCAAAATATTACCGAGGAATGTATTGCATTTTAGATTTGTTTAAATAAAATTGCATTGAAGTTGGAAAGTGTTTCATAATCAATGCTTTAAGCATGATTGATCTTTCTTGTTATAAATTTAAATTGATATAAGTCAAATTCTACTTTTAGGTAAGTTTTAGGAAATCCTCATCTTTGGAGTTAAAAGCTTACGCATATGAGAGGGCGCTATTAGTAAATTTGCTAGTAAAAGTTCGCTGGGCGATTTTTGGTTTTGAAAACTTGGTAGACCCTCTGTAACTCACAGGGTGGTCTCCTCTACAATTAGTACAAACACATTTCGTTTCGTTTTATCTTGGCATAGTCCCGCGAGCTGTGAAACCCGGTGCATTTCACACACTTAGGAGGAAGATGACACACGTTTGCCACGTGCCACAAAGTTTGGCAGCAAAAGTACTGAGTATCGGCGCCCTTGCGGCTCTGATAACGTTCAATTTTTACACTAACACCAATAATACTATCCGCTTAATTTTTTCAATATTGGGGCGTTTTAGGAATTTAAACATAGAATAGAGGCATGCGCACTCTATTCGTTTTTGGTTTTTTATAAAGCTGGGTAATACTATTAATAGGAGACCAATAGTTTTCCAATTTAGATTTAATTAGCTCAGTACTGGTGGGCGCTGGAAATTTTCTAATGACTACTTTCAACGGCTTGTCTTCATTTAGAAGGTAGGTCCTACAAGACACTATCTTCAAGGAGTATCTATTGCACGGCTATAAACAAATCTCAAGATCGAACTTCCAGTTTAAATGAGGCTCCTCTCAAGCTACCGGTGAGGAAGCGTGCTGACATTTTCCGAATATTCAAATTGTCATTCCAATTTGCATGCTGAACTTTAAAGAAGGATTCTTAGGTTTACCAATCGTGACATTAGCCGCATCAGGGGCAGGAACCTCCGGGTCAGGAACTTACTTGACGGTCGGTATAGGGGGAGAGATCACGGTCTCAACCGGCACCCCCGATAGGAGGTGACGGCTCAACATGATCCGTATGCCACTTTAGAATTTTTTGAAAACTTCCATCATCTGCTTCAGCTAAGGGGTGTAGCCCCAGCTTGAAATTCAAAACTACCAGAATTGATCGAGGTAAAGGTAAAATTAGGCATCGTAAAGTGCTGGGAGTCAACAAAAATCACACGAGAAGAACTCGGGGGTGGGGGTCTCATCTGAATCAGCATACGTCTTTCCGTCTTTTTCCATGGCTAACTCTGCTCTAGTTGGTTTGACTTTGAGGAGAATAAGATCGTCCTCAGTCATTTTCATTGGTGAATCCTTAACGTGATCCATAAGTTCGTCATAATATATATATATATATATATATATATATATATATATATATGCTCAGTCTATGCTCACTGCATTATAAATTTTAAAATGAACAACTTACCAGCAAAAAATCTCATAAAAATTTCCAACCTCTTATGTATTCAGTTATGAATTATGGTTGAAATATCAGAATAAGTATGTTTGTTAAATTTATGAATATTAAAACAGTCTGCAACACGGAGAGATTTGAACAGAGCCTTATGCTCCGAATTTTTTTTATTAGTTGAGTAGAGATGAGAAGTAAATAGTAGTTCCTTACTCCCTTTATTGTCCATATAATGTATTTTGATGACATTGCTTTCGTTTTCAGTTCATTAGCCTACGCTTTAGTTTTCAAAACGTAGTTTAATCAGCACGAATTAGCATTTTATTCAAATTTCTTCCTTTAAGTATCCCCGTTGCTTCAAAAGTAGCGAAGCGGTAGGAGAAAAATTCCATTCGAAAGTGAAATTCAATCTAAGCTAATAGTTTCTTGTATTCCATTATTCTCATTATGTATATTTTTTTCTTCAAGCAAATAAGATTTATTGGGTTATTTTCATTTTGTACTTTATGGTTATTTAGAAATATTTAAAATATTACATGTATTGGAAATTCATTTAATTATGTTTAGATGTTTAAGAATGATTCTTGATTTTGCAATCGTTAAGAATCATTTTTGTGCATGGATCTGCACGTTTGTTATTTAAAAGGTTAAATACAAAAATTGTAAAAATATAAAACAAAAAGAATAAAAATACAATGCGCAATTAAGAATACAAAAAAAAATGCATTTGTATTGTAAGCATCTTCCTCAGAAATTGAAAAGTTAATTATTAAAGGGATTATTTTTACAATAGTATTAATGTGCTTCATTTGTTCTTGTATATTACCTCTGTAAATATGAATAAATTTGATTATAATATATGCCATCCTTTACATTTGATTTGCATAAATTAGGATCTGAACTACACTAGCTTTTATCATATGTTGCATTTGAATATAATTTGGCATTGCATTTGATGTTTATATGGAACGTATATGAGAATATGTAAATCACGATAATGCCGGGAATTATTTACTAAAATAAAAAGTTTGTCTAATATTTTATATACTAGTGAGACATTAGGGCATTCTGTCCTATAAGTAATTAACAAAAAACGTGTAAGAAAATTTCCTACTTTTGTTTCAAGAAAATTGAAATACTATTTTAAATCAAGGTGATTTAATATAAATTTAGCTACTCAGCCCAGCAACCAATCAAAAGAGTTGTCAGTTTGACGTAATGTGAATTAAGTTTCGTCATTTCTGATATCACGATCATGAGTTGTAGGCCCAGAACAGTATCCAAAACACAAAAAGTTTTCGCATTATTACAATTAAACATTGTTTGTTAATTTTGATGAGGCAATATCCAGACTTAAATAAAGTGCGCAAAGATTTTAAATTGTGCTCTGCACACAGGAGCCAGTGACGTCCAAGGAAATTTAGTGACGTCGTTGGAGTAAGATGACAGTCGCAATTAACAAGTTCGGTCCCTTTTTAAAGCCCAAGAATAAAATGCGTATCTTCTTAATTCCCTTGTCGTCATATGCACAGAGTCAAGTAAAAAAAATCTGATGTGGGCAACACATGACTTTCCTTATATAATGAAATGATTTTACTACTTTCACAGTAAAATAAATAGGTTTTTCTTCTAGTAGATACTAATATCCTTTCCAAGATATTGATATTTTCGACAATTAGTCGTCATTTTCATTGATTTAGCGTCATTTTTATCCATTTGGCGAGATTTTCGTTAATTTGGCAACATTTCAAAAAGTCGGCAAGTTGGCGACATTCCACCAATTTCTTCGCCAAAATCTCGCCAAGCGTTATGGACGAAGAAATAAGTTATTCAAACAGCAGATAAATTGGCGTTCAAATGCAAAAGTATTACTCAAAGTATCTTTTTTCATGAATGGAACGAGCTAGATCCACGAGAATGATGTCACCCAATTTATCGCATGATATTATATATGAAAAGTAAACATGTTTCTCAATAGGAAATATTTTTTTTTCTATTTTATATGACTTTTCGATAATTTTTTTGAAAAATGTGCAATATCTCGAGAACGGTTCTTGTTAGCGTTCTAAAATTTATGTCAATCGTTTTCTAATGAAAAATTACATAAAAAATGTCTATTTACGTAACTTTATTATTGGTTTTGATTTTTTAACGATTTTTTCAAAATTTCATTCGAAAATTTAGGGGGGGGGGGGTTTGAACATTCGATTGCGTATAAAAACAATAGGCTTCCAGTGTTTACAGATTGTGATTTTTGTACCAAATTTGGTTCAAATCGGTCCATTCGTTCATCAGTTATCGTCTCCACAGACCCACTGACACACACACACACACACACACTTTCACACACACACACACACACACACACACACACATACACACAGACATCACTTCAAAAATGTTTGATTCGTGATCAGGGATGCTTGAAACGTGCTCTCCCGTCGAAAACTCGAATTCGAATTTTCGACCCCCGTCACAATACTTTCCTTATACATTATGTATATAAGGAAAGTAATAAATAGTCGGTCACGCCCCAAGACAAGTACTCCCGGACTTTGAATGTTAAACATGTTAACGAAATGAGATTGAAACTCAACAAGGTATCTCAAACAAGAAAGATCGATCTCGCATAGAGCATTGTTTATGAAACACTTTCCAACTTCAATGCAATTTTATTTAGACATCTCTAAAATGCGATACATTCCTCAGCAATATTTTTAAAATTATCACAATACTACATTAATTTATTATATTTGGAAACTTAAAATTTCATCGAAAAAAATGAACTGCATTCCAATAACGGTATTGAAATAAAAATTGCCTGGTATAAACATCTCTAAAATGCGATACATTCCTCGGTAATATTTTTTAAATTATCATAGCACTACAATAATGTTTTTATATTTGAAAACTTCATCGAAAACAAAGAACTTTATTCATATGATCTCATCGAAATATAAATTGCCTGGCTCTCAATATAAAAGCAGCATTTTATCCATAAGCTTTTTTTCCATTCCCTTCATTCATCACAATACTATAATAATTTATTTTATTTAAAAACTTAAAACCATCGAGGAACAAGTAATTTAACTCTATGTTTAAAACTTCATCGAAAAAATCGTCTTTTTCTCTGTGTAAAATCAAAGAATCATATTAACTCATTCTACATATTTTGCTGTTTACATTCTCCATAAGTAAAAATTAGGCTTCGTTGTAGAAATAATCAAAGTTTGATGATCATTTAAACTCAAATATATTGTAATCGCGTTGTTTCAGTATGTAGATGCACATAATTTAAGCAAAAATAAAGTGGTTTTAGGACGGATACAACACTCAATATGAATTGAAAAGAACTTTTAAAATCACGATTTTGAGACAAGATGGATGCCATATATAATTTTGAAGTGGGTCATGTGATCTTTTATATCATGATCACGTGATCGCTTCATATAAGTGGTGTAATTATTATTTTAAATTTTATTTAAAAATCTACTGAATATATTTCGCTGAATTTTTTTTATATATTTTATGGAACAATTAGAATATTTCCTAAAATTCTCGAAGCAATTTGTGAATTTTAAATCCGCTTAAAAAATGTTTGAAAAATTGGGTCCCATAAGGCTCAATGTATTTCATTTTTTCAACCCGGGCTCAATCTAAAACTAATTGGGTGATATTATTCATTCATATTCCCATAGGTCCTACAGACCGTCTGAACAACATACTAAAATTTCATTTTGATTAAGTCATTTTTACGGCAGTTATCGTGCTAACGGACATGCAGACAGACAGACAGAATGAACAAACTCATAAACACTTTTCAACTTTGCTGTAAAGTGTTAATAAAGCATTATATAGAAAATATCGAAAATTTAATTGTGAAAAGCCGGGCCAACATATTCATAGTTTATTGATCCAATTCCCCTTTTTTCATTAGAAGTTCTGTCTAGGTATTTAAATAGTGTTGACTTTCACTTAATATGAAAATCGAGAATATGATTAGATTATTTATCGATTTTGATTATATTATTTTATTGCAAATCACTATTTCAGTAAAATCTAAATTTTAGTCGTACTTCATTTATGGCCCAAAGGGTCATTGGTCAATTTTGTTAATGGTCTTGTTGCGTCCTAAACAGATAATAATTATCGCTACACAAAGCATGGCATTGCTTAAAATACAAAATGAAATATTTATTCGGTCGCTTAATATATATCGATAATATTTTACTGATGTATTTTATATAATAACAAAAATCTGCACCTCAACACAATTTATTGAAAACTTCATCGAAAACAAATGAACTTTTTCAAAGGACGTCATCGTATTATAAAGCGGCTGGCTCTTTAAATAAAAGCAGCATTTCATTCAATAACATTTTCCATTCATTACATTCATCACAATACTATAATAATAATTTTATTTAAAACTTAATACCATGGAGATACAAGTAATTTAACTCTATGCTCAAAACTTCATCAAAGAATCGTTTGCTTCTCTGTAAAATCAATGATTGTTTCTTTCATATCAGCTATATTGCAGACTCCATGGGCTAAATAATTTTGCGTTGAAGAAATGCAGCAATTCTTATACAACTCATTCTACGTAATTTGGTGTTTACCTTTTCCAAAAGTAAAAAGTAGGCTTCGTTGTAGAAATAATCAAAGTTGGATGATCATTCAAACTATATAGTAATTGCGTTGTTTCAGGATGTAGATGCACAGAATTTATGGCAAAAATAAAGCGGTTTTAGGACGGATATAACACTAAATATGAATTAAAAAGAACTTTAAATATCACGATTTTGACACAAGATGGATGCCAAATTTTATTTTGAAGTGGGTCACGCGATCTCTTCATATAAATGGTGTAGTTATTATTTTAATTTTTATTTAAAAAACTACTGCATGTATTTTGCTGATATTTTTTATATATTTTATGGGATAATTTGTTTACATTTCCAAATAGTTTCAAAGCAATTTGTGAATCTTAAATTTGCTTAAAAGTTGTTTGAAAAAGTAGGTCTCATGGGGTTCAATGTATTTCATTTTTTCAAACCGGATTCAATCCAAAACTAATTGCGTGATATTATTCATTTATGTTTCCGTGGGTCCCACAGACCGTCTAAACAACATACTAAAATTTCCTTTTGATAAAGTCATTTTCACGGTAGTTATCTTGTTAACGGGCAGAGAGACAAAATGAACAAAGTCATAAACACTTTTCAAATATGTCGTAAAGTGTTAACAAGAAAGATCAATCATGCTTAAAGCATTGATTATGAAACACTTTCCAACTTCAACGCAATTTTATTTAAAAATGTCTAAAATGCAATACATTCCTCGGTAATATTTTAAAACTTATCACAATACTACATTAATTTATTATATTTGAAAACTTAAACCTTCATTGAAAAAAAATGAACTTCATTCAAATGACGGCATTGAAATATAAATTGCCTGGTTTAAATACTTCTAAAATACGATACATTCCACGGTGATATTTTTAAAACTATCATAATACTACGATAATTTATTATGTTTGAAAACTTCATCGAAAACAACTGAAATTAATTCAAATGACGTCATAGAAAAAATAACACGTCTGGATCTCTCTATAAAAACAGAATTTCATTCATAATTTTCTCACATTCATTTCATTCATCACAATACTATAATAATTTATTTTATTCAACAATTAAGACCATGCAGCTACAAGTAATTAAACTCTATGCTTGAAACTTCATCGACAAAAATCATCCTTCTCTTTATAAAATCAATTAATATTTCATTCATATCAGCCATGCAGGCTCCATGGGCTAAATTATTTTGTGTCAAAGAAATACAGCAATTCTAATACAACTCATTCTGCATATTTTGCTGTTTACATTTTACATAAGTGAAAAATAGGTTTCGTTGTAGAAATAATCAAATTTGGATAATCAGTTAAACTCAAATATATTGTATTTGCGTTGTTTCGGTATGTAGATGCACAGAATTTAAGCAAAAATAAACTAGTTTCAGGACGGATACAACACTCAAGATGAATTAAAAAGAACTTAAAAAATCAGGATTTTGAAACAAGATGGATGCCATATATCATTTTGAAGTGGGTCATGTGATCTTTTCATTTCATGGTCACGTGATCCTATCATATAAGAGGTGTAATTAATATTTTAATTTTTTTTTAAACTACTGAATATATTTCGCTGAATTTTTTTATATATTTTATGGAACAATGTGAATATTACCTAAAATTTTCGAAGCATTTTGTGAATTTTAAATCCGCTTAAAAATTTTTTGAAAAATTAGGTCCCATAGGGCTCAATGTATTTCATTTTTTCAACCCGGGTTCAATCCAAAACTAATTGGGTGGTATTATTCATTTATATTCCCATAGGTCCTACAGGCCGTCTGAACAACATACTAAAATTTCATTTTGATTAAGTCATTTTTACGGCAGTTATCGTGCTAACGGACAGACAGACAGACAGAATGAACAAAGTCATAAACACATTTCAACTTTGTTGTCAAGTGTTAATAAGAATTTACAAAATGATAAGAAATCAAATGGTCTCGCTTTCAGTATCTGACGTCATACGCTACGTAAAACTTCTTGGTTACATCACAATTTCACTGTGAAAGAAGTTTAATCATTGCATTATGTAGGGAACGAGCAGCTCACATTATGGTCCCACTTTCAGTATCTGATGCATGACATCTGATATCGCTACGTAAAGCATCAGAGTAGGGCTCTTTATATATCAATATTTCGTCATATGAATTGAGCCAAGTAAAAATAAAATGTCAGTCAAGCCCCAAGACAAGTACTCCCGCATTTTGAATGTTAAACATGTTAACGAAATAAAATTGAAACTCAGGGTTGGTGGTATCTCAAATAAAAATTTACAAAATAATAAGAAATCAAATGACATCATGGTCTCACTTTCAGTATTTGACGTCATACGCTACGTAAAACTTCCTAGTTACATCATAATTTCATTGTGAAAGCCGTATAATCATTGTATTATGTAGGGAACGGGCAGCTCATATTATGGCCCCACTTTCAGTGTCTGATGTATGGCATCAGATATCTGATGTATGTCATCAGGTACCGCTACATAAAGCTTCAGAGTACTGCTCTTTTTATATCAATATTTCGCTTAGGTAAATAGATAATTTGTACGAAAAAGACTTAATTAAAGTTTGCTGAATGACAACGAACTTGGATTTAATTGCGTTGTTTAAAATTTAAAAGCAAAGGGAAACTGAATGGTTTACAAACTTCATCATCATATATTTCAAATGATTATTTATTATTTTGTTCAGGCTTTTCTTCCATAATTATTGATTACTTCTTCCGGCTTTTACTTAACAATGAGAAATGCAATGATATGATTTCAAAATAATTAATTATTTTATTTGTGAGCATTTTATAAGCAATAGTTTGTGATAATTACTGTAGCATCTTTGATCTGAAGTTAATTTAATTAAATGTATGGTTTGCATTTCATTAGAGGGTCGTATAATAATGAATCTGCATGTGTCTGGGGATTTTAAGTACAATAGTTATATCTCCATTATGATAATGATTGTGAGACAAATAGAACAAAATATTGTGAAATATTAATGGTTTAAAAAGTCCAATGGATATTTACACCCTAGAGATTAGGTTGTAAGTTACCAACAGAAAACAAGCATTAAAAGATACGAGGGCGTAGATGATCGACGTGGTATTAATATAAATTATATTACAAAGGTCATAAAGCATAGTTTAAAATCAGAATTTACCATCATTGGGTATTTTTCTCTCCTACCAATAACTGACTAAGATAAAATATATTATTTTTCTTAACTACGTAGTATAATGTATAAGGAATGTATTGTGACGGGGTCGAAAATTCGAATTCAACTTTTTAACCTCTTTAAAAAATTCGGTCTTTTAATTCGAATTAGTATAAAAGTTATGGAAATTTAAATTCTAAAATCCGTCGAGATTTTGATTTCAAACTCGCAGACATTCGTCCAAATAGAAAAACATCTGTTTGGCAAACGATTGGTTTTCCAATTTTGCAAATTTAAAAGATATCGTTCCAATTTTTTTTTAATTTGATATTATATTATCATAATGAACATTGTGGTAAATGTAGTAAAGATCGGAGGGAAACTCGGGGAGATGTCATTTATTATGTTTTGCTTTTTTGCTTCTACTTTTCTGGATAAAGGATCTTTTTATTTTTTATGCGACGCGTCCGGTTAAATGTGGGTGAAAATCGTTTATTTAGGGTGTATCACCGCTCCTGTACCCAGATTGTATAAGTTGACTAATCGGAATACCGCGTAGCGGCCAAAACATTCTGCGACAACTTACTGGATCAAAGGCGCTTATACAAGACGTACAACTACATTTTGTTCATTTGTTTAAAAAATTGATTTTCAAAAATCGGGCCCGACTGTTCTTACGAAAACTTGAATGAATGAATGTAATTAATTCCTGCTTTAAAGTCCACGCAACGTCAGATACATTTCCTGGTAAAATATTATTTCACAGGAAACCAAGAAACTTTTTAAATAAAACTTTTTCATGTAAATATGATGAAATTTTTAATGATAGCTCTATTCCTAGACATGATCAGAACAATAAGATATAGTTGCAATTTTTAATCATTTAGTTTCAGCTACAATAAAGAAAAAATATGATGTGGACAGAACATGACTTTCCGTATATGATGTAAGTACTTTTCTTCTTTTACAGTGAATAATTATGTAAAATTGAAGGTTGACGGCATAATGTTTTTAACATTGAATTGCACATTTGACTCTTTCCCGGACATATAAAACTATTTCAAAATAATAATTGACTTATATTTCACACAACACTAAATTGATAATTATTAATATTGATAACATCCACATTAAGTACTATAGTTTTTATATTAAAATATTTTAATAATTCATCAATTTGGTATTAGTTTTGTTAAGCCTCATTTTTCTAATTTTGACGCTATTTTCGTCAATTTAAGACGAATTATCGCCAAGTTGGCAATATTTAGCTATTATAGTCACTAAATTAACTAAATTTATCGCCATGTATTGCAGTGAGAGGAGTAGTTTTTATATATAAATTACTGTTGTCTAAGTGTTATGTATCAAAATTCAAAACTATTACCCACATTTTATTCGTTAAATTTATTGCATAATACTGCATATGAAAAGTGAACATATTTCACAATAGTTAATACTTTTTTAATTTTATGTGATGTTTAGATAAATTTATTTGAAAATATGCAATATTCCGAGGACAGTTCAAGCTAGCGCTAAAGTTTGCGGCAATCGTTTTCTATTTAAAATTATATAGAAAATGACAGTTTACATAACACTATCGGAGGTTCTGATTTTTTACCCTTTTTTCGAAATTTTATTCGATTCGTCGATTGCCTTTAAAATCATACTAGGTTTCTCTTATTCACTGATTATAATTTCTGTAACAACTTTAGTTCGAAAGGTTCCATTTGTTCGTGAAATATCGAATCCAGAGACTCACGGATACACACACTCACACATATACACATAACACACACATTCACACGCGCACACACACACTCACGCGCACACATACATACACACACACACACACACACATACACACACAAGCACATATACATACGGACATACTACACGCGGACATCACTTCAAAAACTTTAGAAACGAGTTCAAGGATACCAGAAACGAGTTCAAGGATACCAGAAACGTGCTTTTCCATCGAAATTTCGAATTTTCGAACCCCTCACAAAACTTTTCCTATATACATTATACAATGTGAAGAAAAGGGACCCATTCATTATTACTTTTCCTATGTAGGAAAAGTAATAATAAATGGGCCACTTTTCTTTTCTTATCTCCTCTGAGCCAAATTTATAGTTTAAATGATAAAACTCAAAGAGAGTTTCAAAAGTTATTTTCCGTCAAAGTAATGTACTTATTTTGAGAATACTTAATAACACGTTTATATAATTAAATAAAATATAATTAATTTATTGAACATTTTAAGATGAGAAATGGCTGCATTTCGAAATATTTCAAGTGTTGTCGAAGTTAGAAATATTTTAAAGTACTTTATCATTCTTTGGAACTCAAATATGACTATTTAATACGATTTGAAGAGTGCTTGACAAAATCCTCTTACTGAAAGAACAGTATTTGTCATTACATAGCGCAGGGAAATTTTTTCTTTGATATTATTAGCATTTTAACAGTGCCATTTTAATTAAAACTGGATAGGTTATAAATTGCTATGTTCAGTAAAACGCTGAAATATATTTTCTATCTAATTATCTCTATATATTAAAAAGTATAAGAACAACAGTATGTGATTCAGACTTTTCCAAACTTTTCAGAATTTATTTTTTTATTTCTCTGTTATTTATTTCATAATTCATTCATTTATAACTGATTCATTTATGACTGATTAATAATTCATTCATTTTCTTTAATAATTCATTCATTTTCTTTAATAATTCATTCATTTTCTTTAATAATTCATTCATTTGGTAACTGAACATAATTGCAAATGCGGCGTAACAAAAATGCAAAACACTAAAATATCTGGTGAACGGGTAGTATCAGCTTTTGAGTTAGAGTGGATATATATATTACATAGATAAACAGTTAGATAGATAGATACACACACACAGACAGACACACGCAGGTGGATTAAATTTATATGAAAGTTGAGATGAGAACATCTGATCACGTTTAAAATCAATAGTAGTGTTCCCCTATTCACTGATTGTAATCGTACTAAATATTTTGCCAACGTGTACATTACTAACATACATACACACAGATATAACTTCAAAACTCTTGATTTGATTTCATGAATGCCTGAAACTTGCTCTTCCCTTGAGAACTAGAATTGGAATGTTTGACACCATCACGATGCTTTACCAAAACATTGTACTATGCCTGTAAAGAAAGTAATAGGATAAGGAGGTCGTTCAGATATGAAATTGCGCTTTGATCTGAAATATGAAGGAGGAGAAGGTAGAACCGTTGCAATTATAGACGCAATTATTTTGTCTCGGTGTTTCAATGGGTTTGGTAGTTACTACCTAGGCGTAGATCCATGGCATGAATATCGACTAAGAAATGAGTGTATTTATAAATCTATAAATACTAGGTGTAATAAAAATACACATATTCAATAAAACTCTATAGGCGGTTATTTTGTATTTATGAGCATATAATTTTAAAATTATCCATTATATAAATACAGTCAAATGAATCATGAAAATATAAACATCATATACCTAAAAACTAATAAATGAATTTGAATTGTCAAAAATACGGATCCTAAAGAAAAGTCTCTTCGCCTTTATTAGGAGTATTGTGAACGGAAGAAACTTTGAATGTTTGTGTTGGGTGGCACAAACTATGAGCATTGATGTCAAGTCTTGACGATGTTTTGGACGAAGCAAATGAAGGGTCCCTTCTTGGGGCGTAGCTCGTCAATGAAGCACCTAAATTGTGAGATCGTATTGCCGTCATCAGAAGCCGGAAACATTTCCCGAAGCATGTTTCCTTGGACTGGAATCCAAGGTAAATATACGGGTTGAAGGCACTGTTACTCGCGGATATAACCCCAAACAAGGCAACTGTATTTTGATTTAGGAGGCTAGCATCACCAAAAGCTAATATCATTTCTTGGATAACATACGGCAGATTGGTAATAATGAACATACCAAATATAACAAGAGTCATCTTCAAAGTTTTAGTCTTCGCTCTCGGTAATGAAGAAGCACTTTGTTCATTGGATGAGAAAACAGACGACTGAGCCCATATCTCAACCAATATTCTTGTATAAAGACCTAACAGCAGTAGAAAGGGGATGATAAAAATGGAAAGAAATACAAATGCCATGTAAAGCTGCCTCCAGTATTGGGGATACTGCGAAGTGTAGAATATTGATACACAATAAGCCACGGTTTCAGATACTAGCACCTCGTGGAAAATGAAGAAGCATGGCAGAGAAGGGATCAATGAAGCAATCCAAGCTGCCAGAGCGTACGTTTTGGGCTCAGGAGTCCTCTTAAAGGGTTTCACAATAGCATTGTTTCGGTCCAGAGCAATCGCAACTAACATGTATGTTGATAGAGTAAGAGCGTATGTTTGCAAGAACTTAACAATTCTGCAAAATGCATCGCCTGCAATCCATATTTTCCCCATTATTTCCCATACTGTTTGAGATGTCATAGTAACAAAAGTTACGAGCAAGTCGGCTGCTGCTAAGTTGAGGAACAGAACTTTAGCTTTTGGGAAACGTCTTCTTCGAAGTGGATGCAGTTGCCAGATGACCATGCTGTTTCCAATAAGTGACATGAAAATCATAATTATTAGGAGACATATCCTTGTTGTTCTGTGGTATTGAGGTCCAAAGTCACTTGGTTCATCAAATGATGAATTGTCTGTGATCACAGAGTTTACACAAAAGAATACATCACTTATTACGTCGGTTTGATTAAGATATAGCATGATATAGGATTTCTAAAATATCTAATATTTATTTACAAAAATCCTAGTTCTTATTTGCAAAATGAGCAAAGGGCATTAGCACACTGAAACCTCTAAGGAGTAATTGTGCTTGGTTTCATATTGCTTCTACAAATGCTGCACATTAGGAAACAATTGAACATATTTGGGCTTTGTCATTTCAAAACTCCATAATTACCCGCATAATAGAATAAAATACTTGTATGTGATATGTGTATCATATAAGAAATGAATATCGAACCTTTTGCGTACATTTATATAGATTTAAAGTATCAGCTTTGTTTCAGGCTGTAACTGTCGGCTTTTACATGTATTGTCAGAGTTAAATATACAAAATGGAAATATCTATAGTTGAAAGTTATTAATTTATGTAACTGTACGTGCACACTTCACATAAATACTGCTTGCTCACTTACTGGGTTAAACCAAAATCTTCATATTTTCCTGAAAAATATAAGAGAATAATTAAAAATATGTCAGAATGTTTGAATTCAAATCATGAAAAATGTTTATTTATTTTATTTCACATAATGCATTATTATGAATTTTTATAATTCTTGTTAATAAATATATCAAACAATGTCAATAATACATGTATAGAAATCACGGAATTTAATCCTTTGACTGTCCCAATGTTATACTTATGCTTAAAGCGAGGCGTCCATTGAGGTATTAGTAGGGATGCAAAAGAAATGATGTGATTGTTTAGATGTAGAGGCAGTAACAAACAATTGATTTATCCCCCTTTTCCCCCCAAATTGCTTGTTTTATTTTTTTTGTCTAACGCCCATTGAATCACAGATTATACGTACATTCAATGCAATAGGGTCAATTTTTCACGTTTACAACCAAATGAAGCAAAATATTCAGGCGTTCGGCAGGCAACCTTGGGCGTTTGGGCATTTCAACTTCTTTAATGATGTAAAATTACATGCATCCTATATGATACGCAAACGTATTATCATAAAACTACGTGCATCACATACGGTGCACAAGCATATGAACAGCGAAATAGACAACGGGTTAAATACGTATTTTAGCAATATAAAATCTGATGTGGACAACACATGACTATCCCTGCAGACTCATATTCGCATTATCTTCATTTCTTCAATAATTTATTAAATTGGGCTTAATTGCACGAAATAGTACCCATAATTATTTTAAATTGGATTCAATGTGCATTTTAATTCCATTTTTGTTCTCATTTGGTAACTGGACTTATTTTCAAAGGTGGCATAACCAAAATGCGTAAAAATTAAAATATTTCGAGAACGGCTAGTCCTAGTCTAATGGGATTGGTCTTATTCTATTCATTGCTAAAAATTACGTATGAAATAAGCATTTAATTGATATATTTGAGCACGCGTAGTCTTTTATTTTAGATTTTGGAGATTTTTGCGGGTCATTTAACAAAAAAAGCAGGTAATTTTTTTTTAATCGTGCCAACATCTAATCAGCACTAGAGTAACCCCCAAGTGACTTATCTACTAAATATTGTAAAATTTGGTGTATTAATTTTTCAGCTATTTTGGATGCAGGCAATTTTTACGGGCCATTTTGCGAAAAAAGTCAGATTTTTTTATCCCGAATCGCACCAAAATTTAATCAGCATCAGTGTCACCCACAAGGGACGTACCTACGAAATTTTATGAAATTCGGTCAATTAGTTTTTTGGTTAGAATGGATACATACATTAAACAGAGAGACACACAGACACACACACAGACGTCATGCTAAAAATTGTTTCTTCGTAATCGAGAGGTGTTAAAATGTGTTGATCCGTCGAAAACTCGAGTTACGATTTTCGAAATAATCCGAATACTTTCATTATACATTACCATGTATTGCAGGGAAAGTAAAAATGATGATGCATGTAAAAACACGAAAAAATAACCAAAATGAATCAATAAAATTAATAAAAAATAAAAAAATAGGAGAAATTGTAGCCAAAACAACGATTTTAAGATGCAAACTTTACAGAAGAGCCGGTGGTGGCATGATATTAGCGTTGAATTGTCAGGCAGGTTCTACTGCAATACAATGCATTTGCCCTTTTTACAATCGTTGCAAATGTGTTGCAATGTATGCATTTTGATACTCGTGAACAACTGAAGAAATGTTTTAAGTGTGACCCTCTGAAGTACCTCCCTTGTCATTTACTGTGTGATTCCAGTAATCAAATGGGAAGAGCAGACTCGGTCATGATACGACTTCTGCCACGGGTACGACTTGTGGTCTTATTTTGAGGTAATATACATTTATAAACGGTGCTAACAAAATGTAATAAGATATTTTATGAAAAAGCTCCGACAAAACGTAATATTTTAACCTGTAATGTAATATTTTAAGTGGTAAATTAGTACTTATATTTACACTGTAAAATATTGCGGTATAATTAGATTATTTTTAAAGCAAGAAACATTGCAAATTTTCCATCACCTGCGATGTTGTGTGTTTACAACACATGTGGCGGCATTATAGGTTCACTTTAGCAAGATCCTGCTAATTGGACATGCGCAGTTAGAATTTATAAGCTATTTTATTTGTAATTGGCGGGTATTTACATATTTTCTGTACTATGAAATTCCGCCATATGCTTCAATTAAAGAACACATAAGTTTGAAGAAAAATTCAATCAATCCACGGTGTAGTCAAATTGCAACATAAAAAAACCCACATCATATGTGGTTTTAGTACTTCATAGGGTGTTGGAATAATTTTTACCTATACCCTGTGATGCAAATTTTGATTGCTATTTTTAACAGAGTAGCTACTATTGAAATACGTATTCTTTTGAAAAAGCAATTTTAGATTTCAAAGGAACGCCAATGCTAATATATTGTGTAAACTTATGGCTGCGTTACAGAGTAATCAACCAAATTGGACACATTTTATAAAATATTGTATGTCAGAAGCAGTGATTCGCAAAAGAATATAAATTTCCTTTTTTTTGTTCTTCACCATTCCTATAAAGTTACATAATTATTAAAACAATATTTTACTTCATAGTCTTTTAACAATGTGTTTTGTGAAAGTTGCCACACAAATAAAATTATTTTTAGCAATTATGGTGCAGAATACTTCTTTAAAATATCATGTAATGACTGTGCCATTCGGTTGTGGAGGCAGATATCAGCCTTTTTCTTTAGGACATGATAGCGGCGGCCACTTCTACCAAAGCTATACTGGCTTCAGTTCAATTTTGTCCCGTCCAGTTTTCTGTTTAATGTGTGACTGAGCTCACTTTTGATCCTGAAGAATAAGGCTGAATTTTGCCTTCAAAATTAATGTACACACCCTTTATTCCGTTGTATGATGCTTTTAAGGAAGATGACATGATATTTGTCTTTCGCTGATGCTTATTTCTAATGTTTTATCTTAGCCTTTTGCTTACGGGTGGGACAGCGTCAATCCAAAACGAAGACCTCTAAGAAAGACCTCTAAGAACGACAGGTATTTGACATACCCTATCCCAAATAGTTCGATCCCCCTTTGCAGGCATTGACGTTCATGGATGCCAATGCCTGCAAAGGGAGATCGAACTATTTGGGATAGGGTATGTAAAATACCTGTCTTTTTCAGAGGTTCTTCATTTGAGATTGACGCTGTCCCACCCGTAAGCAAAAGGTTAAATTAAAACAAAAACAATTTTCATTAAATCTTTTCCTATTAAAATTCTAAAGAAATGCATATAAAAATAATTTTTATCGAAATTGCAGTCTTGATTGGATTATATCAATTACGGCCTTCGGGTTTAAAATTTACGTGAATTATTGATGTTTTCTACTTCTTGCGCTATCGTTTGTTATTTTTTACAAAGATTTTCTAAACTCATATTGGGTTAACCAATTATTGAATCAGGATGAAAATGGTAAGGGTTTATCTTATAGCCCATATTTTAGCACTTTTATTTTGGAAAATGGATCAAATTTCATGGCGCTTTCATTTTGGCGTATATTGATCAAATTTCATATTTTTTGTAAGACCGGAATGTTTTATTTTCAGATCTGCCTATGAATAATTTTATATAACGAGAGCAAATATTCTTATACTTCTTTATTAGGAAAATTAAATTAAATATTTTAGCAATATGTTTTCAATAACAATGTCATTTAGAATACTATAGAAATTTGCACGTAATTTTGAATGTATTTTTATAACATATTCTATATGGAGAACGGGTATACTACTAGTTTAGAAGTAAAAACATTCTGAGTCAAGTGAAATATATGTCACGACATACATTATCTAAACAGTACATGTATCGACTGCTTTAATGCTGCACTTAAAATACATATATGTTTCTATAATGAAAATTCCTGCTAAATATTACAAAACATATTTTGTTTTCCTTAGAAATAAGTAATGTAAATTATATTTTCTGGATTATTAAGAAACATTTAGCGGTAATGGTGTCCCATGTTTCGGAAAAGGCTTTGCTGTTAAAATTTTATTCTTTCATGTATTACTTTAAGAATATATAAATAAATGTGTATAATACAATTTTAAAATTTTCCTACGATACATAATTTCATTATTTTTATTAAACCTTTGAATTAAAATTCTTGTTTAAATATACATTTGGGATTAAAACTACAACACAAATTAAAACTTTTTGCTCTTCCGCATATTTTCATTCTTTTAATAACTACATTACCAACCAATTCGTGAGTTTATTTAAACAGATAATACGCATGAATAAATGTTATGGGTAGTTTAAAGGTATATTGAAAAAGATATAACATTGATTTTTGTTCTACTTCAGTAACGCATTATATTGGGAAATAATTTTAAATTTATCCAATTACTGTAAATTTAATGTACAACGGACAAGACAACGAATATATATGTTATATTTTAATTTCAGTTTATTTTGCAAGGTTCAACTACGAACGTTTACGCATTAATTAAGTGTTCCTTTGGCCCTGTTCTATAACTAGTCAATTTACTCTTCGATAGGGATTTTTCCAAGGTATAGAACTATTAATGCAACAATCTGTACATTAGGTACCAATTAATACAAAACATAACTTACTGAATTCAGCCGATACTGAATTCTGCATTGTGGACGTGATTCCCGCTTTGGCAACGTCCCCAATCAGCAAGGTCTATTACTCAGAACTGGACCATTGCAGCCCCATTCTGTTTGCCTTCTGGCTTACATAATAAAAGAGTATGTCTGTGTGTGTGTATGTGTGTGTAGGTTGTCTGTAGCTGAAAAACGAAGAGGCAGACCGCCACGAAATTCAATACAGGGGTAGCTAAATATCCGGGACAAAACACTGCGTCGAGTTTTTAATTTTATGTATTTTAATTCGAATTAGTTTAAATATTTTGAACTTAAAAGTCGAAATTTTATCATTCTGCGAAATTTTCGCCATTTTGTATTTTAATTTTTTGAGCAGACGATTCTGATCAAACGCGAGAAATTTTTCTCGCGGGTGTTCTGCAAAGGATGCTTGAGACCTTTTATATAGACACTTATAATTTATATACAGATTAGTTATTTATTTTTGGAAGACATAATTATTTCAATATTATAAGTGTGTTCTGAAAATTTGTCTTAAATCGGACGCAATCTTTTAAAAATGCAAATTTTTCCTTTTCTTTCTTGGGTAAAGGAATGCTTTTCATTTCTGATAAAGTATTTATTAGGGAATCGGGATTGGATAATGAGGTACTTTACATATATTTTTAGATTTCCATTTTAGGATTAATTTTAAACATTATTGTCTATGCACATGTTATCTTTACTTCATAAAACAGCCTTATTTAGAGCGTATACATATTTTTTGTTCATTTACTTAAAATTGCCATTGATAGAAAAAGTGGGCGAGGCGACACTACAGCTATTGAAAAAAGTGAAATATTGAATTTAATTATAACCTGCTTTAAATCCTGGGAAACGCCGGGCACATATGATAGTTCTTTATAAATAAGAAGACGGTTACATATTACCATTGACTGTTACTACCCAGAAGTTCATATATTCATATAGTTAGGTTTTCTTTCTTCTGTTGAAGCATTTACTACTGGATGCTGAAAAGCGATAATAAGTTCAAAATTATTCATTCTTCTACTTTATCTCATTCCATCTTCTTCTTTATCTCCTTCTTTATCTCCTTCTATCTGCTTCTTTATCTCATTCTATCTTCTTCTTTCTCTCTTTCTATCTCCTTTTTCTTGCTTCTTTTTCTTCTGATTTTTTCTTCTTTTTTTCTCTTCTTTTTCTGTCTTCTTTCTTTTTCTTCTTTTTTTTCCGTCTTCTTTCCTTTTCTTCTTCTTTTTTTCCCGTCTTTTTTATTTTTATTCTTTTTTCTGTCTTCCTTCTTTTTCTTCTTTTTTTTCCGTCTTCTTTCTTTTTATTTTTTTTTCTGTCCTCTTTCTTTTTCTTCTTCTTCACTGGTTCAACAGCCCGTTGTGAGCTGAGGCCTTCTCGATGATTTTGTCCCATCTTTACCTGTTATCGGTGATAGTTTTCTAGTTCTTAGTTTTGCAAATGCCCAAATCCTTGATGTGTCCTGTTCATATCATTCTTTGCATTTTTACGCATTGAGCAATATCTAGTGACTTTTATAGAGAATATATTTAAAAATTAAACTTTCTTCGCCACAATTCATTTGTGAGTATATCAGCAAACAGGACAAAATGTTTCCATGCTAGTTATTTAACATAAGATAAGGAAACTAAAAAAACTGACTGTTTAAAATTATGTTAAAAGACATAGGAAAACTACATTCCTGATTACAAAGCTGTGTAATCCTATACAAATCCCTAAAACTATATTAGTTTAATTACTATATATATCCTTATTTTTTTATTTTAGAACTGTTTCATTTTTAAATAGCGGAAGACAGACAAAGTTACAATAATTTCTTTCCAGGGAATAATAAAACATAGTTAACATAACCGGAAAAAATTGAGTTAGTCATCAGTTTGGTGAATTTACAATGGATTATTCTACTGGTGATACAAGATAAAACCTTCCGCAGTAATGTTAGGATGGAAAATTTTAGCGATGATGTAAAGGATAAATTTATCGACGTTGATGTGATAGATGAATATTTATTTCGATGTTGGTGGAATGATGGAATATATCATAAATATTATGTTTGTCGTGTAGGCTTCCCATTCTCAAATTTATATTCCACACTTTCTCATTCATTTACATCATGAACAGTATCAGTGTAAAAACAAATCTATGTTTTGATGAGGTTAAAGGCTCTCAAGTTGTTCGTATAAAATGTTATTTATTTTTTAAGAAACATAAGTTGGCAACAGTTAGTCAAGCAGATGCATTATAATCATTTAGTTGCTGTATGCTAATATGTAAATTCCATTTTAACACCTTTTATATGCTTAACATATTTCGAATATTTTCAGCTTTAACAGTTATTTTCAATAACTGCTATCATGTGTTGGTATTAATAAACGTTCTCAACAGAAAATAATGTATTTTGGAAATTTTCTTATTCAAAAACTCGCGCTCATCTCACATTAATTACAAGAAATGCTACATAGTTCGAGTTTTTTACTTAATGTATAGAAATATAAAGTTTTATTGTAATGCTGGCGTTTGTTTTTGACTTCACTTCACAGACATTTGCATATATACTTCACAGGCATAAAAATATATAGATATCTGGCTCTTCCCTAATATTATTCCCTTCCTATTGAGCCAGAATAGAAAGATTTAGTCATCAAAATAAAACATCAATCCTTGATAAATAAGTGCATTTACATCGTGAATATAGTCTAAAGAATCATTGAACTTGGACCGGTATTTTCTGCATTCATGTGTACATACAATTTTTGAAAAAAGCCTCATTATAATACACATGATACCAACTCGGATTTCTTTAATTGAATGACAATACACAATTTTGATTCCTGATCAAGATTATCCGCATAAAGTCGTCCCTAATTCACATAATTTTTTGCATGTCTTGATGTTGTAATGTTGACATTTTGAATGATGATTTTATGGTATATTTTATCGCTGATGAGATAATGGAGGAATATTTCGGTAATGATGTTCTGGGGATATATTTTGACTATAAAGAAATGGAAAACTATTTCCGTGTTGGTATAATGAAGAATTATATGTATAATGATGGGGTTGTCATTGAATGGTGAAAGCCATGGTGGAAATGAATGTCACAGAAGGATAATTTATTGATGATGTCAATGAGGAATATTTTGATGAAGATGCAAAGGAGAAATATTTCAATGATGATGTAATGGAGGAGTATTTCGATGATGATGTCCTGGGGAATAATTTGATAATGATGTAATGTAAAAATGTTTTGTAGATAATATAATAGACGAGTATTTCGTTAAAGATGGAATAGAGAGATATTCCAATGATGATTCAATTAAGATATGGTGATTTAACAGAGGAAGATTCTGATGGTCACACTTGTTTATTTTTATTATGAGTGTAACATTCTACACTCTGTGTACTGTATAAATAACATGTGATAAAGATACTATTATTAAATTTGACTCTACTCCCGGTAATATATCTTAATATAAATAACTAAAATAATGTATGCATTTGCAATTTCATACAATTCTATTTAAATTAAAATTCATTTTTCAAAATTCCAGTTTGATATATTAAACATTTTAAACTCAGCTAGCAAAGCAAAAACTAAACATGATTTGAATAAAGGGCTAAAAGTATGCCTACAGAAAAATAAGATGTCAAGGCAGACATTCAATTGTGGGGAGAGTCACTAGACCTCCACGTATTAATCCATCTGTTTAAAAAATTACTTAACTGTTTTTTTCTTATTTTCTTAAGCATTTCGCTTTCCGTACAGAGTATAATATGAATCTATCTAATCTATCACTTTAAACTGTTCTTTAAATTTGTCTTTCGAATTCCAGATTTTTTCAAGGAATTTACTTTTTATATTATAAACCACGTCTTTTGTAAAGAAAAATTGAAACAGAAGACATAAAGTCTGAACTAGCGTGCAAGATTATGCACACGATCTTAAAGTCTTCTGAAAAGTAGATAGACTTTTTAACAATTTTAAGGATAAAGTGTACTTCTTATAGACACGCAAGTGATAAATGTATAGCGTATCCCGGTAAAAAAATTATATAATTCCTTCTGAAAATGTATAACAGTGACTGCTTAAGAATAAGAGAAAATAAGAGCATGGGTCTTATAAGATGAATACTGGATAAAGCCAGAAAAATTTGATAATAACATTTTCTCCGTATCTATCTCTTAAGCAGTGTATTCTTTCTCTTCATTATTCCAAAGTGCATTTTATAAGAAAAATGAAAAGATATTTGACGTGATTTCTTTATATTTTATATTATTTATGTAAAATATAAACATCATTTACATAATAAGATTAAGGACACAACTTTAGACGGAAGGTCTTTTATTAAAACTTCTTATAAAACGTACAAAGTAAAAAATGTCAGAGCTCTTTCGAGCGTTAATACGTTCTTCATCAGTAGCTACATCAGTGCCTACATTAGTGGCTTCATCAATGGAAGAGCGTATTAACGCTCGAAAGAGCTCTGGCATTTTTTACTTTGTACTTTTTATAAGAAGGTGTAATAAAAGACCTTCTGTCTAAAGTTGTGTCTCAAACCTCATGTGATTGAAATCAGACGTAATACCAACTTATTTATCATTTACATATTTTGATATTTACATCATTTATAGAATGTTAAAATGAAAAACTGAATACAGGTGTGAATTTTCGCCGTGCGATAGCCTTGAAACTATTGCCTATTTATATCAAGATAACATATATGGATGTCAAGGCAATGAAGGATATGTATCCTTCTATTCTAGAAATGCCTCATATTTAGTATAGTTCATATGTCTGTTATTATAAAAAATGCCACTAGATAGGAAAACGAAACTCTAAAAAAAACTGCCCATTATGTCAAAGTGTAATTAGTTAACACCTCAAAAGAAAAATGTCGCAATTGATTTACGTAAGGAAGATTTTATTATCTACGAAATTACTAAATGTATAAAATGTAACCAGTCAAATAAGAGACTATAAGTCATATAAGACTACAAGTCATATATGTCTACAAGGCAATAAGTCTACAAGTTGTTAATCTTACAGTTAAGTTTAATACTTTACTGTAGGTTTAATACATTACTGAAAATTTAATACTTTACTGTCAATTTAAATATTTTACAGCTATTTTGATACTTTACATATGCTAAATTAAATACTTTATATATACAGAATTAAATATTTTATATATACTAAATAAAATACTTTACTAAAGTTAAGTACTGTAAATATTGCTTTAAATATAGTATTTTTTTCTCCTTCAAAGTCATGGAAATATGTGGGTGATGCAATTTTTTTACTACTGTAAATTGTTTGAGCCATGTTTAGATAAAAAGCAGCTATTACAGGCAATTTCCGTACATTTTAATTCTTGCTGTTTCGAAGGGAAATGTAGGAAGGACTTTTAATAGACAATTTTTCTCTAAAATATTGAGTATACTGTTGATTTTGGGGCTGTTTTCAACAGAACATTTATGACTTATAACTTAGGAGTGGATGTTTCAAAAAGAGCCTAGCACAGCGACCGAAGGTCTCTTTTACTGCTGTAACACAGTACATTTACTATTGCACTACAGTACATTTCCATAGTACTACAGTACATTTACTGTTGTACTACATTATTGCCCTACAGTACATTTCTATAGTACTACAGTACATTTACTTGTATATTGTACAGTACATTGCACAAATTATTATATGCAGTTTTGTAAAGTTCCATTCGCAAAAATGCAATGACTATTTCTAGTTGTTTTTAATCAGGAAATAAATCCACTTAAGAAAAATACAAATACGAGAAAAAATCTCAAATTGGATAAAATTGCAAATGAATAGTAGAACTTGAAAGATCATTAGGGTTCAAATTATATAAGCTATCGTATCTTCTATTATAAACTTTTACCCATAAATTTTACTTTAGTATATCCTTTCCCATTTTTATTTTTCGTAGCTAAACAGTCCTGGGGTGTTATGCTGTTGAGAGAAGATAAGAAGAATAAAAATGAAAGTCTGTCTACAGAGAATAGATTTTACCCAACTTGTAAAATCACTCGCGGAAATACCGTACCACGTGACTATGCTTGGCTTTTAAATATCGTCTTATCAAGACAGGTTGCATAAGTTTCTCTTCAGTGCATTCGATTACTCGAAAAATGTGAACAATGCATGTCAAAATAGAATAGAATTAAATGTTTAAATGATACTTTATTTTGTGTGATACAAGAGGCAATTAGAAACAGCGGAATTATTTTTATATCTCGTCGATGGTTAAGCATGAGGATAAATAATAATGGGTGCATGATAATAAATTGGGGAAATATAAAACCAGGGACTGTATTTAACAAATAAAAGTTTTCATGCTGTATATTTTAACAAGATTGGAAATAATATAAAATTTAATAATTGAATTACAACAATTAAAATAATTTGATGACATTTTAGCATTTTGTTTGAAACTCCGGATTTGCGTTGTTTAGGAAACCGATTCAAAATTGTGATATACGGGAAAACACGATGCACAGGAAAATATATTTTAACTAATAAAAAAAAATCAAGGACAACAAGTAAGATAATAAATATATGACTAATCAAGCTTTACTTTTTCATTTGTTAAAAGTTTAAATTATGATTAATATAGAAGCTTTTCAAATGTATCAAAATGTTAAATGTACTATAATTTAGCAATTGTCTAAATCAGAATTGCCAACAACTTTTAAAATGATTAATAATCTCACGGGGTTTTCTCTATCTTGTCTGAGAAAAAGACGAAAGAAGAAAGGGAATAATACATGTTCGTTTCTAGAGAGACCTAAAGTTGCCAGAGAGACTTAAATTTGCCAGAGAGGCCTAAAGTTGCCAGAGTGACCTAAAGTTGCCAGAGTTCTGATTTACCCATCTTGGGGCGTAGAATATAGGGTTGATTCAAAAAATATTTGTAAGTACTCCAGAAACTTTCAGATGACATAGAATTCTGAATTTTTGTACATGTATATTAATAACCATTTGACAGAACCTTGCGAATCCGTATTTTCAATTTTCTCTCCGCGGCGGAGAAATAAAATGTTTTGAATAGTACTTTCCAGACCTTCCAGAAACCCCCATTTACCTATAAGACTGAATATTTGTATACTTATAGAATAAACCACGGAATAGAACATAAAAATGCCATATTTATTTATATTCTGGGAAGAATAAAATAAAGGTGTGTGGGGGGGATCAAAATGTATTGCAGAATCTCCAGAAGTCTCTTGTGACCTAAAAGCACATTTATAGTATCCACCACATATACGTTTATATTATCGATCACTGGATAAAATCTAATTGAACCAATTTTTGACCAAGATGACTATTTTTAACTTTAAGCGCCATACATTGTTAAACAAAACGAAATTTATTTTAAAAAATTTGTTTAAGGACGGTAGTTTTCCTGTATCTGACAGGCTGAAATATTAGTAGTCAGTGAAATATTTATCGATGAATTTATTTCGAGACATTTTACTTTTTATTAATTTCCAGCGGTCCATCCTAGTACAACAGCACTGTTCAAAGAAGATAAGAAGGCTAAAAATGGAAATCAGCCTGCTGGGAGTAGACACTCCCTTACATAAAGATATTTTATGTGCATAACACGCCAAGTGGGTACTTGATCTTAACTATAGTTCCCTGAAGGTAGGCTTTATTATAAGTTGCTAAATATAGGATTACATAGCAAAATGAACTTTATATATCCATATAAAATAGATTTTTCTTTTTTCTTTCGCATGTCATTTGATAAATTTTGAAATAAATTCAGCTTTTATACATTGATCATTTTGTTTAAAAGAATTGAATACAGACATAATGGAGCGATCGATATATTATGGATGTGTCGTGACGGAGTTCGCCACTTTTATTTAAATTATAAAATTAGATTACTTTTTAAACCTTTATATTAATATTCAATTAATCTGTGACCCGGAACCCTCATGTCGTTGTATATATTTTATCATATTTAAATGTATCTAAATCTGTACTGAATTGTGGCCATTTTTATTTCGTTAAATAATTCTTTGACACTTGAGGAACAGCGTCCGTTGCTCAAGGTCGCACTTGTTTGCTGGTGGAGACAGATGTCTCCGTTATGTTTTGGGTGATGCAATCTTGTGCTAAATTTCATGTTGTTCTGCACGTGCCTTGGGAACTTTGTGGTTGAAGGGGCGGATCCCTGGATGAATTTGAATACAAGTAATTTTGGATTGGCGGAAAAGAGATGATGTGAGCCCTTTGAAAATTTCCATTGACCGGGTTCTGGATCCACCTGGAATGCTTAAAAGCTGTGTGAAGGGTGATTCTGGGCTCTCCCCCTGGAAAAACATCTTCGAACTCACGTACGGCTCGGAACTTAGCCCTCAGGTTGGGTTACCGTAGTTGTGGGTTCGGGAGAACCGCTACCGTCGCCACTGCTTGACCGGACCTTTGCTGATGCCGAGCCTCGATGTTTGCCTGCCGCCGGGACCGTCCGGGAACCTCCTGTTCCGGATGACTTTAGACCGTTCCCGATAAAAGTAATATAATTGTTCAAAGTAATATAATTGAATTAAATTACAGTTAATAATTAAGCCTTAAGCGTTCCTCGAGTGTGCATTCTCTCCTTGACCATACCATAGTTTGTTAAAAATAGAATATGTGATATTTATATGTCATACTGTTGCTAATTGATTTATAGAAATGGATATTTAATTCCGGCAAAGAGCCGATGATTTTAGTAAAGTGTGGTCCAGTGGTTGAAGAGCTGAATGTGAATCAGCATTTGTAATTTGTGATAACTCCAATCTTTCGGCATTTAATAAATCTGAATTTAAATGAAAGTATGAGTTTTTATTTGTGTAGAAATTGTGTTGATTTAAGTGTTTTCAGCTGCTAATGAGTCCTTAAAGGTAAAGGTATTTCTTCGGTTATTTTGGATTTTGTTTGGGTTTCTCCGCAGGTCATCAGTTGGGATTTTCCAACTGACGAGAGGAGTGTTAAAACCTGGGTATAGAAATTTTCTGAGAAAGTTAGACTTTCTCGGTCAGCCGTGTCTGGCGGGAACCCGTTGCGACTTTTGATGCCCTCGGAATTTCCGTTGTGACAGATGTGACAGAGAAGAGTAGCAAGTTTGAGTGTGCATTATTGCTGCTTTATCTCTGTGGCTGTTAAAAATTTTCCTGCTGAAAAGTTCATTTCTGTTTAGGACAGGGATGGATACAAGTAATTTTACCTGCTAAACAAACTTCATTAATATAAATATTTTATCATTTCAAATGGAACTATTACGCCCTGAATTAAATTATATTTATGACATGTATAACGAATAATTGCCTATAATATAAAATATCGCCACTGTAATATTATGAAAAAAACGTAAAATTGGATTACGTTGGATTTTTTTTTTTCTAAATGTTGAAATGATAAATTATATTAAAGAAATAAAATAGCTTTCATGTTCAAATAACTGAAAATATTTGAAGTGGTAAGTTCCGTTCCTCTTCTTCTTACTTGATATTTTATAAAATTAGTGTGAATTTCTAAATATACTTCGCAAAAGATTTGTGCGTCATCAGGGAATCGAACAGCCAATCTCCGGCTGGCCACATAAAATTCTATTCACTAAGCGATTAAGATAATTTTCTTGCATTTTCTGTATGAAATGGACCCTACGATCATGTTCTTCAGGTTCATGGTTGCAGTGATGCTTACGATATGTTCGAGTTGCTTACTCCTACGGTTTGTAATACAGTTTAGCATCCTGTGTCATCGTAACTCTATATAAATTAAAACTACTGCCATAAATCAAAGAATCCTTGGCAAATTTCAATTTCGGTGTTACATAGACTATTTAATGTGTCTCATCTGCGAACTGTAGTTCAATGCGTCTTCTCTGAAGATTGTAATGTACTGTGCCCTCCCTGCAGACTGTAGTTTATTGTGTATTCTCTACAAAGTGTAATTTATTGTGTGTCCTCAGCAGATTGTCGTTTACTATGCATTCTCTGCAAACTTTTGTTTACTGTGTATTCTCTGCAGGCCAAGTTGCTTAGACATCATTGTAAAGACTTAATATCGCAGTGGGGATTCGTACAACCCATCCCCGGATGGGCAGACAGCGTTACCCATTGATAACTTTGAACGTTATTACTTTCCTTATATACAATAATGTATAAGGAAATTATTGTCACGGGCTCGAAAATTCGAATTCGAGTTTTTGACGGGAGAGCACGTTTCAAGCACCCCTGATCGCGAATCGAACATTTTTGAAGTCATGTCTGTGTGTGTGTGAAAGTATGTGTGTGTGTCAGTGAGTCTGTGGAGACGATAACTGACGAACAACGGACCGATTCGAATAAAATTTGGTACTAAAATTACAATCTATAAACACTGGAAGCCTATTTTTTTTATACGCAATCGAATGTTTAGAATCCCCCTAAATTTTCGAGTGCAATTTTGAAAAAATCGTCAAAAAATCAAAATCTCTAATAAAGTTACGCAAACAGACATGTCTTATGTAATTTTTCATTAGAAAACGACTGATATAAATTTTAGAACGCTAACATGAACCGTTCTCGAGATATTGCACATTTTTCAAAAAAATTATCAAAAAGTCATATAAAATAAAAAAAATATTTCCTATTGAGAAACATGTGCACTTTTCATATGTAACAATGCGATAAATTTGGTGACATTCTCGTGGATCTAGCTCGTTCCATTCATGAAAAAATATACTTTAAGTGATACTTTTGTATTTGAACGCCAATAGTCATTTATCTGCTGTAAGAATGACTTATTTCTCCGTCTATAACGCTTGGCGAGATATTGGCGACGAATTTGGTGGGATGTCGCCAACTTGGCGACTTTTTTAAATGTTGCTGAATTAACGAAAAATCGCCAAATGGATAAAAAATGATGCTAAATCAATGAAATCGACGACTCATTGACGAAAATTCAATATCTTGGAAATAATATAAATATCTACTATAATAATAATCTATTTTTTCTACTGTAAAAGTAGTAAATTCATTGCATTATATAAGGAAAGTCATGTGTGGCCCACATCACACTTTTTTTCATTTTATATTTTTACAAAATATATTTAGTAGTAGTATCTTAATTATACTTAGTTCATACATAATTCAGATTATTTACTATCAACCTATGTTCATATACCAGTAACTAATGTTAGTCACGAAATTCAAAATTAAAAATTGTTTCAATTTTTATCTTCATTGATTATTTTATTAATTGACATCTGCAAGACATTTTAACTATGATTCTTTATCACTCCCGGAATACATTAAAGGCAAATAATCAAATTTAAGAACGACACTTCATTATTGATGTAATGATCTTTTGCAAGAAATATATATTAGTTCATTACTTTGCATCTTTGAAATTTTGATTATAAATATGTAAATTTTTCATGTTACACGAAAATTATGGAAATTGCTATATAATGAAGAAATATATTGCATCACTACATTTTATTTCAGATAATGCGTTTCCTTTCAAAATAGGAGAGCTATTCAGTAATTTATTTTTTGAAGTACTCATAAAATAAATAATAAGTTTAATCACCCCAAAACAACAAACTTTAAAGGAGTTCCAGAGATTACAAGTATATGGGGCGTAACATCATTATTTTACAAAATCGAACTATTTTATTATGAGTATTAAAAATATAAAATTTTCTAACGCTACTTATTACGTTTAGTTCTAATGTTAAAAGTTATTATTTAAATTAAAAAAAAATTAGATATTAACAGATTTATCACGATGATGAATTGAACTGATTTGGCTGAACTGTGTTAATATATGCTAATTTAGTACCTTTGATATTCATAGCGTAATTAATAAAACTAAAATTTTCAACTGTGGTAACACCATCATTATCTTTCCGAAAATTATCGAGTTTCTCCATAGGAAGTAATAATGCCATGAAAATATGAAATTTTGAATAATTTAAGTACTTCAATAAGCAAAATACACTTTGTGCGAAAGGATGAGGAAAACTTGAGCAACGTGTATAATCACAAACAAAATGATAATGCAGCTGTTTCGAGGATACGTTGGATCCTCTTCGTCAGTGCAAGAGGATTGACAAACAGGAAGTCTAGAAGAGGAATGGCTGCTAAAGAAGATACAAAGGGGGCTTATATACCCAAAAGTTGGATTAAGAGACAGCAAAACAGAAAGCAGCATGAAGAACAGTCAAGATAATACTGAACCAGAAAAAACAACAAGAGATTGGAGCGCTTCAAGACACAAAAGCGATATCCAGACAAGACAAGTTAATTCCTAACAAGAATAAATGAGACGAACAGTACGACACAAAGAGAATAGAATGCAGAACAGGGGAGATTTTACAATGCATTCTTCCAGACGGTGGACAAAAACGCGCACATAGAATGAAGTCTATGATCTTGACTGCTTTGAAGCTTACCATATGCAGAAAAATTATATTAATTTAGTGTTAATGACTTGGCCAGTACTCCCTTTTTGTCTACCGTCTGGGAAATCCCCCCCCCCATTTTCTGTATTATATTCCTTTGGGGCGCTTAGTGTCATATTGTTCGACTCACTTATTCTTGTTCGGACTTGTCTTGTCGGGATATCGCTTTTGTGTCTTGGCGCATGCCAATATCTTGTTGTTGCTTCGCATTTCCTATTATTTTGACTGTTCTTCATGCTGCTTTCTTTTCGTCTCTCCCTTCCATGTATTGGGTATATAAACTCCTTTGATCTTCCAGTGCACCCATTCCTTTTCTGGACTTCGTGCTTGTTGGTTTTCTTGCACTGATGAAGGGGATCCAAAGTATCTTCAAAACAGCTGTATGCTGCATTATTATTTTATTTGTGATTTTACACGTAGCTCAAGTTTTCCTTAATTTAAGTTCTATTCATATAAATTACTAAATTATTATTTCTCAATTAGGAATCTAATTCAAACAGAGAACCGACAGTATACGACGTTACTTTGAGTGTGCCTCTTGAACATGGCAAGCTACCAGTTGACAGTCATTTACTAGTACTGCTGCCCCAAATATTGTAAATATATCTACTATAATATCCAATTTTATTTTGACATGAACTAAAGATAATTAAATAGCAACAACAATTTCAGAAACATATATGGAAATTATTCTAGTGTAACTTTGAGCAACGTATTTGAGCAAGAAAACATTGAACAGCTTATTTAGGCATAAATAAATTAACAATTCAGTATGCAGCTGTTTCAAGTATACGCTGGACTCTCTTAGTGCTTGACAACTAACAAACGACAGAATGGGCGCAAATCATCCGTGGGTCTGCGTCTTCATGAACCTAAAATATTCGATTTGTGTGATTGGTAAGTATCTGATTACCTAGCTACTAGTTGTGTGAGTCCCAAAGGGGATATAGCATAACGAAGAGAACTAGCAGGTCCTTCTAATGGAATATCAGAAAAATATTTCTCAAGTTATATTTTACTAGAAAATTGATTAAATTTACAAATTCACAGGATAATGCGTTTAATGAGTTTGAGAGATAATAGTGTAAGCAAACCTAAAATTACAGAATTAATTCTGACGGTCATTTTGATTTTTATTCTTAGAAAGCATTTCTATTAGTTTAAAAGTTTTCCTATAGGAGGTTGATTTGATTTGAGGATCTCCAAAGAGTCCCTGGAGAAGCCCGGAATATCTGAGTTATTAAAATGAGTATTCTACTCTTTAAAAAATCTGAGGAATTCAAGGAAAGAGTTGGGGGGGGGGGGGGTTGAGAACTGGAACTGCTATGATAGGTGTAGATTGCATGCAATCCATTTTTTCATTACAAACGATACCACCTTTCTCCGTCTCGGGAGTAGATTTCCACTTTCTGCTCGGAATTTGAAGTTGTTTTTAACAAAACTAGAGAAATTTTCCACAACCAAGTTTGGAGTATGGGGAGGGTTTTCAAGTCCTGATTTGTTTCCCTCGGTTTAATTTCGATTCCAGACGTTTTATGGGCAATTGAGTAAATTGACGTGGTGATCTCACTGCGATTAGCGAATTCTACTGCAGTTTCTCTCTTCATTTTATAATATCTAATTTGGTGATCTTCACCACAATCTAGGCATTTAGAAGGCAGACTACAGTTCTCGGAGCTGTTGAACAAGAACTGCTAGTTAAAGCACATTAACCTTTGGTGTTGAATGTCTGTATCATATATATATATATATATATATATATATATATATATATATATATATACTTCTATTGCAGAGAGAATTAAGGAAAGATAGAAGAAATAATTGGTTTTATACACAGGTCGTGGATTGAGAGTCCATTGGAGAGAACCAATCAGAAACCAGAATGACCTAGGCAATCCGAAATATAGAACTAACATACGAAATAAAAGTCCGCCAAACAAAGCAATCGCGAATAAGATTAAACAAGATCAAGCAAGATGAAAAATAAGTCAAAACGATTCATAAGAGTCCTAAAGTTTAATAAATATCCAAAAATGGAACAAATATAACGAGAAACGAAAAATTATAGGGCATTCCGTAAAACTAGACAAAAAATGAATACTGGACAAGCCATTAACTAAATTGTTTGAATTTTTCCGAAGATGAAATGCTTAAAAAAAAGTCAAGATCAGATATCGAAGTGCATTTTTATAGAATCCTTGCGAAAGAAAACTCAAAACTGCGGTCAAATTTAAAGCAATGTTGAGCACTTATGCTTTATTAAAATCCTATATTTGAAAATGGTTTTCATGTTCTTTAATGCAAAAATTTAAAGCACGTTTGGTTTAACCAACATAAGTGAAACCACATTAGAAAAAATATTATAACTTATTTACTTTCTGTCTCACAATTTATTCTTTCGGTACGACAAAAAAATAGCAAATATTAAAAAAATACATTATTTTACCTTCCGACACTAAGTGTTCAAGATTAATTTTCAATAACATTCTACGCAACAATAGGGATATATATTAAAAAGAAAAATCTGATGTGGGCAGCACATGACTTTCCTTATATAATGCAATGAAATTACTACTTTTACAGTAAAAAATAGATTATTTTTATAGTAGATACTTATATTCTTTCCAAGATATTGAATTTTCGTCAATGAGTGGTAAAATTCATTGATTTAGCGACATTTTTATCCATTTGGCGAGTTTTTCGTTAATTTAGCAACATTTAAAAAAGTCGCCAAGTTGTCGACATTACACCAAATTCGTTGCCAAAATCTCGTCAAGCGTTATGGAAGGAGAAATAAGTTATTCTTACAGCAGATAAATGACTATTGGCATTCAAATACAAAAGTAATACTTAAAGTATATTTTTTCATGAATGGAACGAGTTAGATCCACGAGAATGATGTCACCAAATTTATCGCATGGTATTACATATGAAAAGTGAACATGCTTCTCAACAGGAAATATTTTTTTCAATTTTATATGACTTTTTGATAATTTTTTTGAAAAATGTGTAATATCTCGAGAACGGTTCGTGTTAGCGTTCTAAAATTTATGTCAATCGTTTTCTAATGAAAAATTACATGAAAAATGTCTATTTCCGTAACTTTATTAAAGGTTTTGATTTTTTGATGATTTTTTCAAAATTTGAGTCGAAAATTTAGGGGGTTTTTGAACATTCGATTGCGTATAAAAACAATAGGCTTCCAGTGTTTACGGATTGTAATTTTTGTACCAAATTTCGTTCGAATCGGTCCATTCTTTCGTCAGTTATCGTCTCCACAGGTTCACTGACACACACACACACAAACACACACACACACACACAGACATCACTTAAAAATGTTCGATTCGTGATCAGGGATGCTTGAAACGTGCTCTCCCGTCGAAAACTCGAATTCGAATTTCCGACCCCGTTACAATACTTTCCTTATACATTATTACTTTCCTTATATACATAATGTATAAGGAAAGTAATGTGACAGGGTCGAAAATTCGAATACGAGTTTTCGACGGGAGAGCACGTTTCAAGCATCCCTGATCACGAATCAAACATTTTTGAAGTGATGTCTGTGTGTGTGTGTGTGTTTGTTTGTGTGTGTGTGTGTCAGTGAACCTGTGGAGGCGATAACTGACGAACGAATGGACCGATTTGAACGAAATTTGGTACAAAAATCACAATCCGTAAACAATGGAAGCCTATTATTTTTATACGCAATCGAATGTCCAAAACCCTCCTAAATTTTCCAATGAAATTTTGAAAAAATCGTAAAAAAATCAAAACTGCTAATAAAGTTACGCAAATAGACATTTATTATGTAATTTTTCATTAGAAAACGATTGACATAAACTTTAGAACGCTAACATGATCCGTTCTCGAGATATTGCACATTTTTAAAAAAAAATATCAAAAAGTCATAAAATAAAAAAAAATATTTCCTTTTGAGAAACATGTTCACTTTTCATATGTAATACCAAACGATAAATTGGGTGACATCATTCTCGTAGATCTAGCTTGTTCCATTCATGAAAAAAGATACTTTGAGTAATACCTTTGTATTTGAACGCCAATAGTCATTTATCTACTGTAATAATAACTTATTTCATCGTCCATAACGCTTGGCGAGATTTTGGCGACGAATTTGGCGGAACGCCGCTAAGTTGGCGACTTTTTGAAATGTTGCCAAATTAACGAAAATCTCGCCAAAGGATAAAAATGACGCTAAATCAATGAAAATGACGACTGATTGTCGAAAATTCAATATCTTGGAAAGAATATTAGTATCTACTATAAGAAAAACCTATTTTCTTTACTGTGAAAGTAGTAAATTCATTACATTATATAAGGAAATTCATGTGTTGCCCACATCAGATTTTTGTATATAAAGAAAGTAATAAGAAATTTTTCCTTACACTTCACAAAAGCGTTCCATATTTAACAAGAAAGAGATAAAAAAGTCGTAATACTCGCATAATTCAGATATAATGCAATACAATTCAGATGTAGTATAATTCAAGCTAAAGAAAATTCATATATTAATACTAGTACCTAAAAATAAGATCTAAAAGTATGTTGATAATTTCGTTAGGGGTATATTATAATATATTAGAATGTTAATTAAGCGTTACAGCGAGATGGAAAAACTTCTTAATGAGAATATTATTTTGCTTAAATATTTACCCATGCGATAAAAATTATGGTATCACTTATTTTAATATATAGTAATTAAGCTATCCGAAACAGGAATATTGCCTGCTTGCGCTAGACTTTTGAAAATTTAGTAATAAATTTGGTAATAAAATGCGTTTAAACTTTCTACAACGCTGCGGATAACGCCAGCAATCTTTGCAGTTTATGGAGTCAGGGAATGTCAAGATATTAATACAAATCGCTTCTATAGAAATAACAAAGAATATATATTTTCTTATACTTTATTTGAGGAAAACAATATCATGCTTAGAAATGGAACTAATTCGAATGTGTTTATACGACCGATGATTTTCATTCCATCTGTTTAAATAATAAACAAGAAAGATCAATCATGCATAAAGCATTGATTATGAAACACTTTCCAACTACAATACGATTTTATTTAAACATCTCCGAAATGCAATACATTCAGCGGTAATATTTTTAAAATTATCACAATACTACATTAATTTATTATATTTGAAAACTTAAAACTTCATCGAAAAAATTTAACTTTATTCAAATTATGTCATTGAAATATAAGTCGCTTGATTTAAACATCTCTAAAATGCAATACATTCAGCGGTAATATTTAAAATCACCACAATATTACAATAATTTTTTACATTTCAAAACTTAAAACTTCATCGAAAAAAATGTACTTTATTCAAATGACGTCATTGAAATATAAATCATCCGGCTCTTTATGTAAAAGCTGTAAATATTTTATTCATACATTTTTATTTCATTCGTTTTATTAATCACAAAACTACAATAATTAATTTTTAAAAACTTAAAACCATGGACGCAAACGTATTTTAACTCTATGCTTAAACTTCATCGAAAAAGTCTGCTATAAAATCATCTGTTCTCTACATAAAATCAATGAATGTTTCAATCATATCAGCTATATTTTAGACTCAAAGAGCTAAATAATTGTATGTTAAAGAAATTCAGCAATTCTTATACATCCATCCTACATCTTTATGTGTTTATATTCTCCATAAGTAAAAATTAGGCTTCGTTGTAAAAATAATCAAGTTTGATGATCATTTAAAATCAAATATATTGTACTTGCTTTGTTTCAGAATGTAGATGCACAGAAATTAAGCAAAAATAAAACGGTGTTTCAAAAAAAAAAAATCATGATATTGACACAAGATGGATATCATTGACCATTTAAACTCAAATCCATTGTAATTGCGTTGTTTCAAAATATAGATCAGAAATTAAGCAAAAATAAAACGTTTTTAGGACGGATGCAGCACTAAATATAAATTAAAAAGAACTTTATAAATCACGATTTCGACAAAAGATGGATGCCATATTTTATTTTGAAGTGGATCACGTGATTTTTTCATATCATGGTCACGTGATCTCTTCATATAATATGGGTGTAATTATTATTTTAATTTTTATTTAAAAAACTACCAAATATATTTTGCAGAAATTTTTTTCATATTTTTTATGGGATAATTTGAATATTTCCTAAAACTTTCGAAGCAATTTGCGAATCTTAAATTCGCTTAAAAAATGTTTGAAATATTAGGTCCCATAGGGTTTAATGTATTTCATTTTTTCAACCCGGGTTCTGTCCAAACTAATTGGGTGATATTATTCATTTATATTCCCATAGGTTCCACAGATCGTCTGAACAACATATTAAAATTTCATTTTGATAAAATCATTTTTACGGCATTTATCGTCCTAACAGACAGACATACAGAATGAACAATGTCATAAACACTTTTCAACTATGCTGTAAAGTGTTTATAAAAAAAATCTGATGTGGGCAACACATGACTTTCCTTATAAATGCAATGAATTTACTACTTTTACAGTTAAAAAAAATATTATTCTTATAGTAGATACTTATAATATTTCCAAGATATTGAATTTTCGTCAATTAGTCGTCATTTTCATTGATTTAGCGTCATTTTAATCAATTTGGCGAAATTTTTGTTAATTTGGCAACAATTAAAAATGTCTCCAAGTCGGCGACATTACGCCAAATTCGTCGCCAAAATATCGCCAAGCGTTATGGATGGAGAAATAAATTATTCTTACAGCAGATAAATGACTATTGGTGTTCAAATACAAAAGTATTACTCAAAGTATATTTTTTCATGAATGGAACGAGCTAAATCCACGAGAATAATGTCACCAAATTTATCGCATGGTATTACATATGAAAAGTGAACATGTTTATCAATAGGAAATATATTGTTTTTATTTTATATAACTTTTTAATAATTTTTTTGAAAAATGTGCAATATCTCGAAAACGGTTCATGTTAGCGTTCTAAAATGTGTGTCAATCGTTTTCTAATGAAAAATTACATAAGAAATATCTATTTGCGTAACTTTAGTAGTGGTTTTTATTCTTTGACGATTTTTTCAAAAATTCACTCGAAAATTTAGGCGGGTTCTGAACATTCGATTGCGTATAAAAACAATAGGCTTCCTGTGTTTACGGATTGTCATTTTTGTATCAAATTGCGTTTGAATCGGTCCATTCGTTCGTCAGTTATCGTCTCCACACAGGCTCACTGACACACACACACACACACATACACACAGACATCACTTCAAAAATGTTTGATTCGTGATCAGGGATGCTTGAAACGTGATCTCCCGTCAAAAACTCGAATTCGAATTTTCGACCCCGTCACAATACTTTCCTTATACATTATGTATATAAGGACAGTAATAATAGGTAGAAAAATAAATTTCCTAATTAAAAGGTATTATAATTTTGATTGCGTTATATTAATTACCGCTTTTGAAATATAAGATTCTGATTATTATTGGTGTTTTCAATTTTTGAAGTCGTATTTTTTATTTAGATAAATATTTTTTAAATTGATATATTTCCTATTTATTGATATATGTCCTTCTTCATTCCTAACGAATACATTTGTCTGAATTTTGCGATCTCTTTTACTCGAAATTTACCATAGGCAGAAAGATGAAAATTTGCACACTTACGTAAAATTGCAGACATATTTGCAGAATCACAATTTCAGTAATTGTAACTAACAGGAACAGGGTTATAAGCCCACTTTTAATACCGCGCATGCTAATTAAACTTCGTTTTAACAAGTAAACTACTTTTAAACAGCTAATCAAAGTGTGGTCACTTGCATGCATTGTGATTTGAACTGTCACCTGTATATTAAATGCGTTTTTGCGATTTAAATGTGTTAACTTGATTTTATTGTATTCCTGTATTTTAAATTGTTTTATTTAGTATTCAAAATTTGAAAACTCATATGTTCCTTTATATTAGAACTCTTAAATATTGAAATTATTTTTTATACTTCTGATTTCATGATTATATGTTAAATTCATTTTTAATTTGAAATCTTTCACAGCTAGCATACTCCATATGCGCTAGTCCATCCGAAGTCCGGTATTTTGCTAGTTGCATTTTGATTGGGTATATATGTCTGCCAAAATTCCATTTTTTGTAAATTGGTTTACAAAAGGAACCAATTCTTTAAATATGCCAGTGCAGAGGATTTTATCATTTTTAGGGTAACAAAATTAGATATTTTAATGAATTCGCTTGAAGAAGAATATTATTTTGAATAGTACTACAACTTACACATTTTTAATTACACGCAACGCAGGATAAATTTGTTAGTACTATGTACTCTAGAAATAGTCAAAATGTGAAAAATGATAAAAATAAATATACTCTTAATTGTAACACGAAGAAATTAAAAACAAATGTTCACAAGTGAGTTTTCTATTTACATTATTTCACCATGTCTATTATAAAATATATGAAATAGTCTTATATAAGTAAAAAGAGTAAAAATCAATCGTTTATGCTATGCAAGTAGAGAAATAAATATATTCGCATCATATAACTTAAGGATTTCTAATGATTTATAGCTACTTTAACTATCTTTTAGTGAAGGTCACGCACATGTCACCAAAGGAAATATTTCTAGTGATCAATGACTCTATGGAGATATTTTTGCATTCGTTTTTGCCGATACTGGAATGGAATAATAACTGCAACCTATAAATGATCCGATAAATTTTCTTTCAGGATTTGCTTCCATCTAAGCTTATTACTTTTCGTTATATGATCAATATGTGTATTTCCTTTCAGAAATTTTATCTGCAATGCATGTCACGTTCTGTAAGAAGTCCCGGTAGAATTTGGAAGTCCCTTGACCTTTTTTACCCATAGAATGTTTTGATTTGAAAATACATACATATAATTTTGATCACTTGGTATTTGTTTCAGTTAAATGAACTGCACATTATGATGCAATGGGAAAATTAACTAATTGTAATTAATCAATAAAAAATGCGTAAAAACTATTGGTAATATAAATTAATATAAAACATTCGTGTAAAAAGATAATACAAAAATTTAAGGAGTCAACCAGTCACCTGTCTTCTTTAAGATAAGCATGAAGACAACTTGTTTTATTAAAGCAAGTTTGGCATCTAAAGAACAACACATATGGCTGTTTCATAATTGCTTTTTACTTCTAGTCCTGTATTTTACAACAATTTTGCACCAGTTCTTGCAATTTCCTTTTTATGTTCTTGCTTGTCTTTTTTGCAGCTGCTTTAAACGTCTTATCGTCTTTACCTACCGACTTGGTAGGTTTATTCAATTGTTTCTATTTGATATGCTATCTGTCAAATATCAGATTCCATTCATTGTTAATGCTATTTCTTCTTTCCGCCGTTGTTTCACCGTTCATTCATAGTATCATGCAACTCATTTTATAGCAGCTTCTGTTTAACCTCTTTCATTTAGCTTTAATTTTTGAACATTTAGCCAGATTTTTGACTTTAACCTCTCAGGCTGGAGAACATTAAGGGAGTTGAAAAGATTTCGTAGATCCTCCAGAACCCACACCCCCACCGATAAATAAGAAAACTGAATTTTGCATTTTATCACACTTATAGTATCCAGTACGGGGCCAAACCAAGTGGAGCAGAAGTTGCCTTCTCAGGAGCGGGAAACTTGGGTTTAGTTTGATGACACTTTCCTGAACCTACAAAGGTCCTGAGTGAATTATAGAGAGGAATCTGGACACTTCTACTTGAACAGAACCGTGCAGAGCCAGATTTCTAATTTTTCTTACAGGGGAGCAGAAAAAATTAAGGGGGTTGAAAATACTTCTCATATCTTCAAGAGTTCCCTCTCCCGATAAGCAAAAAACTGAATTTTAGCACACATATGGTATCGAATGCGGGGCAGAACCTTGCGGAGCAGGATCTTACAGTTGCCTTCTCGAGGGCGGAAAATATGGGGTTTAATTCAAAAAGATTTGTCAGAGCTTACAGAGGCACACAGTTGCTTATAAGGATAAATCTTTGTACACTTGTGTACATGCGCTAACGTGACCTCCGAAATTTAGAATTTAGATGACACACAAGCACCAGCACCACTTACAAACCCGTGATCGAAAAAGCCGCAAATAACCCCAAAGGTTCACCCCCTGTCCGGAGAAGCAAATCTCCAAGATGACCTACCCGAAAACACAACAGAACCAAAACATTTAAAAAACATTTAAAACCCAAACCCTTACCTTTAAGGATCTTTTCCATAGGTGTGTTAAAAAAGGCGAAAGTTTGTTCTTTTTAGGTTTTCAGGAATTTAAATTTATTTAAATTGGCTAATTTGCAATTCCATTTATTGCCCTTTTTATTCCCTGTGATTTGATTCCAAAATTGTTGTTCTCTGTTAAGAATTCGTTAATTGATCGCGATTTTTCAGTTTTATTCTATTTTCAGCTTTTTAAATATTTCAGAATCGTTCATATTTAAATTGTTGCCGAATTCGTATATTCCAAATCGTTTCACTCCATTTCTTTTAATTTTCGTCTACTTTAAAATTCCAGTTTTCTTCTTTAAAATTTCGAGTTTTTAATTGGTTGACCGTAATATTAAAATCGTCGGTCATTAATTATTTTATCGTTCATCGATAATTTTGTTTACAATCTGTGGCAGCGATGTTTCTCAGTATATAAATAAACTCGCGCTCTTTTTCACTCCTCTCTTATTATTTTTGATTAGAACAGAATATGTGATCTATTAAGTTGTTTTTAGCGCTTCGGCGCGAGCCGAAGTTCGAATTCGACAAGCGTTCTGAGGAACGCAAGTTTTTTCTATTTCCCGGTCCATGAATTGTGTTCTGTTTATTTATTATTCCTGCCGTGGAGGCGAGTTTTAATCTAAACTTTCAAGAGCTTCTGACACTGTTGCGTCTGATGGCAGAGAGTTGTTGTGTCTATAAGGACTGTATGTTTTGAACTTCTGCCTCTTCAGTCATCTAATACTAATTAGTAATCCACCGTGTTCCCAGATGTTTGCGATGTCGGCCGAGGAAGTCTTACCGGCCAATTAAAAATTTGTTTATCCTGACAAGCTGCGAGCTCTATTTATGATGAATCTAATTCACATTTCCGTAGCCCATTAGACGGACATATGCCTTGTTTTTTATTTTGATATCAGTAGTCCGGTGCAGCAGTTTGGTGAAATGATTTTTATTACTGGACGTCCGGCTGATGTGGAGAATCCCTCTAGGAGTTGGATCTCGTGGAACGATCGTTTTTCCAGAATTTTACTGGACATAAATTCCCATGATTTTCCTCTCCTGGAGTTCTTTGGGTCTGCTTCTTGTTTGGTGACTCTTCTGGCGATATTGCCCCCCCCCCACCCGATCTTTGCAGCTCCTCCTGGATCCTTGGTGAATTTGCTCATTTTCTTTTAATTTATAATTGTAATCAATTTGACATTAGTTTAAAGTTTAAATTAAGTTAGCCAAATTAAGACCCCCTTGACCTATATATTTTAGATCTCCAGAACCTGAGGCTTTCTTTAACTTTTTGTTCTAAATTTCCCTTTTGGCTAACTGATGTTCTTTTTATTCGAAATTCTAGTTTTGGTAAATAATTGAATAATTTTAATATTGTTAATTTTAAATGTTAATGTTATAGCGTTTTTACTACCACTTTACATCCGGCCATTTAATAATTCAAATTTAATTATATGCTTAATTATGATGTTTAATTTGATTTGTTTAGTTAATGAGATGTTTTAAAAGTTGTAAAATATTTTGAAAATTCTTTAAAAATGAAGTTTAAATTTTAATAAACGTTAGATTTTTGAAAACTAGAATTCTGCGTTCTCTCTTTTATTTTAATGTATGTTTATTTTTAGGAACGTGCCATTTTTAACATTTTACAGGAGTACATATTTGTACACTTAGGGTAACTGGTCAATAGGTCCGCTTTGGTTTATTTCCAGAATATTTACAGGTTTTAGGAACTTCGGAACTTTTTCAGATTTTAGGTATTTTACAAGTTTAAAATGCAGTATTCAGATATATTTTAGATGACTTTACAGATTTTAGGTACCTTACAAGTTTTAATTGAATTTAATAAATTATAGAATACTTTTAGTATATCATAATGCGTTTCTCTTTCCCGACAACTACACATGATTTCTTCTAGAAATTGATATTAAATGATATTTATTTTGAAATTGTTAGATATATTTAATTTACTATAATATGTCAAAATTTGCTAGTTAATATTCAAAATTTACTTTTTTCAATATTTAATTTATGTTTTATTGAAGATTTTATTTACTGTAGGATTTTAAAAATATTTTTCATGTAATTCAATTATACATTTTTTGCATTTCCTTATAATTTTATATCCACAGCTTGCACAACATAAATGAGATTAATGTGCTAAATGTGATAAAGACCATGATATTAAACCTCGTATTTAGATAGAGTATGATATTAGACTGCTATAGTACCATAATTAGTTTTGAAATGCCCTACTATAAATTGATCTTAAAGATTTGTCATTGTTTTTTCCAAATATAAATTAAAGAAATTACGATATCGTAAGTAACGAAGCAGCCAGTAATACTTGCAACTGATATTCTGAATACATAATATGAAAATTTAAATCGGCCATTCTAATAACCTTAATTTACTACTGCGCATATTTTCGTCTATATTAAATAATATATTATATAATTAAAAAATATGCTAAATATTGATGTTCTTCGGAAGTCTAAAATAAAATTCAAAACATTTATTTTATTCAAAATAATATATTCTTTAGGAAAAATTTAAATATTTTAACATGTTTTTGGTTTTAGAATTGCACAAAACTTCACCTGGCAATAAAAAAATTAAAACTTCGCCACTTTATTATACTAATAGTAATAAAAATTGACAGAACAGAAAAAAAAATATATTAACTGTTCGTATGTTCCAAAAGTTATTTACTACAAAATGTATCTTTCGTATTTGAAAAAATTCTTAAATAAGTTTGTAGAACAAATATTCAGCAACGGGTAAGCATGGAGGTAAACACGTACCCTTTTGTGCATTGCTTTATATATTTTTTTTTGGCGGGGGGGGGGGGGCAAAAGGAAGGAACCCGCAAGATTAAATTAACTTAAAAAATAAGTTAAATTAATTAAAAAAATGTCTCTATTTGCAGAAATACCTATAACGAATTAATGTATTTCCTTTCATAGATATGAAACGTAAACACATGAAGTAGTAAAGAACAAAAACATTCTACATTTTAAGCTTCGCCATTGAAATCCGCCCTTAAACAATAATATTCCTAAAGTTAAAAGTTCATATGGCTTATAATATATTTGCAAATTACTGCCATGCGTTGCCAATTATATAAAGCACACGTTTGAGATACATTTAATATGACTTCAAAGTCAGTCAATTCTTTCTACGAAAAACAGGTTTTCTGATCCGAAGCGTTTCTAAAATGGCACTCTAGGTACAAATGAGTTAACCTTTACATTCAATATGCTCATCGTATTGTATATTCTGGACTTCTTATTAGGGGAATATATATAGAGATATCTTTCATACATGGTCTTGAGATCAAAAGGTTTATTTTTTTATTTCGTTCATTTATAAAGCTTTCACAGTTTTAGAGACAGGAGCACAGACAACACTTTATAATTCTATTAAAGATGAAATTGCTGTAAAACAGTATTTACAATATTTCATACCTGTCCACTGTATGTTGCCTTATATTCAACGTTTTCAGATGTATGAAGCTAATAAATAATTAGTTTTAATATTATTTTAAATAGTTTAAATAAAAGAATAGCCAGCAAACTATTTCGGTATTTGTAACGTTACTTGGTTGCCACAGTTAACAGAATGGAATCAAAAATCTGATGTGGTCAGCACATGACTTTCCCTGCAGACTTATATTCACGTTCTATTTATTTAAATTAAATTTAATTCATTTTTAATTCAATTTTCGTTCTCATTTGTAAACTGGACTTATTTTCAAAAATGGTGTAGGAAAAATACGAAAAACTAAAATATCTCGAGAACGGCTAGTCCTAGTGTAATGGGGTTGGTCTTATTATTTTCTTCGCTAAAAATTACGTATTAAACAAGCATTTAATGGCTATATTTGAGCATACGTAGTTCTTAAGTTTAGATTTTGATGATTTTTGCGGGCCATTTTGAAAAAAAAGGCAGGTTATTTTTTTTCGAATTATACCAAAATCTAATCAGCACCAGGGTGGCCTACAAGCGACTTATCTACCAAATTTTGTGAAATTCGGTCAATTAGTTTTTCAGTTAGAGTGGATAAAAGCTTTTGCGGGCCATTTCGCAAAAAAAGGCGGGTTCTTTTAACCCGAGTCATACCCAAAACTAATCAGCACCAGATTAGTGCATAAGTGACTTACTTACCAAATTTTATGAAATTCGGTCAATAAGTTTTTTAGTTAGAGTGGATACAAAATCAGCACAGACAGACAGACAGACACACAGACAGACACACAGACACACAGACACACACACATACGTCACGCTAAAAATAGTTTTTTCGTATTCTAGAGGTCTCGAAACGTGTAGGTCCGTCGAAAACTCGAGTTGCGATTTTCGGCATGATTCCAATACTTTCCCTATACATTACCATATATTGCAGGGAAAGTAAAAACTTAAAAAAAATCATTCATAAAATATAATAAAAATCGTCTATTGTCCTAATTAAAAACAGTCAACTGGACATGGAAACAGACCGACAGAGGGACGCCAGAATTTTAAGTAGGACCATGCCAAGACTACCATCAACCTTTTCTAAAATTGGTGCAATCGTTTTCCACTGGTGATGAGAAACACACACATTTTTAATTGTATTTATATAAATATACGGATATTTTTATATGACGGGCTTAAGATTTATTTATATGTCATATGAACTTGAAAACTATAGATTTGTTAAAAATTATGAACCCATAGTTTTGCTTAACGATTAAAATTGCTCCTCTAATCGAATCTAAAAATGTTCGCTGTCACTCTTAAATCTCCCTTGTCTTATTTTAATTCCCTTCCCTTTTTACGAAAGAAAATATATTTTATTTATACCTTATTTATATATATATATATATATATATATATTATAACAGTATCTTATTTGTATAGATATACGGGTTTTTTTTCATGACGGGTTTAAAGTTTAGTTAAATATTACATGAACTTGAAAAATATAAATTTAAAAAAAATATATAAACCCATAGTTTTGCTCAGTAAATATAAATGCCCCTCTAATCATATCTGAAAACTTCTGCTGCCACTCAAGTTTTCCTTTTCCTATGTTTAATCTCTCTCCTTTTTACGGAAAGAAACTAATTAGAGATATCACTTTTGCAAATACAGACCATATTGATTTCCTTTCTAAGGATACTAAGAGAAACAACTCCATATCGACGAACGTTAATGATTTTCTCTAATATGTTTAGCAAACTTCGTATTTATCAGATATCCGATATAATTTTTTGTGATTTGCAAATAGTGAAAGTTGGGAAACGTTGTATTACACCATTCCTCGAATCGCTGCCGGTACTTTATCACAAGATGATTCTTTATTATTTCTCCTAAAATAATATTTTACTAGCTGTGCTTTATTGCAGTACTGTGTAATTAAAATCAGCCAAATTATATTTATGTAAGATACATATCCTGGCATCCCTGTGTAGCCTGAACTAAATATCGAAGACATTTGCTGCCGTCTACACTGTAGGACTAATATAAGTCCGTTTCTATAGATACAGATGTTCATTAAATTGATACAGACAATAATTTGTGTTGAAATTTCAGATCTTGGACAATGATCCCATATTAAGTACGAAACTGATTTTTGAAAGCTGTTATATTTAAAGTGGGCAAAATAATAAATTAGACTGTTCACTCGCAAGCTTCTTTGTAAGAATCATTTCATACAGTTATGAAATTAGTAATCCGTGTTTAAATTATTTTTAGTCAATTTGCATAACTGGGTATTAATGTGACTGAATATAAAGATTCGATAAGATATAAAGATATTCCGATGTTGTAAAATAAAAAGTGCTTTTAATGGGATTCAAAAACTGAATTTTACTATTCATAATTTTCCGCATAACACATTCAGAATTTGCAGAGTGTTATTAAAAGCAGTGTAATGATTATTTATTTAACAGTATTGAAGACTCTGAATTTTGATTATTATAGGGATTTGATTATTATAGGATATTTTGATTATTATATTCGTATAGGGTGGAACTCCGTAGTATTGGAACCACATACGGATTTGGGCTTTCTTTACATTCTCGCAGCTGGTATATGAAATGCATTTCGGCCCTTTCTGATTTATGAAATATTCCATTCCTTTTAAAATCCACGGTAGACCTGAAGACAAGCGGGACAACAGGAGCTTAATCGCGTGCGTTAAGACCATGAATTGTATAACGAAAAGTGCTTGTTTATGAGTGTTCTATCATCCCTTAAAGTTTTTCCCCATCGCTTTGAATCCCCGCGTATGTACAGAAATTATTTCAATCCACATTCCCTATACCTATATCTCTAAATCGACCGTGGTTAAAATAATTTTAAATGGCCCTGTTGGAAAGGTCTATGATAGTTTAGAATATTATTCCAAAGTCGCATGGTTGCATCTTCAGAAGCGAAAAAGATACAACCTATTGAATCTCAGAAAGTGATTGTAAATTTACAGTATTATTTTCGTCCTTATTTTTCTTATTCAGACAATATATCGATGTAGAAAATTCATCTGATTTTGACAAAAGTTTCAGAGATGCTCGCAAATAGGGGGAGACGGATCCTATAAAAATTTTGTATATGTAGGTCAAAGTTTTCCTTTACTTTAAACAAAAAATTTAAAAGGCATATATTTTTATCCTCTAAAATGCCCTCATCGGATTGTAAAACGGAAAAGTTTTAAAAATACTTTATTAGGAAAATTTTTAGTTACATAAACTTTATCGCTTAATAAGGCATAATTTAGTCATCGAATCGTCGCGAAAATATTTTGCGAAATTGGCGACATTTTTAAATGTCGTAAAATGGAGAAAAAGGCGCCAAATTGGGGCAAACAAAGCTAAATTACAAAATTGACAATAAATTGATAAAATTTAGATTGAAAACAAAAGTATAGGAGTTTGTTTCTAAATTTACGATTGGATTAACATTCTAACTAATTAATAAACGGGTGTTAAAAGGCTCTGTCTGCCTATTCCACTTAGCAACGAATTTGGCGATCTTAGGGACTTTTTTTTAATGTCCACAAATTGACAAAATTGTCACCAAATTGATGAAAATATTACCAACTTGATGAAAACAGAAATAAAATAAAAAACATTGAAGCCAAATTGATAAAATTTAAAATTAAAATATAAGTAGGGTTTAGATAATTTTATTAATGAATCGGAATTCAAACTAATTAATAAACGGATGGTATATTAAATATGTTTAAATAGAGTCTGTCTGCTTTTCTGTTCTTCTATCCAGCTTGGGGACAAACTTGGTGATATTAGCGGCTTTTCAAATGTCGTCAAATTGATGAAAGATGCTCGAAATTGACGAAAAATTCGCCAAATTGATAGTTTAAAATCAAAACATAAGTAATTAGGATTTTGATTTAAAGCATGTTGAACTGATTGGAGTTCAAAATTACTGAATAAACTGATGGCAAATGTATTAAGCATCTTACAATAGGGTCTGTCTGTTTGTCCCACTTAGTGACTAATTTGACGACTTTGGCGACTTTTGATAAATTAACATTAATTGTTGCAAAATTAACAAAACAACGTCAAATCGACCAACATTTTACCAAGTTCTCACAAACAAATCAGATTATCTATACTAGTAATTAAATTAAATTTATTTGATATTTCATGCCGCTTTGGGAAAATTATTAATTTAATATTATTCATTCAAAATATAGTAAGTTCTACTGTTCGTGGGACAGTTACGTTTATTTCGAGTATCTAATAATTACTAAATAAAGTAATTGAGATTTGTAAAGTAATAGTTTAGCATATATGATTCGACAGGGGCTGTCTATTCCACTTGGAGACAAATTTGGCGAATTTTATAAAATGTATGCCATATTGACAAAAATAAAGTAAAATGATGTTAAACGTTGTTATATGAACGAATGCCAGTGTTCGAAGGCCGACCTTTCAATAATATGATTTAGCCAGTATATTTTACTTGCAAAGTATATTGATTATATGTCTTAACAAATAATACAGTCAAGTGATTTATATAACGGGTGATCCAAAAGTCAGTTAATATTTAAAAATTCAATGATTCACTGAATAATGTACGTAGAGAGATAAAAATTGACACACATGCTTGAAATGACAAGGGGTTTTATTGAAACCTTAATAAAATAAATACAAAAAATGGCCAACAGATAACGCCGGACAGCAAAACGTCAGTGACCCCACATAAGAATCTTGTATAAAATGCGCTGTAGGTATAAATGAGCTGCAGCTATATGCACCCCATATTTCTACATCTGTGAAAAATATCTTGAGCACATCGTTTGGTGAGGATCGCGTGCTGAGCCCCAACTTCCGTCATGCTTGTTCTTTCAGGTCCCTATATCTCGATCTATGTAATTATTGGTTGTGGAATCTGAATTGGTATCTGAAGTCCCAAGTCTAACACGATCATTCGACTTCATTAAGATGCTAAAAGACGCCATCCGACGGTAATTTCTCACCATTCCTACAGATATGCTGCACAGTTCTGTTCACAACATTGTCCCTCGGTTAGAGGTATTGTTGATGAATTACGGCCGATATGTTGAGCATATGTTATGAAGAACATCGTCTTTGCTAACATATGAATTGTTATACTAATTATCGCTTTTGTTACAGATGAAGCGCCATTTGTTGGCCATTTTTTGTAATTATTTCTTTATGGTTTCAATAAAACCCCATGTCATTTCAAGTATGTGTGTCAATATTTATTTATCTACGTACATTATCCCGTGAATTATTAAATTTTCAAATATTAACTGATTTTTGGATTACCCGGTACATTTATTTCTTAGTGTGCTACCAAAATAAAACAAACAGACCACGATATTTTCCATTTAAAGGAGAAAAAATATGAAATCATATTTATAAACCACAAAAAAAAGTTTGAGATGTAAAAAAGTGGATGAGGACGAAATTTTCTAGTTCAGATCACGCGCTGACGTGCCACATGCACATCTCAGAGACAAACCTAACAAAATAAATAAATCGAAAAATAAATGTTCAGATTACCTCTAATTGCAGACTCTCCCAAGTTCGAAACAAATGTTATTTGCGTGCCGTCAGAAATTAAAGAAGATGTGGGTAATGTCTATTTCTTATTTTTTGCATATATTAATTAAAAACTTAGTTAGATCCAATATCAACTTCCAAGTACATAAATAATAATTTTCTTGTAATGTTTTATTTTCTCTTGGTTGAGCCTCACTTAGTGAAAAAAATTCTTCTGATGAAGAGATTAAAAAAAAACGAGGTATTCAGCATTTCCACATGAAGCTGTGGAACAACTGCAAATAAATGGAATACGTTGGTGTACTTTTTTATTGAATAACAATTGTATACACTTCTCGGTCAAAATTTATTTCTGGGCGGCATTTTCATCATTCAAATAAATTTTATAACCATTTTATTTACTTTTATTTATCTATTTTTTATTTTTTGTTGGTAGATAGTTATAGAGGAACAAATTTGGCCGAGTGATGAGATACGTACAAAAACATTATACTGTAGTAAATATAAAACAATATTATTTGACTTCCGTGCCTTAAATTAAAATAAAAAAAATCTAATGTGGGCAGCACATGATTTTCCTTATAAAATACAATGTATTTACCACTTTTATAGTTAAAAAAATGTTATTCTTATAATAGATACTTCTTTCCAAGATATTGAATTTTCGTCAATTTGTCGTCATTTTCATTGATTTAGCATCATTTTTATCCATTTGGCAAGATTTTTGTTAATTTGGCAACATTTAAAAAGTTGCCAAGTTGGCGAAATTCGTCGCCAAAATCTCGCCAAACGTTATGAACGGAGAACAAAGTTATTCTTACAGCAGATACATGACTATTGGCATTTAAATACAAAAGTATTATTCAAAGTATATTTCCTCGTGAATGGAACGAGTTAGAACTACGAGAATGATGTCGCCAAATGTATCGCATGATATTACATATGAAAAATGAACATGTTTTTTAAATTTCACTTAAAAATTTAGGAGAGTTCTGAACATTCGATTGTGTTTGAAAACAATAGGATTCCAGTATTCACGGATTGTGATTTTTGTACCAAATTTCAGTCGAATTCCTCCATTTGTTCGTGAGATATCGTCTCCACAGGCTCACTAACACACACACACACACACACAAACTTTCACACACATACTTTCACAGACACACACACACACACAGACATCACCTCAAAAATGTTCGATTCGTGATCAGGGATGCTTGAAACGTGCTCTCCCGTCAAAAACTCGAATTCGAATTTATGTATATAGGGAAAGTAATACTTGCGAGTCATATGTAAATATTCAGACAGAAGAACAAATGAATTAGACTACATCTAACTTCAATACAATTTTCTTGCTCACAATTCCCAAACTGAAGATTTAAAAATATTTGTCCTTTTAATATGTACTGTGAGTAATTTTAACTGGTTTATTTTGACATTCCCTACAATACATGGTTATGTATAAGAAAAGTATTGCAATGGAGTCAAAAATTGGAAACCGAATTATCAACGGATTCTAGAATATGAATACACCATTTTAGCGTGTCTTCTATTTGTGTGTGTATTCGTGCAATGCATGCACTCTAACTCCAAAACTATACAACGAAATTTCTCAAAATTTGTTAGGTATTGTTAGTGTGCTACCAATAGGGTAAAGGTAAAATGGTTAAATGGTTACCAAATGGTTAAAGCTATGGTGTTCGAGGTATAGCTATCTGTCATATTTGAACCCAGAATAAAGAGACAACGGTGTGTGTGTGTGTGTTTTACGTAAATAGGTAGTGTTAACAATTAATGTTTAATTTTTTATGATTTCTTCCATTTTAGATAAAAAAAATGTGCATTATCTTAATGTAAATATATTTTATGAAGGTTATTCGCTTTTATATAAAACATTGCATTTAAGTTAGTTTCTTTTGCAGCATTTTTTATAAATATTTTCATTTATATATTTTTTTCTATCTTCAAAACCAAATGACCATAATTTTCATTCCCAGCTTGATATTTTATTTTCACATATATCATACATTTCATCGAAAGTAAAAAGATTTGATAAAACCGAATTTTTCTCGCTTTCAATATATGCGCTTCATCTTTTGTTTGATAGAAAATAAATTAATTATTTTTTTATCATCTGATTTGTCCATGCATTTTTCTTGTTTGACCTTTTGCCTGAAACAGAATAATGAAATTGAATTTGACTTTTCACAACAGATGAAATTGAATTTGATTTATCACAACAAATGAAATTATATTCAGCTGTTGCAGCAAAAATATTTTAACTCTAGTGAAAATGCTATATAAGTTCTTATGTGTACACAAGTATGACAAAATTTGCACGCATTTTAAAGCATAATTCTCAATGGATTAGATGTATGCATAAAAAAAGATTTGATTTTATATTGTTATTCCTTTACAAAGAATTGCTTCAGAACACTGAAAAATATGTTTCTTTTTTAAGAAAGAAAAATGGAATAAAAAATTTAATAACTGAGAGGGAGAGCGTGTTATTTACTAATATTTTTCCTGTGTTAAAATTGAAAAGATTTAAATTGAATATATATAGGAAAATTATAGACATATGGCACTAAGCATGCTATCTCCAGGATGAAATTTTAAAGATTTTTCTTGTTTTTGTTTTTTACTTTAAATAGTTTATATGAAACATTCATTCATTTTTCTATTTAACATTTTATAGTTAAGATGATTTATTATCTACTAGTATTTTTTATTTTTAGCTTTATATTTAGCAAATACCATTTTCTTAAAAGGAGTTTGAAATTTTATACTTCATTTTTATTCTGAAACCTTGAACTCCAATGACCATTAAATGTAAAACAGAAGATCTAAGAAGTCCATTTTGAAAATAAAATAATCTAGTAAAAAGCTTCTATTTTGTCAAAGGATGTTTATGTCTTGAATCAGAGTTTTCAGTTTTGCTTCCAATAGTTTTTGGTTTTTAGTAAATGCATTTTATACTATTTTTAGCCGGTACGTATAAAATTGACTTACTTTTTAAAAAAATTGCTTGTGGATGCTGCAACGATTTGTTTCAAATGACAAACATGTACGAAAAGAAAGTTGTTCAGTTGCGTATAAAAAGTATGTAGCTTCTACTCAACTAAACGCCAGTGACTCAATTATTCCGAGTAAGTGAAATATGTATTTTAAATTTATAAATCTATATTTTTAAATTTTTCAAATTACATCTCAGATGCTTTTGTAGGATAAACTTTTGAGGTTTATAAAAGGATACCATAACTTTTTTTAGGTTTATAAGAAGGAGGCCATGTTTTTTTTTAGGTTTACTTGGAAGATTTCATTGTTAATTTGTTATGCTTTCTAATGTAATTTTTTAGCTCAAAGTAAGAGTAAACTCTCATCTAAAAATTCAAATTTTAAGAGATACATCTCATTATAGTTGTGAATATACCTGAACATGTTATTCAAAATCAGATGGATATTTCATCTAGAAATGTTATCTAACAAAGGGAATAAGAAGGAGCTAAATAAGAAGAAAACTGCAAAATGACTAAACTTTTCCTGAAATTCAAAAATATATATCTTCCTAGCTTTTGAAGATACAACCATTTGACTTTTGAATAATATATTAGTTTACCACAGGCCTTTCTATCGGATCATCTAAAAAGAGTAGTAACGTAGTTTTAGAATCATCGATAACAAATATCCATTGTCTACTTTTGTCCTTGGTGTTTTATCGTTCGTACATTATGCCCTGCCTCATATTCCGTCTTTTATAGTTTTAAGCTCTCTTTTCTCTTCTAGCCGTTGGTAAACACCATTTAAATACAGTCACGTTTACTGTTCTAACAATAGTTGCCAGCCTTGTTTTGACAAGTGAAAGTTTTCTCTTCTTGTTTGTCTTGATGAAGAAAGCTTTTTCTTGACTTTAAAACCGCCCGACACTGCTATTTTTGTTTTGCATATTGCTATAAACGAAGTGTTTATAGTTTTAAAACATTTTCAAGATTTAAGATATAGAAAAGTAAAAAAATATATTCTGAAATATAAAATATTTCGAAAGTTAAAACTTTTAAAACATAAATGCTTAAATTTTAAAAAGGACATCAATGACAATTTAAATTAAAAGACAACTAAACAAAATGATTTTAATTTCAAATTAGCTACATTTAAAAATTCTGCATGAATTGCACGAAAAGTTTGGCTGTAATTGTTGTATTACGCCTAGGAAAACCCTCAGAGGTTTCACTTATTACATCTGCAAAATTTAAATTTCAGAAATATTCTATTAACTCGAAATACAATATTTTTTATTTTATAAACTTAAAAGAGTCCTTAGTTCACACTAATAGGTAATATCTGGTATAAATATTAAATAGTAGACTTAAATATCATCGTTCCTTCTGAATTTTAAAATATGTGTCGTAAATATCATCGTTCCTTCTGAATGTTAAAATATGTGTCATTAAATGAAGCTATAACATTGAAGATCGCATAACATTTTCCGTTCACTTTTCATCTAATGAAACGACCTTAGGCTACGCTATCGTTGACTTAAGAGTGAAACTTTACAATGCTTCGTGTAACAACAGACGTGAATTTCAAAGGGGTCTTATTTCCGATATCCATTACAGACTTACTTAGAATTACTTTTTATTTCGAAACTTTTGGCTGAACACTTCTTGAAAGAGGAGAACACCAGGACTTTGTTATCCTTGTGTTCCCAAAACTTACGTCATTAGCTGATCCGGGTACTCAGTGAGTATTTTGAGCTTTTAAGCATTCAGATAACAATTAAAATAGCAAATTGAAATTCTTTAATTCTTAAGTTATATTAAAAAGGTTTTTTTGTTGCACATTTTTTTTAGTCACTGCTTTCTTATAGTATGTAATATAAATATTATAGATAAATTATTGTTTTCACGAAAATTTTTGAATTCGAGATTTTGATGCAAATATAAACCTCCAGAACACGTTTTGACTATTTTTGGAGTAATTTTCGTCGTGTGTTTATATGTCTGTGGTCGATTTCTTGTGTACACGATAGCGGCTACAAATATTAGTGGATTTTCAAGAAAATTTATATCTTGCTTTGTTACCAAAAAATCTAGAACTTGATAGCATTTTTATTTTAAATCGAAATATTTCTTCAAACACTTTAGTGTAAGAGGTATCACGCTATAATTGCAATCATTTGGACCTATGATATCGATACCAATATTTCAAAATGTTCCTTGTAAGATTTAAAAAATAAAAAGAGATTCTGGTATAAGAAACTCGAGTTAATCCACATTCTAGTTAATTTTTTCATGTAATTTCTGTGATCAGCCAATCGTGGAAAGTTACAGCAATGTTTGAATTTTTATTTAATTATACTTTAACTGGGAAATTACTGTTAACAAAACAACTTACGTCATTAGCAGAGCCTGGTATTTAATGAGCAATTTGAATTTTTAAACATTCGAATAACAATAAAATTAGCATGTTGAGGTTCTTTAATTTCGAAATTATATTAAAACTTTTTAATTAATTATTTTATTTAGTCATTTCAGGTTTTTCATTAGTCATTTCGGTCTCATTAGTCTTAATCATAGAAAACTATAGAAATATTTTAATTTGTATACTTAAATATACTATAGAAAAAATATTGTTTTCAAAATAAAAATTCAATTCAAGATTCTGATGAAATTATACGAGTTTTGAACGTATGAGAAATTTTGTCAAAGATGATAAAAAATTTGATATACTGTAGATTTTTGAAACAAACTGCTTTGAAATGTCTATTTCTTAAGATAGATAGAGCTCAGATGGTGACTGATATGAATACATCATCAGTTTTGGAAGTGGCAGGGGTTTACTAAGAATTTTCATTTCTGCTATTTCGCTACATTTAGTTCAAAAAGTTTCCTTGAAACATATATTTCTCAAGATTGGTTATAAAAAGAAATTGGATATCCTATATATGGATTCAGCAAAAAATTCTGGTGGAGGCACAGAATGATTCACTAAGAATTTTCACTTTCACTATCTTTTACCCTTCCATTACAAAAAATTTTGTCTGTTCGTTCGCACGATAACTGCCGTAGCGTCAATAGCGTCCTTGGACGCCAATGTCTGCAAAGGGGGGGGGGCGAACTGTTTGGTATAGGATATGTCAAATACCTGTCTTTTTGAGAGGTTCTTCGTTTAGGATGGACGCTGTCCCACCCGTAAGCAAAAGGTTAAATGTGACGCTGTGCACTGAATGAAATTTTTTAATATAAAAACCAATCCAAATTAAATTGTAGTGATTTCGTCCAAGTAATCTTTTGACTACGTAATATTTATTGAACTCATTGTATTCAAAGAATAGTCGCTTATCAACATACACGAGCAAGTGTCATAGAAGAACTGATTTGTTCCCCGAGCAAAAAGCAAGAATGTGTACGTGGCACTGTTGACGTCGCTCTTGGCATACAGCCAAAATTCGAATACGCATTTCCCCTATAATTATAAAAATTGCGCGTATGTTAACATAGAAATCGAGGTATTATATTAAATATGAAATATATATATTAAATATGAAAGATCAATCATGCACAATCATTGATTATGAAACACTTTCCAACTGAAATGCAATTTTATTTAAACATCTCTAAAATGTGATACATTTAGGTGATATTTTTTAAATGATCTCAGTACTACATAAATTTATTATTCTTAAAAACCTAAAACTTTATCTAATTATAAATCGTCTGCTTCTTTATGTAAAATCAATGAGTATTTCATTCATATCACTTACATTCCAAACTTCAGAGCAAAACAATTTTGTGTGAAAAGAATTCAATTTTTATTCAACTCACCTTACAATTGCTTAATTTGTTTATGTTCTGCATAAGTTAAAATTAGGCTTCGTTGTAGAAATAATTAAGTTTAGAGATCATTTAAAATAAAAAGAAATTGTAATTGGCTAAGCACGGAATTTAGATACACTAATAATACGTAAAAATAAAGCGGTTTTATGACGGATAAAACACTAAACATAAATTTAAAATTTCCTTAAATATCACGAACTTAACATCCAGAAAAAAATGGATGATATGTATTATTTTGCAATGAGTCACATAATCTCTTCATATATCAGGGATGTAATTAGTATTTCCATTTTTTTTTATAAACTACCTAACATATTTTGCTGAAATTGTTTTTCCTCATTTTATGTAATAATTTGAATGTTTCCTAAACTGTTTGAAGCAATTTGTGAATTTTAACTTCGTTTCAAAAATGTTTGAAAAATTTGGTCCTATAGGGATTAATATATTTTATTTTTTCATCCCAGGTTAAATCCGAATCTATTTGGATGATATTATTCGTTTTTATTCTGAAACATTCCAGGCATGTACCTACATTGTTGAATTTTTGCAACATGGAGCAGTTTCTGACATTGCAATGCAGTTTATGAGTTATTCTACATTTCATGTACTTTAGACATTTCATCAGAGAGGATTGAAAATTAACAGTGACGGAACAAGAATTTTTAGTTATTGTAGAAATTGCCCAGAGGCGGAAATATTCCAAGAACGTGTTTTCACCTGTCTAGCTATTATAGAGGAATTGCAGAATATTAAAAAATTCCCGCAGGAAAAACTATACTCAGATTTAAATATTTAAATTTTAGAACCTGTATTATCTGTTCCAGAATATATTTAAAACCTGGCTGTTATGGACACAACGCAAACCAACCATGCACTTTAGAAGTGACAAATGTTCTTCAGTATGGGTACATCTATTGAGTTACTCTATCACATACCGCAAAAACTATAACAAGTATGAAATTTGGTACATTTGTAGAGAAATGGTTATAGAATACGCTGAAATATATCGTTTTTAACACTTTACTACTTAGTTGAAAAATGTTTATGACTTTGTTCATTCTGTCTATCTGTCTGTCTGTCCGTTCGCAAGATAACAAAAGTAAAAATGACTTTATCAAAATCAAATTTTAGTATGTTGTTGCGACGGTCTGCGGGACATAGGGGAACGTAAATGCATAATATCACCCAATTAAATTTAGATTGCACCCGGATTGAAAAAATGAAATACATTGAAATCTATGGGACCTATTTTTCAAACATTTTTTAAGCGAAGTTAAAATTCAAAAATTGCTTCGAAAATTTTAGGAAATATTCAAATTATACCATAAAATACATAAAAAAATTTCAGTAAAATATGTTCAGTAGTCTTTTAATAAAAATTAAAATAATAGTAGGACCTATATAACATGAAGAGATCACGTAACCCATTTCAAAATAAAATATGGCATCCATATTTTTTCCCAGTGCAAAAATCGTGATTTTTAAAGTTCTTGCAACATTATATTTAGTGTTACATCCATCCAAAATCTGCTTTATATTTTAGTATTTTCTGTGCAGCTATATATTCTGCGCTAAGTATGAGTGTGTGTGTGTGCGTCAGTGAGTCTGTGGGGACGATATCTCACGAACGAATGGAGAGATTCGAACGAAATTTGGTACAAAAATCACAATCCGTGAATACTGGAAGCCTATTGTTTTTAAACGTAATCGAATGTTCAAAACCCCTCTAAATTTTCGAGTGAAATTTTGAAAAAATCATCAAGAATCGAAACCTTTAATAAAGTTACGCAAATAGACATTTCTTATGTAATGTATCCTTAGAAAACGATTGACATAAACTTTAGAACGCTAACATGAACCGTTCTCGAGATATTGCACATTTTTCAAATAAATTTATCAAAAAATCCTATAAATTAAAAAAAATATTAACTGTTGAGAAATATGCTCACTTATCATATGTAATATCATGCGATAAATTGGGTGACATCATTCTCGTGGATCTAGCTCGTTCCATTCTTAAGAAAATATACTTTGAGTAATAATTTTGTATTTGAAAGCCAATAGTCATTTATCTGCTATAAGAATAACTTATTTCTTCGTCCTTAACGTTTGGCGAGATTTTGGCAATGAATTTGGCGGAATGTCGCCAACTTGGCGACTTTTTGAAATGTTGCCAAATTAACGAAAATCTCGACAAATGGATAAAAATGCCAAATGGATAAAAATGCCAAATCAATGAAAATGACGACTAATTCTCGAAAATTCAATATCTTGGAAAAAATATAAATATCTACTATAAGAAAAACCTATTTTTTTGCTGTAAAAGTAGTAAATTCATTGCATTATATAAGGAAAGTCATGTGTTGCTCACATCAGATGTTTTTTATCCCACGTTGATGCAAAATTTTCTTAATCCTATTTAATTTTCACTGCAGAGTTACTTAATACTAATTATTTTAAGTTACTATAATTATTATTAAGAAATATTTATTTTGATTTAATACGATAATATTTATTAAGTTAATATGAAAATTAATATATTTCAATTGTAATGGCATAAATAATTTATTGAATGATTCATTAAATGAATTAATATATATGAACTTAATGAACTGATTATGCTATTACTATCAAGGTATTTTACTTTTTAAATTATTGAGAACAGTATGTCGTTATATGTATTTACCTTGAGCCAGCTGATTCAAATAAGCTCACTTTGCTTAGTATGAACATGTAATTAGTATTTAACAAATTTTATTTTATGAAAAGTGTTCTTACATTTTATTACTGCCGGAAACAACATTTGAAACAATTCGTTTCTTATCTGTACTATTATTTACATGAAAAAGTTATAATTTAATTTTCATAGGATAAACAGACACAGAATGCTTATATTAATTTTTTATGATTTAATATTAAGTGTGTATATATCAAATCATCAAGAGTGAATCAGCTATCGTTTGCAGGATATTTCCGTGAGCTTATATAACGGTGGAGGCTTTTGAGTTATATTTTTATCTCGCTATTAAAATCTTTCACCATATCTATGTATATACTATGCATATACGAATACTTTGTTTAATAAGTCAACTCTGTCAATACTGCAAAACATTCTGCAACCTTTGCTCATTTTTTACTTTCCCTGCAATACATGGTAATATATAGGGAAAATATTGGAATCATATCGAAAATCGCAACTCGAGTTTTCGACGGATCTATAGGTTTCGAGACCTCTAGAAAACGGAAAAACTATTTTTAGCGTGACATCTGTGTGTGAGTCTGTCTGTGTGTCTGCCTGTGTGTCTGTGTGTCTGTGCAATGTATGTATCCCCTCTAACTCAAAAACTAATGAATCGAATTTCATAAAATTTGGTAGGTAAGACCCTTGGGTGTGACCCTGGTGCTGATTAGTTTTCGGTACAGTTCGGAAAAAAGAACTCACCTTTTTTGCGAAAGGGCCTTCATAAATATCATGTATTCACTCTAGCTGAAATTTAAATTAACCAAATTTCACAAAATTTGGTAGATAAATCACATGTGGGTGGTAGATAAATCACATCTCTGGTGCTGGTTAGATTTTGGGACGTTTCGGAAAAGAACAACCTGCCTTGTTTTACGAAATGGCCCGCAAAATTCGTCAATATCTAAAAAAAGACTACGTAGGTTCAAATGTATCAATTAAATGCTTGTTTCATACGTAATTTTTGACGAGGAAAAGAATGAGAACAATTCTATTACTCTAGGACTAACCGTTCTGGAGATATTTGAGATTTTTCGCATTTCTTTTATGCCGCCTTTGAGAAAATGTCCAATTATCAAATAAAAGCAGAAATTGAATTAAAAATACAAATTTAGTGTGATTTTGTACAATTAAACTCAATTTAATGAGTTCTTAAAGAAATAAAGAAAAAATGAATTTGAATGCAGGGAAAGTCATGTGCTTGCCACATCAGATTTATTCAACTACTTTGTTGTTAATTTTAGCAAACTGGTAAGACAAACCACAATTACAGTCGTTCATAAAAATTCCAGCTATATTTCTGAAATATTCAGCTAATTATCGTCTGTCGAAGCGTTATTTTTGTATATATATATATATATATTACCACAACTATCAGGAACCTTATTCATCATTACTGACAGCTGATTCCCCTGAAATTTGCAGCAACATGCTTGCAAATGTTTTACAGTGTAAAACTTGTGTCCTAGCGCATGAAGTTAAAACTTATTTTTAATGGAGAGAGATTTAATTAAAATCCCAGTTTTTGTAAAATGTATTTATTTTTTAAACGCAGACACGCCGCAAGCTTATACACTTCTTTTGACAGTGATATTTTCCATGGTAACTGTCACATGATCTCGTACTTCGACGCCAGGGAATTGAGCAGATATTATGAAAGGCATTGTAGGTGTTCTTTTGTTTTACTTCTCCTTCAAATGTGAAGTATCGCTTTCGTGTCAAAATCATTTTTCGACAGAATTGCAAATCTATACGTTTTCGAAAAGTCTGGTTACAAATGCTTTATATTAACTGCCTGTTTATTGCCGTAATGTTTCTGATACATTGTTTACTCAATGAAAAATACAAATAAAAAGGGTCAAAAGAAAAAAAAGGATCCGAGAAAATAAGAACAGTTAACATAGCTATTTTTTAAAGAAAAAATGGAGGGAACACAATAAGTTCATATAAGTTAATAAGAATGAAATAAAGGGATTCATCGATCAAAATTAATTGAGAGCAGAATCTACCTATAAGCTTACGTCACTTTATTAGAAATTCCCTTGGCAACAAGAATACAGTTTTTAATTTTATCTATTAAAAACTGTTGGATGTCTGAAGACCCCAGACCGTGCGACTCACATATTGGGTTTAGAGTAGCTATCAGCACGGCCGGGAAAGGATACCTCCTGCATTCAGGAGGCACCCAAGGTCTACCATCCCACCAAACGAACATTTATTTAGGTCTAAAAATATTACAATTTATAATAAATATTGTGATTAAACAGACAGTTTTACATTATATTTGAACTTGACTGTTGGATGTCTGAAAGTGACCCTAGTACGACTAGCACGGATTCAATAGACTCAGGGATATTGAGCGCTGATTTTAAATCGAGAGGATAACGACCACGCAGGAAGCTATACCTAGAGGATGAAAGGAGTATTAGAAGGCTAATCTGAGTTAAAAATAGCAGGAGGTGGTGAGTCAGGTTGTCAATTGCACGCCAATCTAGCGGACCACAATTTTTGAGAATCTTGTTGCATTCATCAATTGTCAGTTGCACGTAAATCTGATATTAGAGACTGCAGAATGCAGAGTCCAATTTGGCATTAAGAGCTTGTAATTTCATTCCGAGAGCTCATCGGTAGAGCATCGGTTGACCAGTTAGAAGATTCAAGGTTCGATTCCCAGTTGGTGTAGCAAGGTTCTTTATAACTTTAAAAATCTTATGCGAGCAGCAGACGACCTTCTCTACAGGATCATTAATTTTTCATCATATATTTTGTATTGCATAGGTTGTTTAAGTTTTGTCCCATGAAATAAAAATCTGATTTGTGCAGCACATGGCTTACTTTATGTAATACAACGGATTTACGTCTTTCACAGTTAAACAATGATGAAAAGATCCAGGGTACAGTGTTTGTAACCTTGGATTGTGCATTTGGCGCTTTCCCGGATGGCAACAGGTAAAGTTGTTTCGTACTCAATTAATTTATATTTTACGCAACTCTAACAATTATCAATATTGATAGCATCCTCAATAAGCAATAGTCCATATATTAAAATATTTTAATAATAAATTCATCAACTTGGCGTCATTTTTGTAATTTCGACAATATTTTCGTCAATCTGGGGATAAATATCACCAAGTTGGCGATATTTTGCTAGATTACTCGTCAGGTTCGCCAAATGTATCATTAAGTGTTATAAACAAGCGGAGAGAAGCACATTTCTTATATACTAGAAGATATGTCTGTCATACGACTGAATTAAAAATTTGCAAAGTATTGTCTCCTATTTAGCGTCATTTTTATCAATTTGGTGACATTTTAATCAATCTGGTGACATTTTCATCAATCTCTCAATATTTAAAACAGTGTTCAAGTTTGAGACATCCCGCCAAATTTTTCGCCAACCATTACGGACGGCGAAGAAATGGGTTATTTATTTAGTCGTTTGTTATGTTCCTTCCAAGATATTGAATTTTCATCAATTAGTTGTCAATTTCATTTATTTAGCGTTTATTTTATCAATTTGGCGATATTTTTGTTAATTTAGCAGCATTTAAAAATACTCGCTAAGTTGAAGATATGCCCCCAAAATTATTTCCCAGAATTTCACCAAGCGTTACAGATGGATAAATAGGTTATTCTTATAGTAGATTCTTATATTCTTTCTAAGACATAGAAATTCAGTTACTCATCGTTTTCATTGATTTCGTGTCATTCTTTTAAAATTTGGCGACATTTTTGTCAATTTGGCAACATTAAGAAAATTCCGCCAATTTCGCCCAGTATTATAGACGGAGAAACAGATTTTTCTTATAGAATATAAGCGACTAATAGCGTCCAAATACAAAACTGTTATCCAAAGTATATTCTCTTATAGTAAATTCGTATATTCTTTCCAAGATATTGAATTTTCATTGATTTGGTGTTAATTTTATGAATTTGCTGACATTTTTATCAATGTGGCGTCATTTTCATACATTTGGCAACATTTGCAAAACCCTGCCAAGTTGGCGATATTCCGCCAAATTCATCGCCAAAATTTTCACCAAGCGTTATGGATGGAGAAACATTCTCTTATAGTAGATAAACAACTAATTACGTCCAAAGCCAAAACTTATATCCAAAGCGTTTTCACTCTCCTGAATGGAACGAGCTAGATCCTTGAAAATGCTGATAACAAATTTATCGAATAATATTGCATATGAAAAGTGAATATATTTCAGAATAGTAATGCTTTTTTTTAGTTATATATGATTCTTTTTTATAAATTTATCTGAAAAATGTGCAATATCTCGAAAACAGATGTTGCTAACGTTCTAAAATAATAAGTTCAATTGTTTTCTTATGAAAAATTACATAAGATATGATTATTTGCTTAACTTTATTGATGGTTTTGATTGTTTATGATTATTTTAATATTCCATTTCAACATTTGAGGGGGTTCGGAACATTCGATTTCGTTTTAAAAACATTAGGCATCCAGTATTCACTGATTGTAATTTTTTTGTACCAAATTTCGTTCGAATCACTTCGTTTGTTCGTTCTCCACAGGCTCACTGATACACACATACACACAGACATCAACTCAAAAACGTCTGATTCCTATTCAGGGATGCTTGAAACGTGCTCTCCGTTCGAAAACTCGGATTTGAATTTCGACTTCGTCACAATACTTTCCTTATATATTAAACTATGTAAATAAGGAAAGTAATATACATAAAATGGATACTTGCTTGAAATTATATCTAATTTGTAGTTACATTTTGCTTACTAAGAGTGGCGACACGTCACGATTTCAAATACTAATTACTAATAAATGACAAATCGACAATGACAATCGTAAATTTTCGAATGAAATTTTGAAAAAATCGCTAAAAAATTAACTAATGTAAAATATGTTCACTTTTCAAATGTAATATTATGCGATAAATTTGTTAAAATAATTCGCGTGGATTTAGAGCATTCCATTCATGAAAGAAAATACTTCGGGTACTAATTTTTTATATTTGGACTCCAACAGTTATTTACCTACTATAAGAATAACCTATTTTTGTCCATATTTCTTAGCGAAATCTCAGCGACAAATTTGGCGAAATATCGCCAACTTGGTCACTTTTAAAACGTTAACAAATTGAAAAAACGTCGCCAAATTGGTAAAATGACGCTAAATCAATGAAAGTGAAGACTAATTGATGAAAATTCAACATCTTAGAATGAACATTAAGAATAGATTATAAGAAAAACCCATTTCTCCATCTGACCATCCTTTCGTCTGCAACGCGAATTTTTTGGCAGAATATATCGCCAACTTGGTGACATTTTAAAATGTTGCCGAAGTGAGGGAAATGTCGCCAAATTGATAAAAATGACGCAAGTCTTCTAGTATACAAAAAATGCTATTCTCTCCGTTTATCTGTAGCACTCGGCGATAAATTTGACAAACTTCTTGGCGATATTTCACACCACATTGATGAAAATATCTCTCAATGTTATTGAAAATGATGTCTAATTGCAGAATTAAATATTGAATATTTTGATATATGGACTATATTGCTTATTGAGGATTCTATCAATATTAATATTTGTTAATTTAGATTTCAATAAAATATAAGTTTATTGGGTACTTTGAAATAGTATTACATGCACTCATCCGTAAAAGCGCTAAATGTACAATTCAACGTTAAAAACACTGTACCGTGGAACTTTTTATCATTTATCACTGTGAAAGAAGTAAGTTCATTGCATTATATAAGGAAAGTCATATGCTGTCCACATCAGATATTTACTTGTATTTTGCATTTCGGTTTTAAAATTTTCAGCAAATTTATTTATTTCTGTTGCCAACTTAAGAAAAGAAATATTTTAATTTTGCGATATATTTTAAAATAATGACTTGCTTATGAAAGTTAATTTTACGATATATTTTAAAATAATGACTTGTATCTGAAAACGATACATTCCTTTTAATTTTAATAATGATTTTAATTCAAGTATAATAAGCTCTCTGAGTATTATTTTACGATAAGACTCATACTCTCAATTGAGACTCAAATTTCGAATATATTTAAATTATTTTTTTAACAAAATTCATAATATATGATTAATTTCCTCTTTAAAATAGAGGCATGTCACTTAATTTTCCTTTGAAATTTATAACCTTTGATGGATTATATGACAAAATAAATTCAGAAAATGAGAAATGTATTTCAATTATTTTATATTTTGTAATGAAAGGGAATAGTATAGCAAAATAATCTGATATAGGCAGTACATGACTTTTCTAATATAATGCAATTAACTTACAACTTTTACAGTAAAAAAAAATCTTATGTGGGCAGCACATGACTTTCCTTATATAATGCAATAAATTTACTACTTTTACAGTAAAAAAAAATAGATTATTATTATAGTAGATATTTATATTCTTTCCAAGATATTGAATTTGCGCCAATGAGTCGTCATTTTCATTGATTTAGCGTCATATTTCTCCATTTGGCGAGTTTTTCGTTAATTTAGCAACATTGAAAAAAGTCGCCGAATTGGCGACATTCTACTAAAATTGTCGCCAAAATCTCGCCAAGCGTTATGAACAGAGAAGTAAGTTACTCCTACAGCAGATAAATGACTATTGGCATTCAAATACAAAAGTATTACTCAAAGTATCTTCATTCATGAATGGAACGAACTAGATCCACGAGAATGATGTCACAAATTTATCGCATGGTATTACATATGAAAAGTAAATATGTTTTTCAATAGGAAATATTTTTTTTTATTTTATATGATTTTTTGATAATTTTTTTGAAAAATGTGCAATATGTCGAGAACGGTTCATGTTAGCGTTCTAAAATTTATGTCAATCGTTTTCTAATGAAAAATTACATAAAAAATGTCTATTTGCGTAACTTTATTAGAGGTTTTGATTTTTTGACGATTCTTTCAAAATTTCACTCGAAAATTAAGGGGGGTTCTGAACATTCGATTGCGTATGAAAATAACAGGCTTCCAGTGTTTACGGATTGTAATTTTTGTACCAAATTTCATTCGATTCGGTCCATTTGTTCGCCAGTCATCGTCTCCACAGACTCACTGACACACATGCACACACACACTTTCACACACACAGAGAGAGAGAGAGACATCACTTCAAAAATGGTCGATTCGTGATCAGGGATGCTTGAAACGTGCTCTCTCGTCGAAAACTCGAATTCGAATTTTCGACCCCCCCGTCACAATACTTTCCTTATACATTATTGTATATAAGGAAAGTAATAATGTATGAGATCCACTGTACAGTGTTTTTATCGTTAAATTGAACATTTGGCGATATTTCGGATGAAAACATGGAAAACCATTTCAAAATACCTAATTAAATTATATATCGCGCCACTCTAAATGAACAATTATCAACATTGATATCATCCTCAATAAGCATTATAATCCATATATTAAAATATTTTAATTACTTCGACAATTAGACGTCATTTTCATTTTTGCAATTTTGACAATATTTTTGTAAGTCTGGGGCTAAATATCGTCAATTTGGCGATATTTAGAACAGCATGTAATATAACATAAGGTATGGCCATCTATGATTTTCTAAAGTATTCGCCAAGTTCGCCAAATACATCACTAAGTATTACAGACAAACTGAGAGAAGAGCGTTTCTTATGTTAGAATGTATGACAGTCATATGGCGGAAATCAGAATTTTCTAAACATTAATTTACATTTGGCGTAATTTTTATCACTTTGAGGATAGTTTTGTCACTTTGACAAGATTTAAAATAGTCGCCAATTTGGCGACGTACCAATGAATTTTTCGCTAAGCGTTACGGATGGACTGACGGAGAAATGGGTTATTCTTATAGTCAACTCTTATGTTCTTTCCAAGATATTGAACATTCATCAATTAGACGTCATTTCCAAAATCTCGTCAACCGTTATGAGCGGAAAAATAAGTTATTCTTATAGCAGATAAATGACTATTAGTGTCCAAATAGAAAAGTATTACCCAAAGTATCTTTTCTCATGAATGGAACGAGGAAGATCCACGAGAATGATGTCACCAAATTTATCGCATAATATTACTTATGTAAAGTGAACATATTTCACAATAATTAATATTTTTTATCATTTTATATGATTTTTTTTATATATATTTTTTTAAATGTGCAATATCTCAAGAACGGTTGGTGCTAGCTTTCTGAAATTTATATCAATCGTTTTCTAATGAAAAATTACATACGAAATGACTAGTTACGTAAATTTATTAAAGGTTTTGATTATTTGATGATTTTTTTTCAAAATTTCATTTGAAAATTTAGGGAGTTCTGAACATTCAATTGCGTAGAAAAACAATAGACTTCCAGTATTCACGGACTGTAATTTTCGTATGAAATTTATTCGTTCGTTATCTATTCGTTCGTGAGATATCTTCTCCACAGACTCACTGACACTGACACACACACACACACACTTTATCTCAACGTTTGATTCGTGTTCAGGAATGCTTGAAACGTGCTCTCCCGTCGAAATTTCGAATTCGAATTTTCGACCCTGTCACAATACTTTTCTTATACATTATTTATATAAGGAAAGTGATTAAAAGATAAATTAATCTCCATTGGTTACTTTGCGTTTTCAAATAATTTGAGATGAAACAATTTTCATAGGTGTTCTGTTTTTTTTGTAAACCATTATATTTATTTGAATAAAACTAAATTATTTTGATATATCTGTTCAGATATATCTGAGTGTTTTGTGGTCATATGAGAAATAAGGAATGAAAAATCAGTTTGAAGTTTAATTTACTTCAAACTGATTGTTTAAGGAATGAAAATTTTTGAAACTAAATTTGTTATTTTTTCATCAAAAGTGATTTTTAGTTCCAATATTTGTGGGAATAGGCAATTGCTAATAGAAGATATCTAATAAATTTTATGTGTTTTAACTTCTAACTTTTATTCTACTTATAATTTATTTAAAATGTGTTTTCAAGTATGTTACTTTAACTCTACAGGTAAAAGTTATATAAAATTTCAATTCATGGAATACGGGTTTAAGAACTGTGACGTCATGCCAAATAAGCCTCCTTAAAACTGGGAGAAAATATGGAACATAAAAAAATATTTTGGTATTTTATCGAAGATTTTAACCAAGATGTAAGGAAGAAATGGCATGAATGGGATACTTTTATATTTTTAATTATTTCTATTTTATTGAAAACATTTTTTAAAATTCCAATTTCTAAAAGTAAAACATTAAAATGTTATTTACCAGAAAAATGAGAAGTAAAATATATTAAGTGGCTTACTATTAATAACATTAAAAAGTATGCACTCTTATATTTTATTCCATTCATTTCATTCAGAGTGATGAATGGGGCAATAAAAGTCATGAATGGGACATACTAAATTCTGGCCATTTTTATAAGTTCAATCTAAAAATTATCTTTTAAGATTTTGTTTAAAAGATATGAAATATGCTATTATAAAAATGGCAATTTATGAAAATGAAAAACACTTAAAGCCTCTTTACTTTCATTTTACATCTGATTTCTTTATGGGCCCAAGCATTTTTCGATCTCTTCAAAATTTGCAAAAAATGACAAAAGTAACTACCTGTGCGAACAATACCACAATATTCTCGAGTTTCATAGAGCTTTAAAATTATTACCTATCAGCACATTATCAAAACATTAATAGTGGAGTTCTTCACATTTTTTGCATAACCTTAAATCAGCTACTTGACTTTTACGAATTTTTACTTGTCAATACATGCATTCGCATATCATTTGTATGACAGTTATGGTGCGTCCACTTATTTCTAAAAGTATGGCGACCTTTCCCTAAAATCATGGCGACATTTCTCTAAAACCACTGCAACCATTTTTGGATCGCAACCTACAGGTTAAAAGCCCCTGCATTAGCGTATGAATTTGTCTTCATTGGTTGGAATGACGAAGCGCTTTGATTAGTTTTTTCTTTTGCGCAGAATCTACATTTTCACATCATGACCAGATTTCAATTGTAGCACAATTCTGTCAACATAACTTAAGCACGTTCTCCTGCTGGTAAATTTAACAATTACAAAAGTATCTTAATTTAAATTAATAGTATAACTCCCATCTACTCCAATCTATAGATACATTCAAATAATGAAATTCCAAATCAAGACCCGACTCGCTATCTATTTCATTCTCCATTTTCATGATGTTCCGATTTCTTTGACAAACGTTTAAATTTCTCAATATTTTGATTATCTATCTGAAACTTCACAGATATATTTTGACCTTTACTTTATCCTTTTAGTATTATTTTTCCTAGATTGTGCTTTTGAAAAAGGAGATATCACTTTATTACATCCAATTATAAAACTAGGTCGGAGCAATCCCGAGAGATTGGTCTTAATAGCTTCAGCAGTCTTTTGAAGTTACGAAATACAAATGATTTTGACAAAATACCGTTTTATAGCTGATATATATATTTTACTTTTTGCGTTCATATTTATTAAGAAACGTGCCACTCACATTGGCATTTAAGTGGTTAGTAAGATGACACGGGGAGAATGACTTGGCACCAACCCACCAATTCACAGACCGACAAGATTTATTTCTGGTACTTAAGGACCCCACAGATGTAGTTATGGTGAAAACTCGATTCACGATCCCCATACTTTGTTGGACTACATGGGTTAAAGTAAAAAGTGTGCTTAATCTATTTGTAAAAGCATATCTGTCAAGAAAGTGGCACAAGTCGCAATCACTATCACCATGGGTGGTTCTTTAGCTCTCCGCAAGAGGAAAGTAAAATGTACAAGTAGGTTATATTTGTGTTTGACATTTATAGTCGGAGAGTATCAAGTTGTAAAGAATCAGTCGAGACATACCGAAAATATAAATGATCTTACACACATATGCATTTAGACAGAAAAATTCACCTAAACGTTTTTGTTTTAAACTAAAGCGGATTCAGTCAAATATATAGAATATCAACTAAGAAAGATAATTCAAATTCCTTTGTCTGGGAAGGAATTATATCACCTTTCCTTGACGAATTTGCATTTAAAAATGTGGTTTCAGTGGAGTTTCCTTTTATTCATCATATCTTATTGAGAAAGATAGCAAAATGAACAATGCGATTGAAGATTATCTCATTTTACGAAAAGTGCATTTTCTTTAAGATTTTGATCTGTAAAAACATACATATTATTTTAAAGTGATCTATTTTATTTCTAACATGAAACTTATTACTTGTGTTATACAGAAATAGAGTTTATTTGGATATTTTTTTCAAAAAATGCATTCTAAAGAATTTCATTTGTGTTTTGGGTTATAATAAGTTCTATTTTTGAAACATAATTTACTTTGGGAAGCAAAATATTAAATGTTTTTGACATATGTTATTTTTTTTCTTATAAATTACTAATGTAGTTTTATTATAGCAAAGCTTTATAAATGAAACCAGAATCATATTTTCTACGAATTTCCAACAAACAGAATGATACTTTTATTACAGTACTATAAAAATATAGTAAATCAAATTCAGTGAGTGAAGAATGTAAAATATTTTTTTTTCCTAAGAAAGTAAATACTATTTAAAGAGATAAGGTTGCACTTTGGGTTTTATTCTTCATGATAATTCGAAACACTCTGTACAAACTTTAGAGGGAGATAGGAAACAAACACTAAAGCAAACATTTCTCTATGATGGATGTATGTCCATAGACGTCAACCTCTGGTGCTAGACGTTGCTGTTTCTTGGCCGGAAATTTATTATTTTTCACCGTATTCATCCGTAATGTGAACTTACGTGTAAAATGAAGTAATGGCTAACATGCATCCGGGCCAAGATGGTTGACATGCATCTGGTCCGGGATAAGTACAGTAGCTATAGAAATGGTAGTGTTCCATGTGGTAGGCCCGTGTTCAGACCTCGACGCCACACGCACATACGCGGAGTATGGGTACTATAAATCTGCATGTACGAAGTCCAACCGATGAATTTGTAAAAATACATTATAGTCCCTGTAGTTGCCATCCCTATTAAATTCCAGACTTAATATGGTGGCTCTCTTAGGGCCATCTAGACAGATAGCTTACACTTTTTGGTAAGTCAGACGTTCAAGGTACTACAGTTGATATGCATCCAGCGTATGGAGATGCCAATCGAAACGAAAGCGTTGCTGTAAGATTTACCGATAACATTATATCATCTCTACCATTTCCAGTGACAGCCCCATAGATTAGATGCATATTGACCGTTTTAGATTTCATGCTTTATGTCACACGTATAAAGTCCGTGTTATGAATTATGTTGTCGAAAAATAGTAAATTGCCGCGCTGACCAACAGTGACCTCTATCGACAGAGGTTGGCATACAGTCATGAGCGAAAAAAGTTTGTTTTAGTGCTACCCATCTCCCCTTAAAGTTTGTATAGATAGTTTTGAATCACCCTCTATTTGGAAAGCAAGTAAGGAAAAAGGCAGTTTTAGTCAATCAGATATCAAATTTAGTAAAAGCAAGAAGCAAAAGTAACCATTATCTTTTAGCGAGTTCAGAGCTATCGATCACTTTGTTTAACATGGAGAATTTATTAGATTCATATTAAAAATAAGGATGTTGTGTTAAAGAGGTAACCATTACAGGACATGATATAATACCGCACTGATATACGGAGGTTGCTGGATCAAACACAATCAGATGCAATTGATATTTTGATGATAAATAAATATGTTTCACGTTACATTGAGTCGATATACAGAGTTCAGTTACTGTATTATGAATGCATCTCAATTCAAACATCACCCATGCCTAGTGAATCACACAGCACTTGTGTCAAGACCACACACCGTAATCATATAATGCTTGATATTCGATATCAGTGAACATATCAACAACATCTGTCATAGGCAAAGCACACGACCTATTTACAAAAAGGCATAATCATCGACGATCAGATCAGCATTTCCGAAATAGTGGATTTCGTAAAATGCTCACATGATACAGTGGTGAATGTGCATTAAAACTGGACGAATAGAACAGTTTTAATGAACCAACTTGGCACATGTAGAACACCATGCTCCATTGATACCAATGATTAACTTTTTATGAAACTGTTGGTCAGAATATATTGGAACACTACTGTTGATCAACAGATTGTCCAAATAATTCGCAGAAATACGTTAAAGGTAACCAACCCGATAGTGCAGAAAACCCTGCTGTGCATTGGGCTCCGAAGAAGACGCTCGATGACATGCACTCATTCTGCCGCGGTCACTTTGCACAACAGCAATGACATAAGACCCTGACTAATGGCAACGGGTGGATTTCTTTGATGAGTCATTGTTTCTGATCCACCCAGTAGATAGACGGTGGAGTATTAGGCACGAAACCTCCGGGACTAGACACCTGGACACGGCTACTAGCAGAAGGCAGGCTGATAAAGTGCGGAGTTATGATCTGAGGAATGTTTTCATGGCATGGCCTAAGACTGCTAATAGCTTTGGAAGACACCTGCAACTCAAATCGATCGTCGGTCATCGCTGGTCATGTACATTTGTGCATGTCGATCTTGTGTCTTGCGAACTATGGTATATATCAGGAAGTCAATACGCCATGTAACCACAGTTTTTTGTAAGTGGTTTGAGGAGCACAGGAAAACGTTAAGCTACGCCATCTTCGCCTTTCCAACCATCTTCGCTACAGCCGGTGCATCAGGGACGCGTGCAGATGGCTTGATTGTACACGCGTGTAGATTTGTAGGCTGGATTGTAGACGCGAATGGCTGGATTGTAGACGCGTGTAGATTTGACTTATGGACCAACCTGCCCTTCTGAGTCCGATTACAATACCCCTCGTGAAATCGTCTGTCTGATGAAACTGCCTCGGTTGGCGGCGGCCTGGCATTCTCTGCTACTACACGTTTCCTCTGGGACAAACACTTGTAAAATGATTTTCCTGGCAGACAGTGCGGCGGGATTATAGCCGATTCTGCAGATTTCTTCCCTTATATCTCACTCAACGTGCGCATTTAGCATCATTTACATAACTCGGTGAGCTGCGTCTACCCTGCAATTTGCATATTTTCCTGCCCACTCCTTCTTAGTGTCTCATTTTTACTGTCACGTAGTGTATTTGAAAGAATTGAAAATTTCGAATTTTATTGTACGGACTTGTAACAACTTAGTGTTATTGTACTTAGCATAACCAATCTCCTAATTAAATTTCCAAGGAACAACAAATCAAGCAGAGGATATTTAAAAAGAATTTCTTAGAAGGTGTTTCATTCTTTGGAAAACAGACATAACTTTGAAAAAATCTGTGGTCACTAATATCTAAAGAAAACATATAAACAATTCAAATTATTCATTGAATTATTTTCTTGAGCATTGTCGAAAATATAGCAAAGTAAAGACTTATACAGACATAGCAATCTTAGAAAACAATGAATGTTCTTAGAATGCTCTTGTGGCTCCTCTATTATAGCTCAAAAGAAGAGAATAACAGTGTAAATAGATACAGGAACATGAAACAAAATAACCTGTGAAACGGTGTATAATAACAAAAGAACTTAGGGAAATACTTTTCATCACAATAATGATAATTATTTTTTCTGCCTTTCGAAGGGGCCCATAGAATGTATCATTCTTAAGAATTCGTGTTAATCGCAATATTTTATTCCAAGAATGGCATGAATTTATCATAAATAGAAAATGAGTTTACATCTTACAATATAATTTTTAATTGCAAAATTTATGGGAGCGTTGTTTGTTGTGGTGCAAAAGCAATTAAGAAATGATTTATTCTGGTTTATTTTCCAGAAGTTATTTACATAGTAAAATATTAAAGAGGTAGAATATAAATGCATTATTATACGTATGTCCAGTAGTAGCAATTTATTAACATATTGTTTGAAGAATAATTATTTTCAGATCTTGGAGAGGATTTTATGCATTGAGCATATATTAAAATTAAATTGCAAATATCTCACTAAATTGTTGAATTTTTCAAGCAATATGTAGATAGTATATAAGGTATTCCTTCTATGCTTTATGAAAAATGTGACTAAATTAGCCACAATGCTATGACGCGCATTTTTATGGATATATCGTATTGTACTGTTTTATGAGTGAAAATCTCTATGGAATTATGCAATTACCAGTCGCAATAATCCTTATATATCAATTATGAGAATTTATTTTTAAGCATGGTGATGACTTGATATTTCCATTTTCATTGTGCACAAATATGGTTATAAAAATATTCAAATTCTTCAAATAAATATTTATAAGATTTTAGAAAAATTTAAGCGAATAGTTTTTGTTTCAAAAACTGCATACGACAAAGATGGCTTATAAATTTTTGCTCCAATCAGGAACAAATTGTGAAAATGTATTTACATTTATGACACATTTTAAATGTTTATTGATTGTGAAGGTAAATTATTGACTCAATTTCATCTGATGTTTTATTTTAACGTTAGTTTATTGAAGCTAACTAACGTGTACTAATAAGTAAACATTAGTTAGTTTCAATGACTCCGAAATTTCTTAACTGTTTAGATCTAAATACAATGTTAAATAATACAGAAATCAAATGCTGCATGTATGGCCAAATAAAGTCGAGGTTTTCTGAATACTCCTCCGTGTTGTATACATACACATTTTACAATATATACATTTTTATATAATTTACATCAAATTTAGTATGATAAAATAACTTTATATCAGCAGTTAAAAAAAATAATTTATAGATTTAAAGTAACATGTCTTCGTCATGTTCAATGCCGCAGGCTCTTTTGGAAAAATCTTTATCTGCATCAGATTTGTATCAAATTTTGTATAAGCTATTAAGTCCTCTTCGTCATGTTCAATGACGCAGGCGCCTCCTTATCTGCATCTGATTTGTATCAAATTTTGTATAAGCTATTAAATCCTCTTCGTTATGTTCAATGCTGCAGGTGCCTCCTTATCTGCATCCGGTTCCTATCAAATTTTGTATAAGCTACTTCAATGTGACACTTTCGATAAATAAAGTTAACTCCTTCCTGCATATTGAAATAATGAAATACTATTATATATAACCTATACAATTATTTTGAAAAATATGAAGCGGGTTTAATTTTTTCGCAAATATTAATAATTACTTTAGAGTAATTTCTATCTCAGGGACGAAATGCTCTGAAAGTACATTGAAGGCATTGTTTACTTAAGAACTCATAACATACGGGAATAAATGATAGAGATCATAAAGACATTATATTTACTGCTACTGTGAAATAAACCAGCAAAACGCCGAACATACGGGAATACATGATAGAGATCATAAAGACATTATATTTACTGCTACTGTGAAATAAACCAGCAAAAAGCCGAACTTTTAACAGACTCTCTGCAGTTTAAGATTTCAAATTGAAACAATTTAACTATACAATTCGAAGTATAAAAAATTAATTTCAGTATTTATAATTATAATATAAAATAGCATAATTTTTTAGAATTTTGAATATTAAGTTAAATACAAGAATATTAAGCTAACATATTGAGCTAGCTTAATGTTTGAATATTAAGTTAAAAGTGCCACTGAGTATTATCATCTTTCTCTAACTACTGAGATATCCCGCTTTGCTGATCCTTCTTCTTATTCAACTCAGACTGTCCGACCTACTCGAAAGTGTAAGGTATCTGCTTTGACGGTCAGGACATGCCACCCAATTTAGACCGGAATCCAGTGGGGGCGGCATCCACAGATACCGTACCTTCCTTCCCCTACCACCAACCTCTCGGAAGGACTTATGAACCAATATATTTAACATGCCGGTACTCCGCGTGAGCACGCTGACAGTTTGGAGAGGCTGGTCATCGAACTCTGGTCGTTCGAGTGCAATCCCCGCACGCGAACCACTATGCTGTCTCACCCCCTCCTGCTAATCCTTGTCAGGGTTCTAACTATTAAGACATGAGTAAGTTAAAAAATGAGTTAATAACAAAATAATCAGAACCGAGGTCCAAAAATTTATAGCCAGAAAACGAAGTAACAAGATAATTTTGATGTATGATACATCCAAGACGCGACGTCCAAATCTACGCGATATCAAAATCGCACTCATTCTTCCAGAGATATAAGAATTAAGAATGTAATAATATATTATCTTGGTATTCCGCGTTTAATGTCATTGCTTGTCTGTTTAAATACCATTCTAAATAAAACACAAACTTTTAAAGACGAAATTATTAAAAAGTATCAAAAAGTTTCGTTATCTAAAATTATGCAAAATTTATTCAAACGTTAATGTACTGGAGATTAAACGAAACCTTTTAAATATTCTTACTACTAAAAAGTACGTAAAATGGCTTAAAATTTAAATCATCGATAAATAAATATTTTTTCAATTTGACGTAAAAGCAGATAAAATAGTTTTACATTTTCCAGAACTTTTTATGACTGGCAATATTCTTGAATTAATATAATTCTATTATGCATTTAATATACATATTTAAATCTGAATTTTCAATTCCGAATTGTCATTATTTGCATAGTGTTCTTTATAGCTACATTTTTTGTCACATACTTTTCTATAGAAAAAAGAGATTTTGAAATGCTCCACTTAGATAAAAACAATATTTCTGTATCCGTAGTATAACAATATAGAAAAGCACGATACACTAGGCTCTCAATCTGACTCAACAACACGTAACATTCTTGCGCACACTTGGAGCAGAGCTCAATAAACACTTGAATGCAACAGTGATAATGAATAACGTGAATGTAAATAAATACATCGCTTTCTGATGGTTACACATGTATTTCTCTTTGAGCAATCTGACTCAACAGATCGTAACATTCTTACACGCATTTGGAGCAGAGCTCAATAAACACTTGATATATATATATATATATATATATATATATATATATATATATATATATATATATATATATATATATATATATATAAATTAAAATAACAAAAACTAAAGTACAAGAGTGTGAATCAGTAACCACAGTATCAAACCGCGAGCAAAATAAAGCGTGTTGTGAAAAGCAACGAGGAAGGGCCGAAAAAGTAGAGCACGGAGAGGCCAGGACAAGGAAAACATATTAAAGAATAGTATATCTGCCAGAAACGTCTTCAGGGGCACATTCTAGACAGATATACTAAAATCCGTTGTTTCTATGATTGCATAAAAACACGTGGTTAAAATATTATGCAATCTGTGCCCAACAACGGAATAACAGAAAAAACAAATAGGATAAAATTCAATAATAGAATATAAAATACCACATAAACATGAAATATAAAATACCACATAGACATGAACATGAAAAATATAGCGCACAAATATACGAATTTGCAAAAAAGAGCAACTCACATGTCGAAAGGTCGTCACCATGAAAAATCTTCAAATGAGTCCACCACATGCTACAATTTGAACGCTTACCTCGCTTACTACCACGTGGGAATAATCCAGACCAGAGGAAGTGGAAGTGGCAGTACATACTTTCGGAGAGATAAACCCAAGAGTTTAGAAACTGACCGAGATGTGACCACGATTATCGAAAACTTTGAAAGAATGGATAACAGTGTTTTTTGGAGCCGTAGCCTGTTTTTTGTTTTATTAGCTTTTTAGATATCCGCCTTAACGGTTTTAAGAGTGTTTTAAACTTTTTTCTTTACCCGCCGAGGCGGTTTTTTTAAAAAAATTTTTGTTTTTAGTGTAATCGAAATTACTGTTTTTTAATATTTTTACATTTTTATTTTTGCCCGCCGGGGCGGTGTTTATTTTATGGTGTTTCCAGGACTTTAGAATACTGTACTTATACTGCGATCTACAAATAAGGGGGGGAAATTGTACATAAAGCAAAGATTTTTGAGACGATTAATGTGTGTTAGTGTACACTTATTGCTATCCAGGCGTTTAATGCGGAGCAAATAGCTAGTGATTAGATTTCTAAAAACTTGGTTGCTAAGGCAAGAAGAGAAATGTGGGAAGAATTTTACATTAAATTTAAATTGATGTCTCTTATCATAAATAGTAGTAGTGAAAGTAGTATATATATATATATATATTTATATATATATATATATATGTATATATATATATATTTATATATGTATATATTTATATATGTATATATATATACATATATATATATATATATATATATATATATATATATATATATATATATATATATATATATATATATATATATATATATATATATATATATATGTATCGAATCGGTCAAAGTGTTTCAGAATAACTGGATTTCGAACATTTCACAAATCCTCTGAAGAAATTTGGTCTTATTATTTTCCTCATTACAATAATTATGTATAGAACAAGCATTTAATTGGCACATTTGAGCATACGTAGTCTTTTAGTTTACATTTTGAAGATTTTCCAAGGCCATTTCGCAAAAAAAGGCAGGTTCTTCTTTTCACTCACACACACGCACACGCACACACACATACACACGCACGCACGCACGCACGCACGCACACACACGCACACACACACAGATACAGAGAGAGAAAGAGAGAGACACGTCACGCAAATATAGTTTTTTCGTGTTCTAGAGGCCCCAAAACGTGTAAATCAGTCGAAAACTCGAGTTGCGATTTTCCACACGATTCCAGTAATATCCCTATATATTACCGTGCATCTTAGGGAAAGTAAAAATGAATATCTCACTTGAAATAATTGACATCTAAAAATAAGTACAATACAAATAAATAATAATTCCAATTATTCCGTAAAAGAAATAAATTAGTTTCCCGTTTCAGATAACGAGACGGGAGCAGTTTATCGTTTTAAATCCAAACTGTCTTCTGTAATTAATGATTGTTTACTCTGTTTTATTGTAGCTGCATTGCAAACACAAATATCAGAGTTTCAAATAAGCTATCTAATGAACCTTATGAAGCTTAAAAATATCCTCAATTGTAATAATTTATGTTGCGTTATCAGACATAAAATTCTTATAAAATTTTGTGGAATTTGATTGTGACGAAAATATAATGCAATGCAATTAGTTCTGTTTCGCATTATTTCTACTCAATATGTGCTTGTCACAATAGAAATTGAATTCGAATTACCTTAAATATCAAAATAAACATAAAATGTCTGCAGTATGAGTACCTTCGACTTTCTCATATATTTAGCATTTATATTTCATAATTTGTATTTTCCCTATAACACATGGAAATGTACAGTGAAAGCATCGGAATTGTGTCGAAAATCGAAACGCGAGTTGTACTTTCTATAAAACACATGGAAATGTATAGTGAAAGTATTGGAATCGTGTCGAAAATCGGAGCTTGTGTTGTACTTTCCTTATAACACATGGAAATGTATATAGAAAGTATTAAAATAGTGTTGAAACTCGAGTTGCACTTTCCCTATAACACATGGAAATGTATAGTGAAAGTATTGGAATCGTGCCTAATATTGGAACTCGAGTTTTCAACGGATCTACACGTTTCAGGCACTCCAGAATGCAAAAAACCTATTTTTAGCGAGACGTCTGGGAGAGTATATGTCTGTCTGGGAAATGTATGTATCCCCTCTATCGCAGAAACTATTTAACAGAATTTAGTAAAATTTGGTGCTTAATCTGGTGATGATTAGATTTTGGTATGATTCGGAAAAAGAGATCCTTATTTTTTGTAAAATATTCCTCAAAAATCGTCAAAATCTGAATAAAAAGACTACATTTACTCGAATGTATGGATTACATGCTCAAAATACCCATTAAATGCTATAAAATTTAATACTGAAATGTATGAATATAATCAAAAGAATAAGACTAACCCCATTACTCTAGATCTAACCGTTCTCAAGATATTAAGGTTTTTAGCATTTCTGCGACTCCACTTTTCAAAATACGTCCAGTCCCTAAATGAAACTGAAAATTCAACTAAAACCGTAAATTCAATATAATTTTAAATAATTATCCGCGTCTTATTTTGTTCAATTTAATTCAATGAATTTTGAAAGAAAAATTTAACGAATTATGAAAGAAAGAAAGAGAAAATGAACTTGAGCCTGTAGGGAGAGCCATGTGTTGCTCACATCATATATTTAGTTCTACTTGTATCACAATCATTATCAGAATGAAAAAATATTTATTTTTCATATTTTTTCTTGTTTTCTTAATATTCGCTGTTTTTTATTTCAAACTATGGGGCTTTGCCCCCTGCTCGCGCAACCGCCTTCGAGAGGCTCGCTTCCTACCTCGCTGTGCTCGCTTTATATCTATCTTTCCTAACAATTCTACTTTCAAAAATCTCTTTTCTATCCATCTTTCCTAAAAATTCTACTTTCAAAAATATTTTTTCTATCCCTGTCTATTTTCCGCAGGAGGGAAAAGCAGGGATTTTTCTTAGCCTAGGGAATCCGAAAACTGAATTCCTTGATCATGAGCTCGCTTCGCGAGCTATTTCATGCCAAACTAAAGTTTAAATCAATAAAGGGTTTTTTTCATCGTGCTACCCTATTATTCCCCGTGTTACTCTACCTCTATACCCCCGTGTTACCCTACGTGTCATCCTACTTGTTACCCTACGTGTCATCCTACGTGTTACCCTACCTCTATAAATGCACCAAACTTCATATTTTTATATGCTATGCGAGACAAAGAAATCGCTAGACGTGCAGATACGGAAAAAGAAGTTCACTTCAGAAGTGCATAAAAAGTAAAATATCTCAAAACTACATTGAAATTAAAAAAAGGGACTCCGTCCCTCAAACATTCACCCATGTAGGTACCTGCCTGCAAAAATTCGTAGTCTTGCTATTATTTGTCTATCCAGGACATGAACGCGCAGCTCAAATATTTTGCTTTTGACTTTGATATTCAATATTTTTTAAATTACAATATATATATATATATATATATATATATATATATATATATATATATATAACGATTTATTTCAGCATCTTCCCCAATGCTTTTTCAGTAAATGTACCAAATTTCATATTTTTATATGCAATAGGTTTTTGCGGTACGAAGCAAAGAATCTCGAGAAACGAGAGATTTGTCAAACAGCGGCGGCGGCGGTTACTCTTTTTTAATATAGAGATATATATGGCAGTTTATTGACGACGATGGATGTATATTTGGTATATCTGTGTTAATATAAACTAATCTCATAGCAGTAATATCCATAGTTGTTCAACATATCAATTCCCCCTCTTGTAATGTAAACATGAATATCAGCCCTTGGTCGGAATTTAGATTGCAAATCTCTGAACAAAATTACACCGGAACAGATAGTTAATTATCATAAATAAGATAATTCTGTAACGATAAGCCGGATTAGTACAAGGGAAAATAATGCATAATAATAATAATAATAACAATAATAATAATAATAATAATAATAAATATTTGTAAGAGCCTAATACATCTTGAATTAGTGCCTAAACACGCTTCTATATCCTACCCACTTATACTTGGTATACGCTTCTACGCGCGGGAAGCATGCAAACCGGGTATACGCCCTTCATTAGCTTAAGCAAAAAATATAGTCTTTATAGCTCAACTTTGGCATAATTTAAAGCTAAAATGTGACCAAATTAGTAATATACCTAGAGTTGTTTGCAACCGCTACGAATGCGCGGATGCGTTATCTTGTAGGCGAAAGACGTAAAAAGGTCTGACCGAAATTCTTACTGTGTTACATAACAATACCGACACATATGTTGCCTTGCTAGATGCTTTTTACTATATATATTGGTAAAATCAAATTTAATAGACCCAATTACAAATTCATTGAAAATGCAAAAATAGAGTAATTACATTTTTATTAGAATATGAAGATAGCATTCCATAATTCGCAATAAAGATTACGATCGTGTGGAATCTTCAATTCTCCAATGAAATAAATTGAAAATGAAATTGCCTAAAATACGAACATCTCGATGTAGTTGAAAGTAAAAAATTAATAAAAGAAGATAGCAGATTTAGTTGCGTTGCTAAGCAACACAATGTAATTTTCCTCAAATAAATTTGGGGAAAAAATATCGTTTGAATAACATAATTTCAATGGAAAGTTCGATTTCTATGAATATTCCGACAAACCCAAGTCTTAACAAGAAAGATCAATCATGCTTAAAGCCTTGATTATGAAACACTTTCCAACTTCAATGCAATTTTATTTAAACATCTCTAAAATGCAATACATTCCTCGGTAATATTTGAAAACTTATCACAATACTACATTAATTTATTATATTTGAAAACTTATCACATCCAAAAAAATGAACTTCATTCAAATGACGGCATTGAAATATAAATTGCCTGGTTTAAACATCTCTAAAATGTGGTACATTCCTCGGTAATAATTTTAGAATTATCATAATACTACGATAATTTATTATATTTGAAAACTTCATCGGAAACAACTGAAATTCATTCAAATGACGTCATAGAAAAAATAACACGCCTGGCTCACTCTATAAAAGCAGCATTTCATTCATAAATAATTTCCCATTCATGTCATTCATCACAATACTGTAATAATTTATTTTATTTAAAAATTAAGACCATGGAGCTGCAAGTAATTAAACTCTATGCGTAAAACTTCATCGAAAAAAATCGTCCTGCTCTTTGCAAAATCAATGAATAATTCATTCATATCAGCTATGCAGACAACATGAACTAAATGATTTTGTGTTAAAGAAATACAGCAATTCTAATACAACTCATTCTACATATTTTGCTGTTTACCTTTTACATAGGTGAAAAATAGGCATCGTTGTAGAAATAATCAAATTTGGATGAGCAAATATATTGCAATTGCGTTGTTTCAGTATGTAGATGCACAGAATTTATGCAAAAATAAAATGGTTTGAGGACGGATACAACACTCAATATGAATTAAAAAGAACTTTCAAAATCACGATTTTGAGACAAGATGGATGCCATATATCATTTTGAAGTGGGTCACGTGATCGCTTCATATTCGAGGTGTTATTATTATTTTAATTTTTATTCAAAAAACTACTGAATATCTTTCGCTGATTTTTTTTTATATATATGTTATGGAACAATTTGAATATTACCGAAAATTTTCGAAGCAATTTGTGAATTTTAAATCCGCTTAAAAAATGTTTGAAAAATTAGGTCCCATAGGGCTCAATGTATTTCATTTTTTCAACCCGGGTTCAATCCAAAACTAATTGGGTGATATTATTCATTTATATTCCCATAGATCCTACAGACAGTCTGAACAACATACTAAAATTTCATTTTGATTAAGTCATTTTTACGGCAGTTATCGTGCTAATGGACAGACAGACAGAGAGACATAATGAACAAAGTCATAAACACTTTTCAACTTTGTTGTAAAGTGTTAAAAACTCGAAACAAGGTATAAATTTTGAGTAGGACTATTTCAAGTCTACCCACAAAATTTCATGAAATTCGGCGTAACCTTGTTGTCCCGTGATGGGGCACCCACCCACACGCAAACACAAACACACACACATATATATACAAAGCTTTTCAATTTTATTTATATAAAGAAAAACACGTTTGGTTTTATGATCAATTACTTACTGTGGCTTTATATTTGTGATTTATTTTCAGAATCTATTTATATAACGTTGTTTAAACACTGTCTGCAGTGATGAATTACATGTTATAATAAATTAGCACTAAATGGACTTTGTGCACATTTTATGCTTTTGGTTCCTTCAAATAATATTATATATCTTTATAATGATGAGACGCATATAATGCATTGTAAGGAAAGTAAAATGATTTTAACAGTTGAACGTTTAAACTTTAAAATGATTTAATGATTTTCGTTCGTTTAAAATTCAGGAAATTATTATTTTCATTTTGAGATAAATTAGAAATTATTTTAAAAATTAAGCAGTCAGCACATTTTCTTGCCCAAAAGGTTTAAATTAACATTTAAGCCTTAACAGTGTATTAATGAAGTCAAATGACATGCCAATTTTACATATGCATTAGTATTTATCTACTGTAGAATATCACAGTTTATAGCTGAATAATATTATACTATATAGTATCTTCTGCTTCATTAACTCGTTTGTTGAGATTTTTTATAGATTGCTGTAATTTTTAATTTCCCTACTTACATAGTACAATGTGTGAGGAAAGTATTCTGACAGGGTTGAAAATTCGAATCGTTTTCAACGGTAGAGCGCGTTTCAAGCATCCTTGAACACGAATAGATTGTGTTTGAGATGATGTCTGTATGTGTGCGTATACATGTGTGCGTGTGTGCCTCTGTGTATGTGCAAATATGCGTGTGCGTATCTTTCAGCATGTGAAAACCATATCTCATGAACGAATTGAACGTGTCTAACAAATGTTGGTATAAAAAATGCAATCCGTAAATATTGGAAATGTATCAATTTTAGACGCAATCGCATGTTCAGAAGACCTTTAAAAAATATTAAATAGTATGAAATATGTCCACTTTTTGTAGGCAATGTAATACGATAAATTTGTTAACATCAATCTCGTGGATCTAGTTCGTTCCATTCACGAGAGAAGATATTTGTATAACAGATTTGTCTTTTGAAGCCTATCAATTCATCAACAGTCATTTATATATAAGAAATGCTCTTCTCACCGTCTGTCTGTAATACTTGGCAATCAATTTGGTGACTAATTTAAAGAAATATCACCAACTTGGCGATAATTTGGCCCGAGATTGTCGAATATATTGTTAAAACTGCCCAAATAACGCTAAGCTAACAAAATGACTCCAAATTGATGAATTATTTATTGAAATATTTTAGTATATGACTATATTGCTATCTATATTGATAATTGTCAGAGTTGAGTGAAATATAAACTAATTGGCCACTTTGAAATAGTTTTATGTGTAGTCATTTGGAAAACGTCAAATGTACAATTCAACCTAAAAAACATTATGCCGTAGATCTTATCCATACTCTTTCATGGTAGAAGTAAATTCATTACATATATAGTAAAATTCATTTTCTGTACACATGAGATTTTTTTTTCTTAATTGCTTAGTAAAATATGTTTTTCCATAACTTTTCCTCATTACTTACATAATTTGTACAATCATTTATTTGTAATGTAGGATGTATTTTTTGCTGCATTAATTGGTTTTCTGAATTTTTGCAGACAAATATATAAAAAATATATGATGTTTGCAGAACATGAATTCCCCTATATAATGAAATTAATTTAATTATTTCATGATGAAAAAATGATGTATATGATCACCGCACAATGTTTTTAATGCGGAACTGCGCATTTGGAGCTTTTCTAGACGACAACACTTAAAACTATTTCGATGCACCAAATTAAGTTATATTTCGCATAACTCTAACTTGGCAATTGTTAATATTGATAGCATCCGCAATAAGCAATAAAGTCCATATATACAAATATTTGAACAAGTAATTCATGAATTTGGTGTCATTTTCATTAACTTGTTGTTAATTCTGCTTTGCAATTTTAACGATATTTTCGTTAATTTGATGCGACATATCGTCAAGTTGACAATATTTCGCTAAATGAGTCACCAAGTTTGCTAAATTTATCGTCAAGCGTTACATACAGACGGATAGAAGAGTATATTTTGTATATAAATGAGTGTGTTTGTATAGAATTGTTAGGCGTTAAAATACAAAACTATTACTCAAAGTATCTTCTCTCGTGAACGTAAAGAGATAGAACAAAGATAACGATGTTGACAAATTGTTAGCACAATATTACATATGAAAGTGAACACATTTCACAATAGTTAATACTTTTTAATTTTTACGTGATTTTTTTATAAATTTCTTTTAAAAACTTGCAGCATACCGAGGATGGCTCTGTCTGGCGTTCTAAAATTTATGGCAACCGTGTTTAATGAAAAATTACATAATAAATGATTATTTACGTAACATTAATGAAGGTACTGATTATTCGATGTTTTTTTCAAAATATTATACCAAAAAATTTTTGGAGCTTCCGAGAATTCTATTGCGTTTTAAATCAATGGGCTTCCAGTATTCACTAAGATTAATTTTTGTACCTAATTTCGTTCAAAATGCTCCAATCTTTCGTGAGATATCGTATCCACACTCTCACGGACACACACACAGACAGGCACACCCACATACAGACATCACATTAAAAGCGGTCGATTTGAGTTCAGGGATACTTTAAACGTGCTCGTTGAACCTCGTCAAAAAATCGAATTCGAATTTTTGATTCCCGTCAAAATACTTTCTGTATACATCATACTGTGTACAAAGGGAAAGTGATATTTTTCACATACTATAACCATCTAGTAAAGGCAGGGGTAATTATGTTGTGAAAATATATATTTTTGCAAACTTTGTTCCGTGTCTGAGATGATTAGTCATGCGACTTTTGCATAGGATTGATAACTGATTTTAAAACGTACTAAATGTTACAGGAGTATTCGCTCTTGAATAAGACTAGCCAAATTACTGTTGAATATCATCAGTGATACAAACTGCATATTTCGTATTCTGAATTGACCTGTGTACCGACTTATTTTAATAAAAGACAGCGTTTTACATTTACCCGATATATTGTTCATTTTGGTGTACAGCACCCTTAAAACTAAATATCAGAAAATAGTAAATATCTTAGTTGAATCTGCCGGACAATTACTTACTTTTATTAACATTTTTTACTTATTGTCTTCTTAGTGTATTTTCATTTTCAATACATTAAATGTGGTATTCGATGATTTTTCTTATTATTCTTAGATTTAAAAAATAAAAAAATTAAAATTTTTAAGCGCAACATTGATTCAAAATTTACATCGATTTAGGAAATTCCATCTCGGTTAATGTTTATATTTTTAAGATTTTTCTATTTAATTAAATTTTACAAGATAATATTTTAAATAGAAAACTGAAACTGTGTCACTTCAACACTATTTGAATAAAATAAAATGAATTTAAATAAAATGAAATTTTTCTTTCAAGAATTAAGCTAATTTTTAATATAAAAAGTTATTGTTAGGTAAAACTAAATGGGACTTTTATAAAGATATAATAAATTAGTGTATTTGAACAAAACTCAATTTTTGTAAACATCAAATTGAATGAAAAGTGATCTCAATAAATGTAAATAACTGTATATATGATGACATGTATCTGTAATATAAGTATATATCACAACATTTTATCAACTGTCATTAATAAAAATACCTCAATCCCTTATTATAAAATATTCACACTTTAAAAGTTTCAAACATTTATTTCAATATCAATGACTTAATCATTATATTATATATGATAACTCATTACTGTAAGATTCAGATTAATAATAGCAACTTTTCAGTTATTAATAATTTAGGCATATTTAATTCTGTTTACAAAAAATGCACAAGATCAATACAAATCTACGCAAAAGTATTTCAATATAATTAATCTAACACAAATATATATAATTTAAATATACATATAAAAAAAACTATACACGTAAAAAATACCACTTACCGATTAATGTATTTAAAAATTTTAGTCCAAATTTTACGAAAAAATTAAATTAATGTACTTTTTAATAAAACGAGACTTAACAAGTTAAATATAAACAAATTAGACTTAACAAGTTAAATATAAACAAAACGACGCAGCGATACAGGGGTATAAATTTAACTCAATAAAAATATTGAGCAATTTTTAAGTGTTGCGAAATCCGAACTAAATATTTCTCCAAGACCCAAAAACTTTCAAACAACCTGTTTCACGGTCACAGTTCGAAATGATGACGATGCCCCTCGCTCAGGCGCTCAAGCAATGCTCGGGAAAAGATCATGTATGATTGGCTGAGGAATATCACGTGACTCGAAGAGATGAATGAGAGGCAGAGCAGAACGGGCATCCCCGCTTTCCCCTCAAACGTAAGAGTTTAATCGCAAGAGAAACTTATTTTCAAAATTCTGTCATGTTATTTTTAGCGAAATCAGAATATAGGCTATTTATATGACAGATATTAGTGACAAAATGTTGTTAAAGTAGAGGCATTTTTAATATTGTTTCAAATAATTTTGGTCTGAGTTTGAGTTTATTATGTAATTTATCGTATATAGTCATCTACTTGTTTAATTGAATTATGTACAACGTTATTTCTTTTTAATAGCCATTTTAACTTTTATTTACCTGAAAACTTTTGAAATTTGTTAACAAAAGCACGTTTGAGATATTCGCGAAAAGTTTTGGAGAGATGTACATCTCTGTGAGTTTTTGAGTATACTTGAATCTATGTGCGAGTGTGCAGCATAAAAACGATAACTCAAAAGCGAATGCATGCATCGAGATACTAGGATGTATCTTGCGACCAAAAACTGAAGCAAAGCAGGGTATCTAGATGCATGTGTAGTAACTGGACTTCATTAAAATATTAAAAAGCTCAAAACATTAAATAAAAGTTATATTTCAATATAATGCTATGAAAAATTTTCATGATAGCTTAGTTCTTGCTCTTCAAACTGACACCTTTCATTTGACCATTTAGTCTATCGAATCAGGAACCGACTTAACTGGGGCCCGTAGCAGACATTCCTCCGGATCTCCCTTCACCTCTTGATGTATATGACATAAACATATATATTTTTTTTAAAACAAAATTGAGTTTTAGAAAAAGGTATGCAAACTGTAATTCTTTACATATTTAAATGGAATTTAAATTATTGGCAACTTTCTCATCGTTGGCCGTGTTCAGTATTGACGACCGAAGCGATCGGGCGATTGAAATATCACATTATAGATCATTTCGGGGAATTCGATTGGCGAATGCTGACTCAACTACCCGACTGGGTTGACTGGTCTTGACTTCTGAACATATCCATAGTCAAGACGCCAACACAAAATCAGTGCGGTTAACCTCTATATATTCCCAAAACTCATCTATCAGCTGGGCAAATCTATTCCTAGTAGATAAAAATTTTTCATGAAGCAGCCGTTAATCTTTCGATGTTGCAATTGTTCAATTTGGGGTCTCTCTAAAGCGGGGGACCCAGGGCATACACCCCGCATGCCTTTGTGTTAGTCAGCCCCTGTATTGAACTGAAAGTTAATCGAGCAAACCTTTTTCCAGTGTTTCAACTCTTGATACATCAACGTAAGTAATGCCAATAGAAAATTCGTTGGGACCAATTTCAACAGCTGCTTTATCCAAAGTAATATCTTGCTTTCGATGGATATTGATAGTATGTGCTAAAGTTAACGGTATTTGCTTACGAGTACATTTCTTGCTGTTTATTTTAAGCGAGACTGCAACTGATGTTATCGGTTGGACACCATCATAAACATTCGGTTCAGTATGGCTATCAAACTTTACCAATTTACCAAAACACAAAGAGGAAGGCCATTAGAAATCTCAATCCTTAGAGGGTACATTTTTGAAAATCAATTTTCTCCACAGATTAAACTTTAATTGGCATTTGACCTCAGATATCTCGCTGCATAGATAGGAATTTAAAGTTAGGGTTTCGTCATGAGCTTGAACATGATTGCTTTTCAAGTTATGTACAAAATTTTATCCGAATCGATTGAATTTTATTATGTCAACGAAACTTTCATATGTATGAATCGGTATATGAACCGATGTTAAGGACGAATGTATGAATAGGTGTTAGGGAAGCTATGCTAGGTAAAGTTTATCAATGTGAAGATTATGTGACGATTATTAATATTATTATATTTATGATTACCTTTATGTGAAGATTATTGAGAAATATCTAGAATTAGATAGTTGTGAAATTTGCATTGTTAGTAGATAAATTATTCAAAGTTCAAGATTTTCATAACGTTATCTCTATAGAGGGAAATATATAACTGGAATAATAATAGTAATACAATTTATATATTAAAATGATTAATTGTTCTGCACGACACATAAGTATAAAATAGTATACATTATCACAACTTGGTGAATGCATGATATTCGTGAGTTTGTAAGACCTCTTGTCAATTTGGTAAAATTAGTAATGACATTTTGTGAAGAATATCTATCTACGTTAAAAAAATTAGTCTTTTGAATACTAATTTGGGGATGAATTTTAAAGAAAGGTATGCATTTTAAATTTTCATATGAAGGGAAAGAGAAGAAATTAAAATCTTATAATTTTATGTTAGGAATACATCAAACTCGTTTGAGACGATAAGATAGGTTTCACTCCATAGTATGTATTTTTATGGCAAAAAGCTCATATTGAATTAAATAACAAGCTTTTAAACAGTTAATTTAACAGAAAAAATAAGTGCAATGCATATTAGATCTCAAGTTAAACAGAATATTCCTAAGTAGGCAAATTTATCTTACCTTTCAATTTATTTTTGCCTTCATATATTCTGCACCCTATTCTACAATTGGGTAAAAACGCTTATTTCGACTCATAATTAGGGAACTTTAATTTAAAAATAATCAAAAATACATGTGCTAAGCACTATGCTTTTTTTCTCTAAATCCAGATATCCCGATATTAATTACAATGTAAGCGAGTATATTAATTATGTTTCAAATGGGCCAGGACTATGAATGTATATGAAAGTCTAGTAAGCCTTAAACTAGATGTCTGATTGATCAAAATGAAAATATTAATAATTCTCTTAATCTTATTTTATCCCATGGAAATAACCCATGAATATCAATTACCAACATATTATTATATTTATTAAAATACAGTTTCCTTATTAGTCGTAGTAATAGAGAATTAATATTAAATATGCTCAATCCTTTGTTTAAACATATTTAATGGAATAAAAATATTTCCATTGCTAATACATAGGATATTTTTTCTTCAAATAAGCTTTTAGAAAAACAATAGTCTGCTTAATAATAAAAATATGGAACGGTCTTATTTTTTTAATTAAAATCTCGGTAATCGAAGAACTTTGAAACTCGAAAAAGGCACATAATTATCCGCAATAAAATAAAAAATAAATTTATAAAAAAATATTGGTCGAAAACTATACATTTGCATATAGAACAAATAAGACTTCCAATTACATCACTTTTAGGTTTTTTTAGTAAAATATATATTCAAGTTATTAACAGCAATATATTTTATGCTTCCTAGAAAAACATGAATATAATAATTATCATTCTGATGACAAACCTTTGTCCGAGTTCTTTTGTTGCAATCAGCCGCATTCCAGATCATGTAACTGCATATCTTTACTGTGACGCATTCCCTCTTACGATTATTCCTCACTATTACGTGGAAGGCATGGGAATAGCTGTATTATATAATATACAATGAACAGAACAGAATACAATGACTGACTGGGTGAGTGACAGGGTGCTGTATCAAAATTATCGAACATTTTGACTATAGATAGAATTTTTGTCTTGATGTCATTTGAACCGTATCAGCTTCAAGATTAAGAGAAAAGTCTAAAATATCAAAAAAATCGATATGGGGCGAGACGGTGCAAAGAAATAATAAAAAAAAAACTACGAACCACTTTTGCTAATTATCGAGTATTTCCATTCGAGCCATAATCTTGGGTATCATTCAATTTGTCTCAGTTTCCAGATCGAATAAAAAATCAATATTTCAAGATTGAGAACAATGAAAAAAGGGAATTGAGAAATATCAAAATTATTTAGTACTTCCCACTAAGTAGAACATTGGTGCAGGTGTCATTCGATCCATTTCCTCTTCTAAATCAACTGGAAAAAGCGAATATTTTAAAAACTCAAATTAGGAGTGGCAATACAAAAATATTTTCGAAGAAATTACTACATTTTGCCTCTCAAAAACAATATTTACAATGTTTTCGCTACCAACAATTAAAACTGGAAAAAATAAATATTTTTATAACTACAACGTGATGTTATCTAATTGTTAACACTCGTATAACAATAATTAAGTAATTTTATCAACTGAAGTGATATTCACTGTAATCTTGGAAATAAGATTCAATATATTTTCCCATTTAACACGTTAACGTAAATATAAAATGGAAACCATTTTTATACTTAAGTCTGAAATATTTCAGATATACAGAACAGTTATCAACAAGTTTTAAATGTGTAGGTATCGCATTATTAAATGACAATTAGTCATGACTATTAGTCACTTTAAACGAGCAAAGCGCAATTGAAAAAATTATGTATATATATATATATATATATATATATATATATATATATATATATAATTGAAGATTTTGATTTTTGCTTGTAATATATATCCGAGAATTACCATTAGGAATATGCTGTATATAAAAAATGAAATGAGAAACTGTTGTAACTTGTAAACATGTAATATGAGAGCATATAAGTAAGTAATTTTACTCATATCTAATGCAATTACCTAAGGTACTATTCCCCAGTTACCCTACAAAAGCATACAAGGTGTAAATACAGAAGTTAAAAGATGAAAAAGAGCTAACCTGAAACTAAGTGTAGCACGATCAGCTAGGTCTTTTCTAGCTTCCAATAAGTTAGAAAAAAAAATTAGTATGATTATTAAAAGGAATAAAATGAATATGAAAAGCATTTATGAAACCATGCACGTTATCAAGGGCCATACATGTTTCATTAATGCTGATTCTACGTTTCTGTGTACACAACTGCTAAATGTATTACAAAAATAGTGTACATGGCCCGACGTGGAAGAAAATACAAAGTAGATCAAAGACATGAGGAAACAAATTATGAATGTAATATATTGTTTTACACCAGTTTGTGGCTAAATATTTAAATGAAGATACAATGTAATCGAAAGAAAAATCAAAATAATATATTGAAAATGTAATGAATATATATCTACCCCTTGAACTATTGAACTTCAGAAATTGCTTGAAACTGATCAATCATCTCAGAACAGGTTACAGTGAATTTTTGTGATTGACTAAGCAGTTTTTGCAAAGCTGGTTATAGTTAATTGTACGAAATGTTAAACTGTTAGAAGATAACATGGAGATGATGAATTATTTAGAAATGTTAGAGTATGATCTGCCAATATGTTGCTGTAATTTTTGCAAGTTGTGGAATTTAAATTTAAAATGTGTTTTAGTAAAAGAAAAAATAAGGTTGGACGGGAAGTTATTTCTGATAGTGGTGTTTATGAATTTATGAAGATGTTCTTTATAGTAACATGGTGTACTTAACATTTTGATTCTTAATAACTGGTTATTAATAATATCTCTATATACAGATTTTGAAAGATTTGAAGAAAAATGTTGAAGTTTATTTACTTTGAAGTTATAAGTTCCTGTTTTGTCATAGATTTTAAATTTTAGTGTGTCTGCATTTTGAATTTTTAAACTAACGTCTAGAAAACTCTTTAAATATGCGTACAGCCCATACACAGGTAATGAAATGATTACAAAAATCAAGGCCACAGGACTCATCAATAGTTAGCAATTGCATATTGAATTTTCAAATCAGTAATTGGTGAAACCTCCCTTGGCGGCAGTGCATGCTTGTATACGTCTAGGTAAGGAGAGATAAAGTTTCCTAATGTCATCCTGCTATACATTCAGCCAGATATTCCTCCATTGTTGCTCCAGATCTGCTACATTTCGGGGTGCCCGAATCTAGCGGCCTAGCTTGTCCCATATATGCTCGATTGGCGAAAGGTCTGGTTACCTTGCTGGTCAAGGAACAATATAAACAGCACGGAGACAGTCCACAGATATGTGATCCGTATGTGGTGTGGCATTATCTGGTTGCAAAATGGCCCCAGAATGATGTGCCATGAAGGGTAACGAAAACGGCCGCAGGATTTCATCAACATATTGTTGAGCTGTTAAAGTTGTACGCAGGATGACTTGGGGCGACCTGTTATTGTAAGAGACAGCACTCCACTACATCACACCAGCGGTAATGACTGTGTGCCTGTTGTTGTTGAGACCCACACCGTGCGACCTACCCGAAAGGTGTAAGATAACAGTTTGGACGGCCCGGAAGAGCCACCCAATTTAGACCGGAACCCAGTCGCGGAGTCATCCACAGGGACAGTACCCTCCTTCCTCTACCCCCAACCTCTCGGAAGGATTTACGGATCCACATGTTCAAAGTGATCGTACTCCGCGTGAACACGGCGGCAGTTTTTGGCAGCGAAGGGAATCGAACCCGGGCGTACTAAGTGCAATTCCTGAGTGCTAACCACTGGGCTACCGCTCCCTGACTGTGTGTCTGTTGTTGTTGTTGAAACCCAGACCGTCCGACCTACCAGAAAGGTGTAAGGTAACTGTTTGGAAGGTCGGGAAGTGCCACCCAATTTAGACCGGAACCCAGTGGGGGAGGCATCCACAGGGACCGTACCCTCCTTCCCCTACCACCAACCTCTCGGAAGGACTTTCGGACCCACATGTTTAACGTGATCGTACTCCGCATGAACACGGCGGCAGTTTTGGCAGTGGCTGGAATCGAACCCGGGCCTACCGAGTGCAACTCCAGCGCGCTAACCAATGGGCTACCGCGCCCTGACTGTGTGCCTGTGTAAAACAAAGGCTGATTGGGACCGCTGACCCTGGCGCCACCACTCACGTACTCGATTGTCATCTGCTAAAAGACTGGAGAGTGATTCGTCGCTGAACACTCTGCGATGCCAGATTGCTGGCAGCCATGATGCTCGTTTACGACACTACTCCAAACGACTCTGTCGATGTTGTGGGGTTATGGGTAGACGTCTTAAAGGCCGTCGTGAAAGTAACTTCACCTCAGCCAAGCGCCGGGAGATTATAAGGTCTTCGGCAACATCGTAACGCCCTTACTTAGTGGTACTTAGTGCTATTTTAGTGGGTGCCGCACACGAAAATGTTCGATTTTCCGAATAAATGAGTAACTCTTCCTTTAAATTTTGATAGAGGCTTGAAATTTGGTATATTGGCTAATCATTTAATGAAAACAGTCAAAACCAATAGAGATTCTCAGAAATGTTCGATTCTCATAATGTTCGGTGCTTCAGAGAAAAACGTTAGAAATGTGAAATTATAAAAAAACATGCTTCCGTATGAGATAGAAATTTCAAATTTGATGTACTGGTTGATAATTTGGAAGGAAGAAAGTATACAATTTCAGTTTTCCTATATTTTCCACTTTAGGGGATGTCGCACAATAAAATGTTCGATTTTCAGAATAAAGGAGAAATGCCTCTATTAAAACTTGATGGATGCTAGATATTCCGTATATGGGCGAATCATCTGATAGAAAACCCAAGAAGAATAAAGTTTTTTTTTAAATGTTCATTTAAGGGGTGGGTACTCAACTCAAAAACATTTGGAAGATAAAATGATAAAGAAAACATGATTTGCGATGAGAGAGACGATTTTGCGTAGGGGTAGATTGTTAGAATAGAAGAAAGTGTGCAATTTCAGTGTTCCAACTTAGGGGGGGCCGCACACTAAAATGATCGATTTGACGAACAAATGAGAAACAGCTCCTTTACAACGTGATAGGGGCTTGAAATTTGGTAAATTGAGCTAATTATTTGATAAAAAAAACCAAGAAGAATACAGTTTTTCAAAAATGTTCTTTTAAGTTGATGCTACACAGAAAAACGTTCGAAAGGTGAATTGATAATAAAAGCATGCTTCGAGATAGGATTAGAACTTCAAATTTGGTGAACCAGTAGATAATTTGAAAGGAAGAAAGTGTGCAATTTCAGATTTCCAATATTTACAACTTTAGAGGGTGACGCACACCAAAATGTCCGATTTGCCGAATAAATGAGTAATGTCTCCTTTAAATTTTGATAGAGGCTTGAAATACGATGCATGAGCTAATCTTTTAATGAAAACACCCAAGACGAATGCAGTTTTTCAAAAATATTCATTTATGGGTGTGCTCCACAGTAAAACTTTCGAAAGGGGAAATGATAAAATAGCATCCTTCTGGATGAGAGAGAGACTTTAAATTAGTGTACGGGTAGATAATTCGAAAGGAAGAAATGCGCAATTTCAGTTTTCCAACATTTTCTTCTTTAGGGGGTTCTGCACACCAAAATATTCGATTTGCCGAATAAATGTGAAACGCGAATTATTCGAAAATTTACATTATTCAGGGTTTATTTATTGCGAGACCGTTGATTTTCAACGGGTATTCGGCTAGTATATACTAATTGCCAAGTGTCCGTCTGTTTGTCTGTCTGTCACGCCTTTTTAGGCACTTCCCAAGTAGACAGACACTTGCAGTTTGTTACATGGGTCGATTGTTTCATAAAATTCAACGGAAAAATCGAATTTTTCAAAAATGTTCTGTACAGAGGGTGCTCCACATAAAAACGTTCCAAAAAGTGAAATGATAGGAAAGCATACTTTGAACTGAGATATTGGCTTTAAATTTGGTGTATGAATAAATCGTCTGAAAGGAAGAAAATCTGCAATTTCAGATTTTCAATATTTGTTAATTAAAGGGGTGCCCCACACCAAAATATTCGATTTGCCAAACAAATGAGAAACGTCTACTTTAAAATTTGTTAAGAGCTTGAAAATTGGTATATGAGCTAATCATTTAGTGAAAAAATCCAAGACAAAAGAGTTTTTAAAAAATGTTCGTTTAAGAGGGTGCTCCAGAAAAAAACATTCGAAAAATGAAATGATGAAAAACTATGCTTCGGGATGGGATAGAGGAATCAAATTTGATGTACGGGTAGATAGTCCGAAAGGAAGAGTATGTGCAATTTAAGTTTTCCCATATTTTCTACTTTATGGGGTGCCGCAAACCCAAATGTTCGATTATCAGAATAAATGTGAAATACCCTTTTTAAAATGTGATAGAGACCTGATATTAGATATATGGGCCGAACATCTGACAGAAAACCCAAGAAGAATAGAGTTTTTAAAAAATGTTCATTTAAGGGGGTGGGTACTACACAAAAAACATTCTAAAGGTGAAATTACAGAAAAACAACCTTAACGATAAGAAAAATCTAAGTACTAAGGGGACAAAATATAGATCATACACTCCTGTAAATATGTTTGTACTTAGGTTTTAGTAGAAAATTAGTTCATTTCTATCAATACATAAAAGAAATCTATTTTCAAAAATACATATCAAAATTTACCAAATCAATCACATGTGTACAGCAGTATCAATGTACTTGTAAATTCAATTTAATGTTCTCTACTTTCATAAAAAGTCCATATATACCAGAGGCAAAAAATATAATTTTCTCCCCTAAACATCATCTTTCTTATCAGAGGACAGTTTCAAAAGCTGCCGTCATCTCTGCTTTGTTAGATTACTTTCCCGATGCGTATATGGCGAAAAAAGTGTCTGACATATGTTAAGGATAATACTTTTTTCTAAATTAATTAACTGTTGAAAAATTTTCAAAACAATTTGGTTTAAGAACCAAATCAAATTGCATCATCTATTCCTTTCAAAACATTTTAACAATGTCAGAGATTGTAGCGAGCTGGAATCAGAAAATTGATCTTGATCCTAGCACCTAAGAGCAGTAGGCCGACATCATAACGTTGAGATAAAGTCGTCTCCAGTTCAAGGGATTCAATTCTGCCTTATGAGCTTTCGCGACTAATCCCCCTCTTAGTGAGTTTTTGATTTCCGAAGGAAGTGGTTGTTGGGTTTCAGATGAAGCATGCGAACTTTAACTTGAAGGGAAGGAGCAGTCATGAGGTTATGAGAAGGCGTGGATTTGAAAGTTGTGTTGTCAATCGCACTGACGATGAAGCAAGTGAGGCAGAGTTTAACCCATCATTCAAATGCCTCTTTTGCTCCATCTCATGGGCAGTACAGAAAGGACATTCTTACAATGCATATATAATTTTCAGATATGTGTATAATTGTAAATAATAGAGCGTGGGATATTTCGTGTTTGCCCAAGATTAACGATTTTGTGAGAAGAAGAAATCCTAAACTTGGCAGTGCAGGGTTTGACCTCGAGGGAAAATATAAGAGTTGACATATACATGTATTCAGTTTTCAATATACACAGATTAAAGCTTAATAAAGGAAATATAAATAGTTTAGTGGATTCCAACTGTTATATATTTTTAAATGTACAATAATCGAAACAAGGTCAGTAATACAGTCAAGAAGTGAGAAATTCAACTCACTGATTGAACAATACATTGAGTCTATATGCGGTCAGAGTGCCCAAAGATTTCCAGAATGTTTTCCTTTCGATTCCCAATCGATGCGACGGTTGCTTTCACTTAGAGGCTCTTTGCTAAAAGTGAGAGCTTAGAGGCAAGCTAAAAGTGACTGAATTAAAAAGAGTAATTAACATTTGTACTAGTAAATTTTTACAACACACTAGTTATTTACTTTTTTACTTACATCGGAATTTATTGTTTAGAATTCGTGGCATAACAAAGATATAATGAATATTTGCTGTCAAAACTGTTTCTATTGAAATATTAAATATTATGCATTATTAATATAACATATATTTTATATATTGTAAATATGATTACGGTGAGGTGAAATTTACACATAAATACAAAAAGTAGAACACATAAATACACTAATGTTACTCACCAATAGTTCCACCCAGCTCAACCGCGTTATGTATAGTGGGGTCCGATTGAACCTAGTACATCGTGTACCCTAATTAAAGAATCACTTCCTTTTAGTGGCCACTTAACAATTTATTTACAGAACACATGAAATCTCAATTAAAACACTGATAACAATATACATCATTACAATCACTTCCCAATTACCTAAGCTTGACCTCGGGGTGCACAGTTAATTTTGCATTAATTTGTATATTTTTTTTATTATCCAAAACTTGTATTTAATTACTTTTTTAAGGAAAACAAAATATAAATTTCATTTGGGCAAATATCCCATGAAGCGTAAAATTACCCTTACCACTGTAGATTACATCAACATATTGTTAGACATTACAACTAAAACATTTAAAATCAATATAATTGTCATACCTTTATTACATAAGAATGACACTCAATGAGTGCTGGTAGCTATCCCTCTGCACATTGAAATGGGCGGCAAGCTTAGTTGAAGGTTAGTTCATTATTGGCCGGTTCATGAAAAATCACTGTCAGTCTGAGCAGCTCGATTGAGGATAAGCAAATGACTAAAGTTCAGACATGGATTAAATCCGGAGATGGGCTATCGTCAGCAGGATCATTACGTTTCCGTAGAGATTATCTGCCACGGACCTCACTGCATCCATTCGATGACATCCAGTTGACGTTCGTCTGCTGCTTAGGAGCCAGGGATAGATGCCCCTACAAGCCTCCGTCCACGTATCTTCGTAGTAAAAGATTAGGCTAAAATATTCGAAACCGTTCTACATAGCTGTGACTAAGCACTGCCTCAGCTGCAGCAAAAAGAAAGCTGTTTCTGGAAAATATGCGCTACTCTTGAGTCTGTTACCCCTGGTTAGGTAAAATGCGCCGGTTCAGTGAAACTTGCATGCACTGCCGTCCAACAAGTGCCGTCTAGTGCCGCCTAACTTCGTTGCACGGATGCGTTCCTCACACAAGTGCTCAAAGGAACCCAGGAGACTTTTCTCCATGAAAATCAGATTGCGTCTGGACTTTTTTTACATTTTTCTAAAACTTCCAGAATTTTTAAGACGAGGGGAATGACAAAAAAAAGGAGGAAGTCCCCCAATTCCCATTCGCTGTTTCCCAAGCGCAATAAAAAAGGCGGTCCTAAAATGCTTCACACCATTGGTTTTCGAAGCGACGCTCATTTTTTATGCGCTCCACTAAAACACAAGAACCAGAGGGCTCTCTACAAACCGGGTGGTCCAAGGACCGGACCCCGACGCGAGCCACACCAGCCAGGGCTATAAATTTTCAGAGATTTGTAGCTCAACTTTGACATTTCGCTGCAATTAATTCTCTGAATATTTACAATCCATGTCAGTGCGCATACAACCCAACGGCGCCAAAAAATCCCAATTTCGTCTGTGCAGAAGCCTAGCTATATACATAATACAAACCATCATTGTATACATTTCAAAACATTACATTGCCCTTTTTTTCCCAGGGTTACGTATAAAAATATGAGTAGCTCTATCACAATGATTGCCGTTATATAAAAATGAAATACGTTGCAAAAAATACTTACAGTTGAGTTTGGGGAAGATAAAGTCCTTTCTTATAATGAGTCCACTTCATTTGCCATAAGTCCCATTCTTCTTCTATTAGATTCGCCATTTCCCGTCTATTGGATTCGCTATTTCCCTTCTATTGGTTTCGCCATTTCCCTTCTATTGGATGCGCCATTTCCTTTCTATTGTATTCGCTATTTCCCTTCGATTGGATTCGCCATTTCCCTTCTATTAGATTCGCCATTTTCCTTCGATTGGATTCGCCATTGCCTTCGATTGATTCGCCATCTCCCTTCGATTGGATTCGACATTTCCCTACGATTCGATTCGTCATTTACCTTGGATTGGATTCGCCATTTCTTTTCTATTGGATTCGCCATTTTCTTTCTATTGGATTCGCCATTTCCCGTCTATTGGATTCGCCATTCTCATTCTATTCTTTTTCAGATGAATTTGAGTGCAGTGTATGTGTTAAAGCACTTTTGTAAAATTCCTTTGTTGGTTCTGAATCAAAAAATTGTATTAAATGCCATAAAATGGAATTACGCGCTGTAGACTTTTAGGAGGATTTTTGCATCTGTATCATATTCACTGAACTGAAAGAGTGAGGTGATGATGTACAAATTTAACTTCTACTATAGCAAGAATATTGGTTTGGACATTATTTAGTTCGTCTCAGCATTGGGACCAAAGTAAATGCGAGAATCTAAAATTTAAAGAACTCTCAATTAGGGTAAACGTCGCAAAAGAGCACTAAAATAACTCAAAACATATTTGTTTAATCTGAATTAGGGGTGACAATGCAAAAGAATATTTAAAAATTCAAAACCACTTTTCAAAATGATCGAGCGCTTGCACTCGGAGCAGAATCACACTTTTGGATTCATTATATTTGTCTCTGTTTGCAGATGAACGAAGAAATAGAAAACTTTAAAAATTCAAATTAGATCTGACGACACAAAAGGATTAAAAAGAAAAACAGCACTGTCTCCAGTTTCATGGAGCAGAAATGGTTTTGCTTAAATAACATATTTCTTTGTGGGTGTTATATCTTATTAAGACATTTCCCAAACAGTTCAAAATATTAAAATATCAAAATTGAAACCAGCTTTACATGAAAGTTCAGCGAATAAAATATCAAAATTTTAACTATTATATTTCAATAACCAAGGACCTGAGCCTAATTGCAATTATATATTCTTAAGCTTTCAAAAGCTAACAAGCTACTTGCAAATTGTTCATATATTTTAATTTTTGCTTCGAATTTAGCCAAATACCCTGACCACAGACTTCAAGTCAAAATATAAATTTATTTCTTTAACTTGCATTGGCGGCAGATAAAATTAACTTTCGCAATATCTCTGAAGAGATATAAGATTGAAGTGAATGTATAAACTACATACGTACTAGAATTCCATACCTCATCAATCATTAAATATCTTTAGAATCCAAGTTTTCTGTATTTCCTAATTTCTTCAAAATAAATATATCGTGTTTGTGTATCAATATTTCACTGAAGAGAAAACATATCGATATTCAACTGTCGCGACATATTTTAAATGTTGCAACTTACTCATTCATTTGAAAACATTAACAGGTAAAAATATTAAAATATCGAAATTATAACCAGTATACTTCGCAAAATAAGAATTTGATCTGAAATTCAAATATATATTCTTATAAAGCTTTTACTGACCTGCAAATTACTATTTACTGTCCATATACAGCGTTTATAATTTTTGAGAAATAAGCATCACAAATTTTAAAGTCGAAAAATTTTCAATCTTCTTTAACTTGATAAGAGGATTTCTTGAAAACTGGAACAGTTTTGTAAGACATAATTATTAACCTCGAAATTGTACTTTTCACTGAACATTATTATTTATTTCTGTTCGTATTTATCTTTTGCAGTTTAGGCCACGTAGTTTAGCTTGTATAGTTAAAATATTTCTAGTAAAACGGTGGCGTATAAAAGAAAAAGGGTAAGCTGGTGATTTCATGAGTGGCCGTGAATTTAAAAGGATACATTGCGGAAGTGATAACGTGCCAAATTATTTTTCAATAAATTTAATTATGACCTCACGGCACGTGAGTTTTATGGGCGAAAGCAAGCCCGCTAGGGCTATAGAAGATTCTCAAATGAAGCTGGAACTAAACTCCGCCCACATGACTGGAGCCAATGGAAAAAGGGATCACGGAGAGCCAATGAGAACACGAGGAAGCCCACAGAGTGCCCTTGTACAACACTAATAAAAGTATTTGCCAATTTCATTATAGAACCCAATGAATAATTCTTCTTTTGATCACATAGATATCCTTTAGGTTGTATTATAGAACAATACGGGTAAAATGTGTACAAAAATTAAATCTTATATCTGCGACTTTTGCGCATTTGTATTTGCGGTATACGTCAGTAGGCGCTTATCGTCTGCATCAACTGCAAGCTCTTCAGGTGCAAGTCATCCAGGGATGATTGAAAACGCTACATTCAAAATATTTCATTGTCGATAACTTCATTATATGTAGTCCGATGTGGGCAAAATAAACAACATTCTAGTGTTCTATCGTAACTGTATAATTTAATAAAAATTAAATTTAAACAAAAAACAACTAAATATCGAAACATTTCCCTCGGTGTTGTTGTTGTCACTCATCATAACCGATCTAGTCATGGGCTCGATCAGGTCCATGAGACCATGAACCTGGATCCATGAGCCAGTTTTTCTTGGTACCTCGTACCAGCGTTACACAAAATGCATAACATACATCAATCATACCCCCATTCAAAGTATTCAAAAGGGGTGACCTTTCACGTCGATCTATAACGGATTTACTCACAATTTTATATGTACATGATTGCTCGATCTTGCACATTTCTTACTTCTTTTTTACCACTTTACAACATAGTTGAAAAGTGTTTTATGACTTTGTTCATTCTGTCTATCTCTCTGTCTGCCCATCCTTTCGCACCATAATTGCCGTAAAAATGACTTTATCAAACTGAAATTTTAGTATATTGTTAAGACAAACTGTGGGACATATGGGAATGTAAATGAATAATATCCCTCAAATAGTTTTGGATTGAACCCCGGTTGAAAAAATAAAATACATTGAACCCTATGAGACCTAATTTTTCAAGCATTTTCTAAGCCAAGTTAAAATTCACATATTGCTTTGAAAATTTTAGACAATATTTAAATTATTCCATAAAAATTATTAAAAAAAAAAATCAGTAAACTATGTTCGGTAATTTTTAAGATAAAATTTAAAGTAATAATTACACCCATATTATATGAAGAGATCACGTGACCCATTTCCCCAAAAAAATATGGCATCCATCTTTACTCGAAGTGTCAAAATCGGAATCTATAAATTTCTTTTTAATTTATATTTAGTGTTGCATCAGTCCTACAACCGCTTACCGATTTTTTTTGCATAATTTTTGTGCATCTATATACTACGCCAACGCAATTACAATATTGAATGTAAATGATCATCAAACTTTGATTATTTCTACAACGAAATTTAATTTTAACGTATGCAGAATATGAACACATCAAGCGGTAAGATTGTTGCATAAGAATTGTTGATTTTTTTAACGCAAAATTATTTAGCGCTAGAGTCTGGAATATTGTTGATGTGAATGAAACATTCATTGATTTTACATAGAGAAGCATACGATTTTATAGTATTGACTTTTTCGATGAAGTTTTAAGCATGAAGTTAGAAAGTACTTTTATTACATGCTCCAATTATGCTACATAATTTGTTTAGTTATTTAAGAAAACCCTTAATTTGAAAAAAATAAATTATATGTATAATCATGTACTATATGCTCAACTTTTAAATTTAAAGGTCGTAGATAACAAGAAAGATCAATCATGCATAAAGCATTGATTATGAAACACTTTCCAACTTCAATGCAATTTTATATAAACATCTCTAAAATGCGATACATTCCTCGGTAAAATATTTAAAATTATCATAATACTACAATAATTTATTATATATTGAAAACTTCATCGAAAACAAATGAACTTTTTCAAAGGACGTCATCGAATTATAAAGCGGCTGGCTCTTTAAATAAAAGCAGCATTTCATTCAATAACATTTTCTATTCATTTCATTCATCACAATACTATAATAATAATTTTATTTAAAACTTAATACCATGGAGATACAAGTAATTTAACTCTATGCTCAAAACTTCATCAAAATATCGTTTGCTTCTCTGTAAAATCAATGATTGTTTCTTTCATATCAGCTATATTGCAGACTCCATGGGCTAAATAATTTTGCGTTAAAGAAATGCAGTAATTCTTATACAACTCATTCTACGTATTTTGGTGTTTGCCTTTTCCATAAGTGAAAAGTAGGCTTCGTTGTTGAAATAATCAAAGTTGGATGATCATTTAAACTCAAATATATTGTAATTGCTTTGTTTCAGAACATTGATGCACAGAATTTAAGCAAAAATAAAGCGGTTTTAGGACGGATACAACACTAAATATGAATCAAACAGAACTTTAAAAATCACGATTTTGATACAATATGGATGCCATATTTTATTTTGAGTGGGGCACGTGATATCTTCATATAATGGTCACGTGATCTCTCCATTTAAAGGGTGTAATTATTATTTTAATTTTTATTTAAAAAAACTTCTGAATATCTTTTGCTGAAATTATTTTTGTATATTTTATGGGATAATTTGAATATTTCATAAAACTTTAGAAGGAATTTGTGAATTTTAAATTCACTTAAAAAATGTTTGCAAAATTGGGTCCCATAGGGTTCAATGTATTTCATTTTTTCAACCCGGGTTCAATCCAAAACTAATTGGGTGATATTATTCATTTATATTCCCATAGGTCCCACAGACTGTCTGAACAACATACTAAAATTTCGTTTTGATAAAGTCATTTTTACGGCTTATATCGTGCTAACGGACAGATAGACAGACAGACAGAATGAACAAAGTCATAAACACTTTTCAATTATGTTGTAAAGTGTTAAAAAAACGAAAAGTTGATACAGAAATACACATTTAACATAATTTAAAAACAGATCATTATCACCAAGCTAGTTGCTGAAAAAGCACGATGAAAAGTAGCAGAACCAAGAAATGCAATTTGTAAATGTATTTCACAAATAAATGTCCAAAGTGGCGATAATGTTAGTTTGGGTTGAAAGAAATGACTTTTAAATCCAAACATTCTGGAGATATAAATGGATGTGATTTTAAAATGTCTATTAGCATGATTTTTTTTATATAAAGACGAAAATTTCCCTCCTGTCATTTACGGTGAAGAGTTAGATACCATTATATTTAACGTATGAATACATTTATGGACTGTAATGCTTTAATGAGAACTGTGAAAGTAAATGGGCTGAATGGATAGCGATTCACAGGCAGAAAGGAACTGGAGAATTTTTAAATGTTCGCAATTTAAATTTATTACGAAAATGTTGATAAGGAAAATGAACTCCATAGTGCATACAAAATTGCTAATGTAGGAATAATAACCCCTATATTAAATAGTATAATAAAAGTAAAAGGGAAGTATCATGAAAATGCTTTAACGTAACACGTAAATGGCTTTGATGAAAGATCTTTCAGTAAATTAGGCTGGCGATACTCTGTCTACATTTAACTTGAGGAATAACGGAAAGTTAAAAATCCAGTTTCTGCCTGTTATACGTATTGATGTGATTCTAAATTTATTTTGTATGTGATATTTCAGGCGTTTCATCTTTTTTACTTTTAACAATATAAAAGAAGACACGAAATTAGGTCCTAAATCGATAGTCTTAATATTAGGGATAGCAAATTTTGGTATTTCAGTTTATTAGTCGTATGACCACGTTCCTTGTTTGATGTCAATTGCATTTCCTAAAAATAGCCGTACTCTTCGAATACCGAGTGTTAAGTCGTTTTGAATATTATAGGTAAATTTGAGTTTGATACAATATTGTATAATTGTCTTGGGTTTATTCAATATGAATTTTCAAAGATCGTTTAATACGATTAGTTTAAATTTCATTTTTTCTCCATTCATCCTCAAAATCCAACAGTTTATTGTTGCAAATGCTGTTGCAATTTTAGACGAAGTAAAAATATTTAAATTATTTAAATAATTAAAAATGATTTTATTATCTTGAACGCTAAAATTGAATCCATGGAGATAGAGAAACCTCCATGATTGCATTTATTGAGATTCTAGATCTATTGTTGGCGCTTGATGTTATGAGCAAAGCCGGCTTGAGACTTTTGAAAGAAATTTGTCATTTGTATTCGGCGATCAAATCAGAAGATTAGTGGAAAAATAAAAACTATATGTTGAGTTGGTAGAATGATTGTTGAATTTACGATTACATTTGTATCCATCATAGGGGCATAATTTCGTTCATAACTCCCCCCTATATTTTTTCATCGGTATTTTGATTTATCTTAGCCTATGTATCTACGATTAATGTGGGATTTTTAATGTTATTTAAGAGGTATCACGCTCGCTATGCGAGTGTACACGGATTGCACGAAATATTTATTCTGCTTGCAAAGTATCACGCATGCTGCTTGGATTTAAACTTCAGATAACTGTTAGAACGTAAATGTTACAACCTGTTACTCACGGGGTGTCATCAAGTGACGGGTTTTGATTTCAATTGTATCGGTCACGGGAATTTACGTATTATATACAAATCTAAAAATTATGTTGTTTACTGAAAACAGTTCAGATGATCTAATTGTTTATGATTGTTGAAATTGCGATTTAATTTATATCCAATGAACCCACTTGGTCTACTCACGCTAAATTTAGACCCACACTTGCTGCTTTGCAACTTTTGCGCCCGGAAAAAAAGAGGGGAGCTGGGGCCTTTTAAAAATCATGTCTTCATCTATTTTAGAGACATTTTCACCTATTTTATTGTAATTTTCACGTTGTATGTTCCCCTCTGCAATGGACCCACATGATCTGCTCACGATAAACTTTGACCCAGTTGTGTAGTAGAATTTGCTATGAAACTGATTGCTATAAAAAGTGGTTGCTATATTTAGTAACCTCTGGCGGGAAAAGTCCTTCTAGATTAAAATGAAAAGTTAATCAAAATATAAATATATTTAACCTCACTCGTTCACTTTATGAGAATGTTAAAGTAAAATTTAACTTCCATTTCCGTAAAGCACAATGCAAAGCTGTTCATCCCCCATCAAATCAATCAAATATCGACTTGAAAGACATGGAGATCAACAGGTCGATCGCGATCGACGAGTTAAGCACATCTGGGTGCATGGGAGTATGATTACAAGTTGTTAGCAAGCATGATTACAAGTTCTTAGCACGCATGATTACAAGTTCTTAGCAATGGGAGCATGATTGTAAGTTCTTAGCAATGGGAGCATGATTGCAAGTTCTTAGCAATGGGAGCATGATTACAAGTTCTTAGCAATGGGAGCATGATTACAAGCTCTTAGCAATGGGAGCATGATTACAAGTTCTTAGCAATGGGAGCATGATTGCAAGTTTTTAGAAACACCTTCCATCACTGGATTTTGTTACTATAAACAATTTATACATTCAATATTATATTAAAAGTTATTGAATTTCAACTGAAGTTTCAGCTATTAAAGCTCTACAGATGTTTACGGAATATCTTAAATACCATAGTTAAAACACAGTTAAGTCTCTTATTTAATATCATGGAAATTTGCAACGTTGGAACAGAAATAGTTTACTTAATGTTCCGATTTTAAAATTAGCTGCTAAACTGGTTATTAAAATGTCGTAAATGTTTCTGTGCAATACATTTACCCAAAACTTCAGCGGACAAGTTTCAATTAAAGAAGATTACATTACTTTAATTCATATTGGGTTCCTAGGGAAGCATTTAAGTACCCAATAATTGTGTAAGGAAAGGTCCACGACTGTACATGTTCGGTCTAGTTACAGTAAAGCGAGTATGCCAAAATCGAATAAAAAGGATTGGATGACCTGTAGCGGAGAATTGGAGAAATTAGGAACACGAACTCGACGACAGAATGAGATATAAGAAAAATGTCAATTACAAAGTTGAGGAGCATTGTCTGATTTATAGGAATAGAGAAAATATCGGTTAAAGAAGAAATATATTTAACACAATATGGCTGTAGACGACTTATCATATTCTAAAGTGATGTACTTAAACAACACTTATACACAGGAATCTGGAGTGAAACCTGTTAAGCACAGCAGTTGTTGTCATTGCGTTATGGCATCTAGAAATTTATGAAGTGTAACAAGTATTTAGCGACTTTTACGCATTTTGTGAGTTCTTTCTGTCGATGCCTGTAAATTAGACAATACTCTATAAGTCTGCTGTCTACAAATTCTTAGGGGTGCGGAATAGTGTAAATCTTGAAATGTGACTTACTGAAGTATGTAACGAAATGCGGAAGTATGCAAAGGAAGTGACATATTGTTGCAATACTTAACAGATAAATACATAACAGAAAAACAGTATTGTTATTTAAAGGATTGGGCCACTTGACCTTAGCGACGAATTTGGCGAAATATTGTTAGACTTTTGGCGAATTCTATAAACGTCACGAATTTTGTGATTTCGCTACTAACCTCATGAGTTACGTACATTTTCCAGAACTTTTCACACAGTGCGTATACGCTAGTCATCGTTTAGTTGGTTTGTTGGCTTGATATGAGTAAAAATACATATCTGCCGATTTTAATATGGAACCCAATGTATATCGTATCTTCTGATTTTCTATACACTTTAAACTATATATTATAAAATAATTTTGGTAGTAAAGCGTTAAAGATGCAAATTTTAGATATAAAATATCACAACCTTTCCCTAGATAGCTTCAGCTTGTACCATCGTCCTACGTAACACATCAACATTTTCCCATTCGAAACTCGTATGCAAAAAATATGATGTTTCACATCAATCTATAACGAGTAACAGCGTTGCTCATTAACTATTTTCTCTGTTTCACAGTGTTGCTTATTTCTAGTTTCTAAATTTTTCAATTTTCCACTAAGGGACGCTATAATAATTTTTATGAGGAATAGACACTTTACTATATAAATTACATTACATATCAAGTTTCATTGCGGTTGCTGTCTTAATATTGGCTCGATACTGGTGAGATAATACCAGCAAAAAAAAATCCTCCTCTAGGTGTTGTAGAGCGGAAACAATACCATGTAATTGTAAATACTTCTTATTAACGGCATTAGCTTTCATATACGGAATTTCCAAATCCTTATGCACAGCTTTAATATTAAATGGAATTTTTCTAGAGCTCTAATAGCAGCCTATACTAATAGGAAAACCGACAATGCGTTATGGAATGAGAAAGATTACAGTGCCTCTGGAGACGGAACGAAAAAGTTATAATATACCTAAACCAAGATAGGTGAACATTTTCAATTACAAAGCTGCAAAACGTTTAATATTTAGTACGGAAAGACGTGTGGTTTGAACGAAACGACGCATGTGAAAAGCAGATATATAATGATATGAACAAAATTGATAATTATTGCACTAAAACATCTGTCTACCATATTTGTACAGCATTTATATTTTACTGTAAAAATGATAATTCTAAATGAATTAAAAATTAGCTTATTACATGAAATATTATTACTTTCCTTATATACATAATGTATAAGGAAAGTATTGTGACGGGGTCGAAAATTCGAATTCGAGTTTTTGACGGGAGAGCACGTTTCAAGCATCCCTGATCACTAATCGAACATTTTTTAAGTGATGTCTGTGTGTGTGTGTGTGTGTTTGTTTGTCTGTGTGTGTGTCAGTGAGCCTGTGGAGACGATAATTGACGAAAGAATGGACCGATTCGAACGAAATTTGGTACAAAAATTACAATCCGTAAACACTGGAAGCCTGTTGTTTTTATACGCAATCGAATGTTCAGAACCCCCCTAAATTTTCGACTGAAATTTTGAAAAAATCAAAACCTTTAATAAAGTTACGGAAATAGACATTTTTTATGTAATTTTTCATTAGAAAACGATTGGCATACATTTTAGAACGCTAACATGAACCGTTCTCCAGATATTGCACATTTTTCAAAAAAAATTATCAAAAAGTCATATAAAATTAAAAAAAAATATTTCCTATTGCGAAACATACTCACTTTTCATATGTAATACTAACTGTAATATAAATTCGGTAATATAAATACTACGGTAATATAAATACTACTGTAATATAAATTCGGTGACATCATTTTCGTGAATCGAGCTTATTCCATTCATGAGAAAAAGATGCTTTGAGAAATACCTTTGTACTTTAACGCTAATAGTCATTTATCTGCTTAAGAATAACTTACTTCTTCGTCCCTAATGCTTGGCGAGATTTTGGCGACAAATTTGGCGGAATGTCGCCGAATTGGCGACTTTTTTATATGTTGCCAAATTCACGGAAATGTAGCCAAATGGATTAGAATGATGCTAAATCAATGGAAATGCCGATTAATTGACGAAAAATCAATATCTTGGAAAGAATATAGGTATCTACTATAAGAAAACCTACTTTTTACTGCAAAAGTAGTATATTCATTGCATTATATAAGGAAAGTCATGTGTTGCCCACATCAGATTATTTTTTCTATATGCATTTTGCACAAATTTTTTCTAACGAGCTTTTTTAAACGAAATGAAATTTTTTCTAACGAGCTATTTTACACTAACCAGCAGAGCATATACTAAAAGCAATCTATGCATGCTTAAAATTGCAGATCAAGCGTAATCCTAAGAACGCCCACCACTCTATAGGCGGGTTCTGTGACAATAAGTAAAATGAAACTCTAATGCAATGATTTCAAATGCAAATTTAAATCATTGTCACCGAGCTTGATATCAATTTTAGAAAGTTGACACAAAACCGCAAAAAAGTAATTGTAAAATGTTTTCCACCAATAAATTACATATGTAGTAATATAAAGTTATTTTAAAACACTTTACAACACAGTTGAAAATCGTTCATGACTTTGTTCATTCTGCCTGAATGTCTGTCTGTCTGCCTGTCCGTTAGCATGATAACTGCTGCAAAAATGACTTTATCAAAATTAAATATTAGTATGTTGTGCAGACGCTCTGTGGGACCTATGCGAATATAAATGAATAATATCACCCAATAAGTTTTAGATTCAACCCAGGTTGAAGAAATGAAGTATACTGAACCCTATGGGACCTAATTATTCAATCATTTTTTAAGCACATTTAAAATTCACAAATTGCTTCAAAATGTTTAGGAAATATTCACATTATCCCATAAAATATATAAAAAAAATTTCAGTAAAATATGTTAGGTAGTTTTTTAAATAAAAATAAAAATAATAATTAGATCCTTTATATGAAGAGATGATGTGACCATTATATGAAGAGATCACGTGACCCACTTCAATATAAAATATGGAATTCATCTTGTGCCAAAATCGTGATTTTTAAAGTTCTTTTTAATTCGTATTTAGTATTGCATCCGTCCTAAAACCACTTTATTTTTGCTTAAATTATGTGCATCTACATACTGAAACAACGCAATGACAATATATTTGAGTTTAAATGATCATCCAAATTTGATTATTTCTGCAACGAAGCCTAATTTTCACTTATGGAGAATATAAACATCAAAAGATGTAGAATGAGTTGTATAAGAATTGCTGCATTTCTTTAACACAAAATTATTTAGCTCATGGAGTCTTCAATATAGCTGGAATGAAATATTCATTGATTTTACATAGTGAAGCATACGTTTTTGCGATGAAGTTTTAAGCATAGAGTTAAATTACTTGCACCAATGTTTATGGTTTTAAATTTTTAAATAAAATAAATTATTATAGTATTGTGTTAAATGAAGGGAATGGAAAAAAGTTTATGAATTTAATGCTGCTTTTATATTAAGAGCCAGGCAATTTATAGTTCGATGAAGTCATTTAAATAAAGTTTATTTGGTTTCGATGAAGTTTTCAAATATAATAAATTATTGTAGTATTATGATACTTTCAGAAATATTACCGAGGAATGTATCGCATTTTAGAGATGTTTAAACTAGGCAATTTATATTTCAATGCTTTCATTTGAATAAAGTTCATTTTTTTAGATGGAGTTTTAAGTTTTCAAATATCACAAATTAATATAGTATTGTGATCATTTTAAATATATTTCCGAGGAATATATCGCATTTTAGAGATGTTTAAATAAAATTGCATTGAAGTTGGAAAGTGTTTCATAATCAATGCTTTACGCATGATTTATCTTTCTTTTTTAATCTTATGATTTCATATTGTTTATCAACTATTTTTCTTGAAATGCGTATTAAAATTGTTAGTTGAAATTGAAAATCCTATATTGTATAATCAATTAAAAGTCCGATTCTAAATAATCAATTGAAAGTCCTTTTTAAATAATTAATTGAAAGACCTATTTTAAATATTCAATTGAATGTCTCATTATAATTTGAAATAAACCCTTTTAACAGAACAGAGATGGAGACATTACTTTCAACATATGGACGATTTAATTGGATGTATCCATTGAAAGTTCGATTTTAATACTTTTAAATAAATCCATTTTATAGTGACGAGAACGCAACATTGCTTTCAATGTGCGAATCATTTTCTGACTTTGAAATGCGCAACAGCAGTTTAACGAGATCTTTGGGAAACTAATGGCCCAGTAAAGAAGCATTTGATGGCCAAAAGACGTTCTAGTATTTTCGAATTGCTTTCTGAGAAAATATTGCGAAATGAACATAGAATAATTGATATATAATTCACCAGTAGAAAATACACATCGGTGCGCGAGATAATACTATAAAAAAAAATAAACGCGGAAAAAAGTCATATTTCACCAACAAATTTAATATTTTACACTATTAAGCTGAACAAACTAGTTACATTATTAAAAATGCAACTTTCGCAATGTCCTTTCTTGCACAACAGAGTCAGATAAAAATAAATTTTAACAGCACACAATAAATTGTGGCAAATCAATGGGGTAGTCAGTTTCGATTCAAACCATTAATATATGCAACTTTTCATTATTCAAAATTGATTGTCGGAAGGAAATTAGGGTGTAAATAAATGAGATAGATTCGGAAACCTTGCATGATATCAATTTTAGAAAATGATAATATTTATATAGTATTGTTTTAAATTCTATCTGTCTATATCCTCATTTCCGTTCGACAGTGAATCTGATCAACAGTGTTCCGTTTCGCAGTGAATTGAATTTACTTACAGCATCAATTTGGTTCAATTGTGTGTTGTGTGTCCGATTGAAATTTGTTTTCTACTCTTATATATATATATATATATATATATAAATTGAAATATTTTAATCGAAAATTATGCATAAACTACTGTATGTACAAAAAAACCCATCTCTAGCATATCTGTTACAAATGAGTAACTATAGACCAAGACTAAGGATAAATATAGAAGGTAACATATAACTACAATGGAAAGGGGGATGAGAAGAATATTAGGATACAAAAATCACTATTAAAAGTATATAAATATAAATAAAAATGAAAAAGAAAATACGGCAAAAATGAGAAAAAGCAATAATAATTTGCTCAAGATAAAAGATTAAGGCATAGAGAATAATCAGTTGAAACTACACAAAAAATGGCGGTTAGTTCAAAATTGCATTCTCATCCGGACACCGATACAATTCGAATTAAAACCGATAGAATAGCCAGTTTCTGACAATGGCGATAGTATTTAACTATAGACACCATTGGAACTGTCTACTGGCTAGTGGAAGGAGAAAAATTAAAAAATTGAATTATAAATCAGAATAACAAGACCTCCTCGAACCGAAATATGAACTCACAAGCATTGCTAAATGAGTTATCCAATCAAAGATAAATAATGCAAGTGTAAAATTATTACGTGTTATATTTGAAATAATTAATAGTATTATTTACAAATACTTCGGGATATTGGTAATTTTGACAAATGCGTTTAAGATTATTGATTTGGAGAAAGTGAAACCGAGGATCAGAAAGTCGATGTATCGAAATAGCTGGTTTAAGATGATGTTTCTAAACATTTGAATAGAATTACAAGAATGATATGATAGCAGCTTTATGATAGTGAATTTGTAAGAATATTTTTTATCATATAGATTGGTGATTACATGATTATTGATGGTATCTAAATTAAGGTCTAAAAAATTGACAGTTTGACTAACGCTAGGCTCATTAGGAATTAATTCTAGGTTAGATGGGTAAAAATCAATATTAATGGGATAGGAATCATCAATGATAATACAAATTAAGTCGTCAACATATCTATATATAATATATGAACTAGAGTTAAAATGACATTCATAATAATAAAGATATAAGTTAGCGAGAATACTACTACTACAGCCACCTTGTGGTACACCAGATGTTTGTAAATAAATGTTATCACCTTGGATAATATAATTGTTATATAACACAAAGTGCAAGAGCATAGGAAAATTTTTGACATTAAAAGCAACATGATTGGAAGATATATATTCATGATAAAGAGCGATAATAACTTTAAATAAATCTTTAATGACAATATTATTAAATAGGTCTTTAAAATCAAAGGTTTGGAAACCAAAAATTTGTGGAAGCTTACTAAGGTGATTAACTAAATTAAAATTATAGTTCAAAATGAAATATCCTGAATTCCTAAATTTAAGAGATTCATTAATTCTATTTAAACAGTTAAGCAAGTACTTACTAGCTGTAGTGGCAAATGCATTATGTCCACAAGTGACCGTTCTAAAACTGAGAGGTGATTTGTGGAATTTAGGAACCAAAGTAACATAAGGAAATTAAAAAAACTTGCAATTAATATTTAATTGTGCATATAATTTTAGCATTTTAGTTTTGATTTTGATAGACTGATTATTAATGGGTTTAAAAATTTGATTATTTTTTAAGTAATTCTGTAACAGAGAAACATAATATTTTTTACAAATGATGGCATAATTATTAGAAGCTTTATCTACATATATATATATATATATACATATATATATATATATATATATACATATATATATATATATATATATATATATATATATATATATATAAATATATACATATATATATATATATATATATATATATATATATAAATATATACATATATATATACATATATATATGTATATATATATATATATATATATATATATATATATATATATATATATATATATATATATATATATATATATATATATATATATATATATATATATATATATATATATATATATATAAACTTTAAAACTTTTAAACTAATGTTTGGAATAATATTACCAATAAGGCAATGTATACCAGTTAAACAATAAAAGAGTATGCGCAAAGCAGCAATAACAATTTTATGCACTATATAAAATGCAATGAAAGAATGAACGGTACCAAAAAGTGGTTGTGGGGGGGTTGTGACCCCCACTCCCCGGTTAAAAGCATGCTTTGAGTGCCGCGTCAAACACTCCCGGAAAACCGGCACCGTTCATAGAAAGTCCTTGTGACTAAAGGAATTGCCGAAAATAAAGACACCGAAATTAAGCAAAATCCAAAAGAAATACCTTATGTGAATGTATTTCTTTTGGATTTTGTTTAATTTCAGTGTCTTTATTTTCGGCAATTCCTTTAGTCGCAAGGACTTTCTATGAACGGTGCCGGTTTTCCGGGAGTGTTTGCCGCGGCACTCAAAGCATGCTTTTAACCGGGGAGTGGGGTTCACAACCCCCCACAACCACTTTTTGGTACTGTTCATTCTTTCAATGTATTTTATATAATATATATATATATATATATATATATATATATATATATAAACTTGTCCTTATGCTGACCCATTACAAATTACTAATAATTCCACTTCACAAAAATTCTGCAAAGTTTTTAATTCCATATGCAAACTTAATTGTACTATTTGTAACTTATCCTATATTGGCCAAACCAGCAACCCTTTACATCTGAGAATGAATGTCCACAGGGATCATATTAAAAAATTTGACTCTAAAGTCTTTAATGATCTTCCTACTAAAAATCAATTTGAATATTAGCACTTTGCTACACACGGTTTTAAAAATGTATCCCTTCATATTTTAGATATTAAAATTTCACTCACTGATTGATTAGTATTTGAAAATTATTATATTAAAAAATATAAAACTCTCTTCCCCTATGGCTTAAATCAAATTTTTAATAATAATAATAATGTAGTTAACAATAATTTTGAATACAATTCTAATAAATCTTCAGTATATAAACATCTTTTTCAATATTCAAAGTCATCAACTCTTAGTAAAAAGCGATATAAGCGTGGCAAAAGAAAAAGTAACCTAAGTAAAACTTTTGATTACAATGCAGACATTTTGAAATTCCAATATAATTATTCTCAAACTTTCAATTTTCTACCTGTTAGAACTCGGTTATATAAAGTCAGAAAATGCAAATTAAGTATTGTTTTTACTAATTTTTTAAAATTAAAATTAACTCATGAGCATTTTAAACATTTATTTTATGAATTGTTTATTTCACCTACAAATTTCTTAAATTACCACCTTCTCCATTCACCAAATCCACATACTAAAATAGCTTAATGTGTAATTTCTTTTAAACACCCTATTCTTAATTCTCTAAACTTCAATAATTTATTTACAAAACATCAGCACTTGTTACCAGTAAAAGAAATCAAAATACAAATATCATTCAAATATAATTTATCAATTGGTAGAACTATTTACAATTACAATGAAGTTTCCAAGACATTAAACTCCGATGACCTTACTTCATGTGTATGCAGCAATGAAAATCTTGCCCCTTATGTCAACTCCTTTCATGGACACATTATTACTGGGGATCTCAGTATAGTTCAGGATGATATACTTAGGGATATTATTAATAAAGGGTCTAAATTTCGCTTTCCATTCTGTCATCACCCTAAACAACTTCTTCAATCTATATCTTTTGATTTTGATAAATTCATATATCAACTTGATTGTTCACATTCCATTCCTATTGAAGCATTTCATCTATGGAAGTATACTACCTTACATCTACTTAAAAATGTTATTATAAACACATTAAATTAACGAAGCCTAGGTATCCTTATAAACAACTCCTATCTGCTATTAAAGAACTACAACAACATTTTGTCATAACCTATGTAGATAAAGCTTCTAATAATTATGCCATCATTTGTAAAAAATATTATGTTTCTCTGTTGCAGAATTACTTAAAAAGTAATCACATTTTAAAACCATTAATAATCAGTCTATCAAAATCGAAACTAAAATGCTAAAATTATATACACAATTAAATATTAATTGTAAGTTTTTTAAATTTCCTTCTGTTACTTTGGTTCCTATATTCCATAAATCACCTCTCAGTTTTAGAACTGTCACTTGTGGACATAATACCTTTACCACTACTGCTAATAAGTATTTGCTTAACTGTTTAAATGGAATTAATGAATCTTTTAAATATAGGAATTCACGATATTTCATTTTAAACTATAGTTTTGATTTAGTAAATCACCTTAGCAAGCTACCACACATTCTTGTTTTCCATATATTTGATTTTAAAGACCTATTACTTTCTTTATATACATAATGTATAAGGAAAGTATTGTGACGGGGTCGAAAATTCGAATTCGAGTTTTCGGCGGGAGAGCACGTTTCAAGCATCCCTGATCACGTATCAAACATTTTTGAAGTGATGTCTGTCCGTGTGTGTGAAAGTATGTGTGTGTGTGTGTGTGTGTCAGTGGGTCTGTGGAGACGATAACTGACGAACGAATGGACCGATTTGAACCAAATGTGGTACAAAAATCACAATCCATATACACTGGAAGCCTATTGTTTTTATACGCAATCGAATGTTCAGAACCCCCCTAAATTTTCGAATGAAATTTTGAAAAATTCGTCAGAAAATCAAAACCACTAATAAAGTTACGCAAATAGACATTTCTTATGTAATTTTTCAATAGAAAACGATTGAGATAAATTTTAGAACGCTAACATGAACCGTTCTCGAGATATTGTTCATTTTTAAAAAAAATATCAAAAAGTTATATAAAATAAAAAAAAAATATTTCCTATTGATAAACATGTTCACTTTTCATATGTAATACCGTACGATAAATTGGGTGACATCATTCTCGTGGATCTAGCTCGTTCCATTCATGATAAAAGATACTCTGAGTAACACTTTTTTATTTGAACGCCAATAGTCATTTATCTGCTGTAAGAATAACTTATTTCTTAATGCATAACGCTTGGCGAGATTTTGGTGACGAATTTGGCGGAATGTCGCCAACTTGGCAACTTTTTGAAATGTTGCCAAATTAACGGAAATCTCGCCAAATTGATAAAAATGACACTAAATCAATGAAAATGACGACTAATCGTTAAAATTTAATGTCTTGGAAAGAATATTAGTATCTACTATAAGAAAAACCTATTTTTGTTACTGTAACAGTAGTAAATTCATTACATTATATAAGGAAAGTCATGTGTTGCCCACATCAGATTTTTTAATAATATTGTCATTAAAGATTTATATAAAGTAATTATCTCTCTTTATCAAGACTATCTATCTTCCAATAATGTTGCATTTAATGTCAAACACTTTCCTATGCTCCTGCACTTTGTCTTATACAACAATTATATTATCCAAGGTGATAACATTTATTTACAAACAACTGGTGTGCCACAAGGTGACTGTAGTAGTAGTATACTCGCTAACTTATATCTTTATTATTATGAATCTCTCTCTAGTTCATATATTATATATAGATATGTTGACGACTTAATTTGTATTATTATTGTTGATTCCTATCCAATTAATATTGATTTTTACCCATCTAACATAGAATTAATTCCTAATGAGCCTAGCGTTAGTCAAACTGTAAACTTTTTAGACCTAAATTTAGATACCCTCAATAATCATGTAATCACCAATCTATATGATAAAAAAGATTCTTACAACTTCACTATCATAAAGCTGCTATCATATCAATCTTGTAATTCCATTCAATTGTTTAGAAACATAATTTTAAATCAGCTATTTCGAATACATCGACTTTCTGATCCTCGGTTTCACATTCTCCACATCAATAATCTTAAACGCATTTGTCAAAATTACCTATATATCCGGAAGTTTTCGTAAATAATATTATTAATAATTTCAAATATACCACGTAATAATTTTACACATACATTATGTATCTTTGATTGGATAACTCAATTTTGAGAATCTTATCACCTAACTTACCATTTGACTTGAGTCTAATACTGTTTCCTATTTTCGAATGACTATTTTCCACTTGTCCTGAGTCCTATACTGATTACTATTTTTGAAAGTCTCCATACATATTATGCATCATTCAAATGTATTCATTCCGGTGTCCACTCGCATTGACGAAGTGAGGTGAAATGCTCAGTCGCTTCTTCCACTTACACGTGGTAACAATGCTTGTGAGTTCATATTTCTGTCCGAGGAGGTTTTAATTTTCTGATTTGTAATTCAATTGATTTATTTTTCTCTTTCCACTAGCCAGTAGACAGTTCCAATGGTGTCTATAGTTAAATACTATTGTCATTGTCAAAAACTGGCTATTCTATCGGTTTTAATTCGAATTGTATGGCTGTCCTAATGAGAATGCAATTTCGAACTAACCGCCATTTTTAGTGTAGTTTCAATTGATTGTTCTCTATGTCTTAATATTTTATCTTGAGCTAATTATTATTGCTTCTTCTCATTTTTGCCGTGTTTTTTTTTCTATATATATACTTTTAATTGTGAATTTTGTATCCTTATATTCTTCTCATCCCCCTTTCCATTTTAGTGATATGTTACCTTCTATATTTATCCTTAGTCTTGGTCTATAGTTACTCATTTGTAACAGATATGCTAGAGATGGTTTTTTAACACTTTACAACAAAGTTGAAAAGTGTTTATGACTTTGTTCATTCTGTCTGTCTGTCTGTCTGTCTGTATGTCTGTCTGTCTGTCTGTCTGTCTGTCTGTCCGTTAGCACGATAACTGCCGTAAAAATGAGTTTATCAAAATGAAATTTTAGTATGTTGTTCAGACGGTCTGTAGGACCTATGGGAATATAAATAAATAATATCACCCAATTAGTTTTTTATTGAACCCGGGTTGAAAAAATGAAATACATTGAACCCTATGGGACCTAATTTTCAAACATTTTTTAAGTAAATTTAAAATTCACGAATTGCTTCGAAATTTTTAGGAAATATTCACATTATCCCATAGAATATATAAAAAAAATTCAGTAAAATATGTTAAGTAGTTTTTTAATTAAAAAAATTATTTAATATAGGAAAAAAACAAATTCAATTAAATTCTGACTTTGGGATATCTTCCAGAAAGAAAAGAGAGAGATATTATATAATAAATATCTCTCCATTTGTTTAAACGTTTTGCATATGGGAGTGGCTTCATATTTTAAAATAAATTTGGTAGATAACAATTTTTCATTTTTTTTAAATTTTATATAACTCTTCATGATAAATTTAATTGATGGCATTTTAAATGCACTTTCCTACGTCCTAGAGAGTTAAAATTTGGTACACAGCTTAAATTTGTTGAACATTTTATTCGACAAAAATTTGATGGATCTTTAAATATAGATCATACATTTTTTTCGAAATGGCCTGAAAATAATCCCCGTTCACTTCCATAAATCATTGGTGTAATATTGTTAAAAATCCTGATGTGGACAGCACAAGTCTTTACCTGCAGACTCATATTCGTTCTCTTTATTTATTCAATGATAATTTGAGTTTATCTGCACAATATAAGTATTTTAAATGACATTGAATTTGCACGTTAAACTTAAATTAAGTTCTCATTTGATAGCTGAACTTATTGTCAAAGGTGGCGTAGCGAAAACGCGAAAAAACTAGAATATCTCAAGAACGTCTAGTCCTAGAGTAATGGGGTTAGTCTTATTCTTTTTGTTGTCAAAAATCATATATAAAATAGGAATTTAATTGATATAATTGAGCACACGTAGTCTTTTATTTATATATATAACTATTTTTGCTGGCCATTTCGCAAAAATAGCCCGTTCCTTTTTCCCGAATCGTAGTAGAATAACCTACAAATGATTTATATACAAAATTTTGTTAAATTTGGTATATAAATCACTTGTAGGTTATTGAAATATTATACTCCACATTTTGTTAAATTTGGTTCATTAGTTTTTAGCTAGAGTGGATAAAGGCAATTTCTGCGGCCATTTCGCAAAGAAGGCAGATTCTTTTATTACGAATCGTACTATAATCTAATGAACATCAGGATTTCCCACAAAAAACATACCTACCAAATTGTATGAAATTCGGTCCATTAGTTTTTCAATTAGAGTGGATGTAATATCCACACAGACACACAGAAACATACACAGATACACCCTTACACACACAGACGTCTTCCTAAAAGTAGTTTTTTCGTGTTCTAGAAGTCCCAAAACGCGTAGATACTTTGAAAATTCGAGTTCCGATCTTCGGCACGATTCCAATACTTTGAGTACATACACATACACATATATATTATCTGTGTATTATCTGTGTATCTAAATTCCGTGCCTATGCAATTACAATAGTTGTGATTTTAAATGATCCCTAAACTTTTATTATTTCTTCAAGGAAGCCTAATTTTAACATATGCAGAATGCAAATATCTCAAGCGATTGTGAGATGAATTACATAAGAATTGCTGAATTTTTTTCACACAAAATTATTTAGCTCTGGAGTCTGGAATACAAGTTATATGAATGAAATATTCATTGATTTTGCATAAAGAATCAGATGATTTATATTTCGATACAGTTTTAAATATTTAAGTATAATAAATTACTGTAGTACTGTGATAATGTAAAAGATATTACCACTGAATGAATCACATTTTAGAAATTTTTAAATGAAATTACATTTCAGTTGGAAAGTGTTTCATAATCAATGCTTATGCATGATTCTTGTTTCTCTTTCTTGTTTTGTACATGCAGTAGTTTATGCATAATTTTCGATTAAAATCTTTCATTTTATATATATATATATATATATATATATATATATATATGCATATATATATATATAGGCATATATATATACATATATATATATATATATATATATGGTTTTTATTGTTTTTAGTTTTTCTTCTTCTTAATGTAATTTATGTTCAAACCTATGTAGCATTAGACATGGTTCGACGCATTAGAATTAAGAAATCATTTCACCTGGGGGCACTGAACCTGCAATCCACAAAGAAAGTACGTTAAAAGTGCAAAAACATAGTCATGGAATAAGTAAATGACGTCATAATACAATGTAATGACGAGAAATTTGTAAAAATGTTCTATGAGATGAAACTGCACGTGCTCTGGGAACGGATAATGAACCCTTAAAAGATGACGACGTAAAATAACATAACGACGTAACATAACGACGTAAAATTTTTGATTGATAAAACTATGTCTCTCTCTCACACACAAAGATATACATTATATTTAATTATTCCAGATTTTATTTATATTTCAATGTCCTTTTTATATAGCACGTTTCCATTTGTCTCTTATAGAAACGTAAACATCGTTTTTATTGATCACGTGTCTATAAAGCATATAAATATAACTTAATTATAGTTTCTAAATGAATAATTTATATTTATATCATTATCATCTTTAGCAGTTTCTTTGTAGTTTCAATTCAATTGCGAAACATGAGTATGGTATAGAGTTTATCATTTGCTGAATTAAATAAATATTTGATTAATTACTTTCTAATTTCATTAATTAATGCCCAGGAGGAAAGAAGAAAAAACTGGTGTGTTGAGACTGTTTCTCATATTTTAAAAGTTCTCTAAACTAAAAAATGTATTTCCATTTTCAGACAAAATTATCGTATTTTGTTTTAACAATTGGATAGAACGATTTGTGCATTAATTTAATTATGCTAGTTATATCTGTACCTCTGTAATCAGATAATAATTTATTGCATTCGAACTTTGAATACGATATTTATAAGAAAAGTAAATAAACATTATATTTATTTAATTAAATATTTTACTTCGAAATAAAATGCTTCTGATAATTTAAATGCAGTTGCTAAATTATTCATAATTTAATCAAATTTAACTTAAATACATTACAAATCATAGATAATTATAGAAAAATTGTAAATGATAAAAAATAATAATTATATATATTTCCTATTATTTCAAAATCAAATATTAATAAAATAATATTTTACAGGTTTAGCATAGTTTAGTTTAATTGGCATTTATTTAATACAAATATTTTAAGTGTTATAAGTACTAAAATTATATATAAGAAACTATTTATGTTCTAGTTTATAACCCGTGATATTGATTTACGAAGAACAATTAATGCTGGTTTGCAGTCCATATAAATGAATTTTTTAAATTAATATTATTGGTTAGTAATGTATGACTGTTGATAAAATGCATCAACCAGTTTCGAAAACAAAAAAACACCTTTCTTCTGAGATTAATTAAGACACAGCAGTCACTACTGAAATTGCAGGGATATTTTTATTGTAATTCTGCAATGCTTAATATTTATTTCAAAACTACATACTTATTACAAATCATATTTGCTTCTTTGATAGAAGCGGACAAATAAAAATTTTTGATTACAATTGTTTCAAGGAGGCAAGAACAATGTCAGCTGAGTATCTCGATCATCACACACGGCTAATGCTCTGATGAAGAAGTCTGAAAATAGCCTTGAAACCAATGTACTCACTTAATTTTAAGGAGGTGCCATTAAGGATGTGCAATCCATTTGTATCCTCACAAGTGGCAAGTATATTAAATGTGGAAATTTATTATCCATAAGTGTAAAATGTGCTGTAAATAATGCTGAAAATATATTCTGGTGAAAAAGTCAGTTGATTATTGTTGCAACAAGAAATATTTACTAAATATTAAAATAAATAAAATTAAATTGCTTATAATCTTATATAAAAATTTTGTCACAAGTGTTAAAATTCTTATTTCTGAAATTCAAAAACGAATAGCACAGTTGGGCAAAAATTTCTTAAGTCAACAAACGAATAGCACAGTTGGGTAGCCATACAACCATTTTAAACAAAGTTGCAAATTGTACGCATTTGCAGGAATCAATTACTGGAAATAAATTACTACCTTTTCTCGTAAATGGAACGTGAAAGCTTTTCTATGAAAATTCAAGTAAATTAACTAGATTTAGTATTGTTCCCTAACACTTTCCCTCATAGGTGAAAAGTGTTTGTGACTTTGTTCATTCTATCTGTCTGTACCTTCGCACGATAACTGCCGTAAAAATGGCTTTATCAAAATTAAATTTTAATATGATAATGTCTGTGGAACATATGGTAATGTAAATGAAAAATCTGATGTGGGCAACACATGACTGTCCTCATATATTGAATGAATTTACTACTTTTTACAGTTAAGAAAAATGTTATTCTTATAGTAGAAAAGTATACTCTTTCCAAGACATTGAACTTTCTTCAATTAGTCGACATTTTCATTGCTTTAGCGCCATATTTATCCTTTTAGCGAGATTTTCGTTAATTTGGCAACATTAAAAAATGTTGCCAAGTTGGCGACATTCCGCTAAATTCGTCGCCAAAATCTCGCCAAGCGTTATGAACGGAAAAATAAGTTATTCTTACAGTAGATAAATGACTATAGTGCGTTTAAATGAAAAAGTATCACTCAAAGTATCTTTTCTCGTGAATGGAGCGAGTTAGATCCATGAAAACGATGTCACCAAATTTATCACATGATATTACATATGAAAAGTAAACGTGGATCTCAACAGTTAATATTTTTTTTTAATTTATGGGGTTTTTTTGATAAATTTATTTGAAAAATGTGCAATATCTCGAGAACGGTTCATGCTAGCTTTCTAAAGTTTATGTCAATCATTTTCTAAGGAAAAATTACATAATGTCTATTTGCGGTTTGCAAGGTTTTGATATTTTTATATTTTTTTCAAAATTTCACTCAAAAATTTAGGGGGTTTTCAGAACATTTGATTGTGTTTAAAACAACAGGCTTCCAGTATTCATAGATTGTGATTTTTGTGCCAAATTTCATTGGAATCGCTCCATTCATTCGGCAGTTATCGTCTCCACAGACTCACTGACAAACACACATACACACACAGACATCACCTCAAAAATGTTCGATTCATGATCAGGAATGCATGAAGCGTGCTCTCCCGTCGAAAACTCGAATTTGAATTTTCGATCCCGTCACAATACTTTCCTTATACATTATGTATATAAGGAAAGTAATAATATCACCCACTTAGTTTCGGATTAATCCCGAATTGAAAAAGTGAAATACTTTGAGTCCCATGGGACCTAATTTTTCACATTTTTAAGAGAATTATTTCGCAATTGCTTTGAAAGTTTTAGAAAACATTCAAATAATCTCATATAATATATAAAAATTTCAGCAAAATATGTTCGGTAGCTTTTTAAGAGTAAAATTTAAAATGATATTTTCTCCTATATTACCATATAAAGAGATCACGTGAACCTTTTCAAAATAACATATGGCATCCATCTTTTAGATGAGTAGTCGTCGGTAATAGCTTTAAGCTGCTCATGAGGCATCGTAAAAAAATTATTCCTCAATAGAGAATCGAACAACATTCCTCGGACTGATCTAAAAGCGCTCAATTCATCGGGATGCTGCGAGAGTTGTACTTACTCATAACACTGAACTGGATTTTATGAGCTCGATGATGCATTTTGTAAATATATTTTTTACGTATGGGCAGAAGAAATTAAATAAAGGCCTATTTATATTTAAGTTACTCAGGTGGGATTTATTCAAAATTAGAACACAGTAAAATTAATTTCAAACAATTCTACCTGGGAATTAGACAGAATCTAAAATACATTATATATAGGAAACTAAATATAACTGGTGAATTAAATTCTTACGAAATAAATTGAAGCTATGTTTGCCGAAATAATTGAGATATATTTTAACTAACAGAGTGCACTCAATATACCTTCCAAAATATGTAAAAGTGCAGCAGTATATGTTTCAACATTACTGTTCCATGTTCAGCAATATTTACTTTAGACAAAAATTGAAAATTTTATAACTACATATCAATCTGTTTGTAAATGTTTCTACGGAGAGAGCATTATAAACCTCCTTGGAAAATTCTAGACTTACTATTGAATTTAAAGCGTAATATGCATCTCTTGATCTAATTTCGCATGCTTCACTTCATATGAATGAATGAAATCGCTATTTGATATGTTAGTTTAGTTGTCTATATAATTGTTAAAGATCTGATGTTTACAGCGCATGGCTTCCCCTACATAATGCAATCACTTTATTTCCCAGCATGTACAAGATCTATGGCTCAATCAATCAATCATGCAGAAGATTTATGGCTCAATGTATTTAGCGTTAAAATATGCATTAAAGTTTGGCGCTTTTCTTAATCACAATATATGAATCTATGTTGACAGAAATTATTCGAATAAGACCTTTGATTTGTGATACGTATAAGTTAATTTAGCACTCGAAACAGTTCCACATTATGCCATCGAGAAAAGCGCCAAATTGCTATGTGTGATGCAATGCCAGAAACATTGTGCCGTATATCTTGCAAATTATTATTTACTTCACTTTAACAGAAATAAAAACATTGTATTATACACGGAAATTGATATGCTGATCACAGAATACGATTTAATGAAATAAAGTATAAAATATAGTTGAAATAATTAATTTTATTATCATTATTAGGACATATCTAACGAATTTGCTCCTTGTCAAAAATACCAAAATCGTGCAACCGTATGAAATTCCCAAATTTACTTTTTTGAATAGATTACAATATTTTCGCTTAATCAATACTATTCATTGTAGGAAAAGTAAAATTCTACAAATCGTGTATATATATATATATATATATATATATATATATATATATATATATATATATATATATATATATGTATATATATATATATATATATATATATATATATATATATATATATATATATATATATATATATATATATATATATAAGTACTATCGGTATAGTGCTGTCCTGGAGGATAGAAATTTAATACGAGCCTTTCAACTTGGTACAAAATATCGTAATCCTCATATAGGCAATTCATATGAAACTTTTCAGCAAGATATTGATAAATTTATCTATGATCTGTCAATTCGATTCAGTATACCTGACTTCACCTTCAATCAATGGCGATACAGGATATGCAACGACTTCAAGTTTTGTTATAAAAATTTATATCAACCACATGACAATTGTAAACTGAACTTTAAGTATCTCAAGACCGTTCAAGATAAGTTCATAATTACATACACTGATAAAGTTTCAAGCAATTACGCATTTACCTGCAAATTCTATTATATTCAAACCTTAAAAGAAAAATATGAAAATTTTATGCTATATCGAAAAGTTAACCTTCCCCACCAAGAAATTACTAATAGGATTAAAGCCTTATATCAAAAAACAGGTATTAAATACAATGGCATAATGAAGTACCCATACTTAATTAATATTCCTAAATTGCATAAGTGCCCTACTAGTTTCAGACCAGTTACAGTTGGCTGTAATACTTATCTTACAAAAGCTAATTCTATTCTACTTAAACTTTTAAAACCTCTGTTGCATCAAATCAATAATAAAGGTAGTTACATCATCAAGAACAGTCAAGAAGTTATAAAGTCTTTAAATTATCACAAAAATCCATTATACTTTAAAACCTATGACTTTCAGGAACTCTTCAACAATTTTGATCTTGAAGACTTATCTAATATCCTAAACCTTTTATATGAAGAATACGACTTGAAGAAAACAATAGAATTCATTAAATATAAGACTTTAATTAATATTGTCATTAAAGAAAACTACCTTTTTAATGGAATTTCTATATATCAGCAAATTAAAGGCATCCCCATGGGAGGGGAGTGTTCTTCTATACTTGCTGATCTGTACCTCAATTTTTATAAAAGCCAATCACATCTTAATAATGAAATCATATACCTACGTTATGTGGATGATTTGATAGTCGGATATGAAAATGAAGATTATAGTATGAATTTTGATTTCTACCCACCAAACTTAATTTTGAAAGAAAATCCACCTGCACTTAAAAATGTAGTGGAATTTTTAGATTTAAGTATCGATTTCAGTAAAATACCTGTAAGTTTTACTATCTATGATAAAAGAAAAAGTTTTAATATACCTATAAACGGTCTGATCAATTGGAATTCCAATCTTCACTTGAATATATTTAGGAATGTATTCTTGGGGGGATTGGCTAGAATTCAGAGAATTATCTACAATGAAGACATCCGTATTGATTTTGATCGGACATTTCTACAGCAAGCATATCTACAGCAATACCCCATTCCTTTTATGCTACATTATATTGATAATTTATACAGTAACAATAATGCTTATTGTTCAAAGTAAAAATCTATTTTATATCATTTAGCAGATGAAGGTTCGCATACTATGAAAACAGGACCGCAGAACGTTAACACGAAGTTATATACAGGTCATTGTGGTCTAAAGGACTGGTTGCTCATCCAGTGATGGTCTTCATATTACCATTGGACTTTTCTTTTTTAATGGTCTTGTGATAATTTTTATTGTCACTCCGGGGGTTGGCTTCAGCCAGGGATGGCGTCCAGGAGTGGAATGCCGCGGCATTTATGACAAGCTTGTTGACATCTGGGGTGTATGGTCACAACCCCTTACCGCCATTAAGTAAGCTTCTCGCTAAGCCTTCCTTCTTTTTTCAAAATTTTCAAATTTTTAAATTATTTTTATACTTTTTATATTTATATCGTGTACAGTATTTGTAGCTGCTTTGCGCATATATGCTATAACACTTCAATATCTTTAATAACTTCCATTTTCCATCATATATATTATATATATATATATATATATATATATATATATATATATATATATATATATATATATATATATATATATATATATATATATATATATATATATATATATATATATATATATATATATATCATAGAGGAACAATTATATTTACAATTAATGTAGGAAAGATCAAAAGAATGAAAGGTGTGCAAACGAGGGATCATTAATGTCTAGGGGGGATTGTGACCCCTATTCCTGATTAAAAGCGTGCTTTTATTCCTGGGAAACACTCTCAGAAACAGTGATCGCTCGAAGCAGTTCCAAAATGTGTATGAGAAAAAACAGAATCCCAGAGGAAACAAAATCCATGATTCTAAAACCAAGAAAGCCGGAATCGGCATAAAAAGAAGTCACCATCAGGGAACGAAAGTATGAGAATGATGCCGAAGGCTTCTAATAAATGAGTCCTTCTATATACTATAATAGCGTTGAAACAGTCACAGTTAATACAAAGTTACTTTTTTAGCTTATGGCAACAGATTGTAAATCTTTAATGGAAATTTTAACGATCTGTTGCCATAAGCTAAAAAACTTTGTATTGACTGTGACTGTTTCAACGCTATTATAGGTGTATAGAAGGGATCATTTATTTGAAGCCTTCGATATCATTCTCATACTTTCGTTCCCTGATGGTTAATTTTTTTTATGCCGATTCCGGCTTTCTTGGTTTTAGAATAATGGATTTTGTTTCCTCTGGGATTCTATTTTTTCCCATAAATTTTTTGGAACTGCTTCGAGCGATCACTGTTTCTGAGAGAGTTTCCTAGGAATAAAAGCACGTTTTTAATCAAGGAATAGGGGTCACAATCTCTCTAGACATTAATGATCCCTCGTTTACACACATTTCATTCTTTTGATCTTTCCTACAATAATTGTACATATAATTGTTCCTTTATGGTATATATCGTGAATGAGAGTTAATTACTGCATTTTGCGCCTCTACTCATTTCATTATGTTATATTTACTATGACTGTACTTGTTTGTATATATATATATATATATATATATATATATATATATATATATATATATATATAAACAAGTACAGTCATAGGTAATACTGAAACTCTTAATATTTTTTCAATTTTTATCCAAAGTTTATGCTTGTACTCTGCGCTATAGTATTTATAGTAGCTAAATATTCCTATATCCGAAGCAAGCATTTTTTGGGGTTAATTTAGCTTGAATGTTCAGACTTGAAGAATAATCTAATTTGAATTTACTTCCAACCTAGTGCTGTCCATTTCTTTATTTTCGGTGTAGTGGCCGTGTTTCAACTGTTTTGTGTAACTTGTTGTTTTAACGTTTTGTCATTAATTACTTGGTATTAATCAAAAATTGGTATCACCTCTGAATTCAACACATAAAATTAAGGACAAAACGTCTTTAAACAAAAAGTCATTTATTAAAACATCTTAAAAGACGTACAAAGTATTTTAAAACCACCAGAGCGCTTTCTAGCTTTAATACGCCCTTCATCAGAGGCTCCATGAATGTTAAAACATGGCATGTTCATATATAGAGACCAAATATACAGCAAATTTGCATAAAAATATAAAATTGGCAAATGAACATACTATTAATTAATACAAAATAATCGAAGAAATATACACGGAAAATACAAAAATTTTACTTTAAAAGCTTACAAATTGTAAAAATATTACAAGAAAAGTACTATCAATACATTATAACTTTCCTTATATGCATAATGTATAAGGAAAGTATTGTGACGGGGTCGAAAATTCGAATTTGAGTTTTCGACGGGAGAGCACGTTTCAAGCATCCCTGATCACTAATCGAACATTTTTTACTAATCGAACTCACTAATCGAACTTTTTACTAATCGAATTTCACTAATCGAACATTTAAGTGATGTCTGTGTGTGTGTGTGTGTGAAAGTATGTGTGTGTGTGTGTGTGTGTGTGTGTGTGTATGTGTGAGCCTGTGGAGACGATAACTGACGAGCTAATGGACCGATTCGAACGAAATTTGTGCAAAAATCACAATCAACAAACACTGTAAGCCTATTGTTTTTATACGCAAACGCGTGTTCAGACCCCCCCCCCCTAAATTTTAGAGTGAAATTTTGAAAAAATCGTCAAAAAATCAAAACCGCTAATAAAGTTACGCAAATAGACATTTCTTATGTAATTTTTCATTAGAAGACGATTGACATAAATTTTAGAACGCTAACATGAACCGCTCTCGAGATATTGCATATTTTTCAAAAACATTATCAAAAAGTCATATAAAATAAAATAAAAATATTTCCTATTGAGAAACATGTTCACTTTTCATATATAATACCATGCGATAAATTTGGTGACATCATTCTCGTTCCATTCATAAAAAATATACTTTGAGAAATACTTTTGTATTTGAACGCCAATAGTCATTTATCTGCTGTAGGAATAACGTATTTCTCCGTCCATAACGCTTGGCGAGATTTTAGCGACGAGTTTGGCGGAATGTCGCCCACTTGACAACATTTTAACTGTTGCCAAATTAACAAAAATCTCGCCAAATGGATTAAAATGACGCTAAATCAATGAGAATGACGACTAATTGAAGAATATTCAATATCTTGGAAAGAATCTACTATAAAAATAGCAATTTTCTTAACTGTAAAAGTAGTAAATTCATTGTATTATATAAGGAAAGTCATGTGTGGCCCACATCAGATTTTTTAGTTACATAGCAGCATAATTTCAGAAGAACTGTCAAGTGTAATTTTCATGAGAATGATGTCATAAATAAATATTGAGAGATTTGAATTGCATAGAGTTGTGAATGAGTCGCCAAGCATAACTCAAAATTTGAATAGATCAAAATTATAAATTGACTCACTGTGAATATAAATAATTTTCGCTTTTGAATCCTCTAATACCTGATTAAAATGTCATTTTAATATAAATATAAAACCTAAACTTTTCAGTATACATTTATTTAAATTGCAAGAAAAAAAAAGGCTTAAAATTCCCAGACTGAAAATGTTTAACAGTCGAGCAGAAAATTTGACCCTCACGAGCCATAACATTTACGTTGTTCTTTTATTCATTCCTCCCTTTCATCATCATCATACGACTCTTTTGACAAACGGAAAAGTTCGCATGGGACGGATAACTTTATTGATTGATTTTAGACATAAATTCAATGTTTCAGATCCATAAGTTTGTACTTCATCGAAAGTGCACGTGATATGTTCATCCATGCAATCTATTTTTCATGTTTTGTATATCGATTTCTATTGGCATTTCTTCCAATGTTTACCATGTATTTTATTTTGTGTTTATATCAAGTTGATAAATTCGTTTTGGTTTTTCTATAGTATATATTCCGTGCGCAGATGGACATGTAAAATTTTATGACAGAATTTAAAATGTAGTGCGAATTTTAATGACATTTTATAAAGTTTTGCTATCACATAGAGGGTTCCGATCGCATAAAAGAATACACATTAAAAGAAGCATATGACCGAAAATAAATAAATTTTAAATACACCCAAATAATTTTTGAGTCCTTTATTACGTTAATGTAATCAATAAATCTCTAAAGTTATTGTTTGGTATAGCAACGCGACCATACTCTATTTAATGAGTGCATGACAGCGTGCTTAAGTACTTAATAGTGAAGTGATGAAAAGTTCACAATGATAAATCTCGAACAAAAACATATACAGCGAGAATGTCAATGACAAAGTTGTAGAGGATTGTTTGTATCAATGACAAATTTGGAAGATACAAAATGCTATTTAATTGAAATTAATTACTGACTTCAATACACATTCTCGCGTACAGCCCCAATAGAAGAAATAAGTATATGAAACTCATATAAAACCCTTTTGCTTAAAGATCTCCGAACCAATGTAAATGTTGTATTTCACGTTTGATCACGAATGTATATAACATCAGTGGCTAAAAATAATTCTTAATTTAAATTGTCTTTTGAGCCGTTATGATACACTTCTTTGTCTTTCCGGCCGTCCAAATGGTGCTCTGTGTCTTCGGTTGAGTCGTACGGTCTGGATCTTCAACACTCCTTAGGTGTATACATTTTATATAACTAAAATACTAAAATAATAATATCAACCGCTTTCAAAAGTGAATAATGTTTACATAGGGGTAGATATTTTCCTTGGTGAAACCTTTTAGTGGTTTATAATAATAATTTGAGTCCTATATATGTCTGTACATGTGTGTACATAACTGTGATATGTCCCTTTAAACTTTAACTCATTTAATTCAGCCATTTTTACAATATTTAGAATTCTATTATATCGATTTACTACAATGACTTTAAGATTCTGGCATAAGCCAAAATATAGATTTTGACTATATGATTTTGATATTGTGGCTGGGTCGAAAATTCGAATTCGAGTTTTCGAAGGGAGAGCACGTTTCAAGCATCTCTGATCACGAATCAAACATGTTTAGGTGATGTCTCTGTGTGTGTGTGAAAGTATGTGTGTGTATGTGTCAGTGAGTCTATCGAGACGATATCTCACAAATGAATGGAGCGATTCGAATGAAATCTGGTACAAAAATCAGAATCCATGAATATTGGAAACTTCTTGTTTTTAAACGCAATCGAATGTTCAGAATCCCCATAAATTTTCGAGTGAAATTTTGAAAAAAATCATCAAATAATCAAAATCTTTAATAAACTTACGCAAATAGACATTCTTATGTAATTTTTCCTTAGAAAACGATTGACATAAACTTTAGAACATTAGCATGAACCGTTCTCAAGATATTGCACATTTTTCAAATAAATTTATTAAAAAATCCCATAAATGAAAAAATATATTAACCGTTGAGAAACATGTTCACTTTTCATATGTAACATCATGCTATAAATTTGGTGTCATTATTCTCGTGGATCTAGCTTGTTCCATTCATGAGAAAAGATACTTTGAGTAATACTTTTGTACTTAAACGCCATTAGTCATTTATCTGTTATAAGAATAACTTATTTCTTCGTCCATAACGCTTGGCTAGATTTTGGCGACGAATTTAGCGAAATGCAGCCAACTTGGCGATTTTTTAAAATGTTACCAAATTAACGAAAATCTCGGCAAATAGATATAAATGACGCTAAATCAATGAAAATGACGACTCATTGACGAAAATCCAGTATCTTGGAAAGAATATAAGTATCTACTTTAAGAATAACCTATTTTTTTATTTAGTAAATTCATTGCATTGCATAAGGAAAGTCATGTGCTGCCCACATCATATCTTTTAAAATAAACTTGGAAAAATGAAATTTATTAACTAGAAAAAAAAATTGCCGACTTTGCTCGTTGCTAAGAAAAAATATATACTGAATTTATTAAAAATCCTATTGTTATGGAGACGTTTTCTATGCCAAAGCTATCAAAGAAAAGTTGAAAATCCCCGTGGACCAGAGAATGATAGTATTTATTCCCAATTTACACACTTAGTACGTTCGGCATTAATGAACAGTCAGCAAGTCTTATCGCCATTTAAAGAACAAAATTAAGAAAGTAAAATATAATTAAAAATAAAATATCAAAAATTTATGTTAGTTTAAGAAAAATTACCACTTTATATACCTATCTTAAATGCAAATGATATAGTCATTTAATTTTTACAGATGAATGCTGCTGAAGATTCTTGATACATATATATTTAATAACTCATATATATTTATTAACTCATATATATATTTAATTTCCCATGTGTATATAAATTGTTAATTATGATTTATTATATTTTATTGTCATTTTTTGTAATTTATATTATATTTCGTATGCTTACATTATGATAATTTTTTGGGTGCATAAGTAAGACGTTATAATTTTTATGGAACAAACTGTGCGTAAAAGTATCTGATAAAAAATCAATTAATTACTTTACAAAGGAACTGCGTTGATGAAAAGCACTGCAAAAGAAATAATTAGCAAGAATTCACAATAAATTAGAAAAACTCTTTTATTTCAGGACTTCATTTTTTGTCAAACAGTTTTTGCATTTATAAATAAGTTAATTATTAATAAAGGAATCAAGCAAAGGAATAAAGCAATCGTGGGCGTTCTATTTTATGAAAATATTTATAACTCGTATTGGAACGCGTGAAACTGTAGGGGCAAACTTTCTCACATTTGCTTGTTATGTTGTTTCGTTTTCAGATTCTAAACATTGTTATTACACATGGCTCTATTGGATATCAAGCTATTACATAACTGGAAATTACATAAATACAAAGAAAAGTTGAAAATCCCCGTGGACCAGAGAATGATAGTATTTATTCCCAATTTACACACTTAGTACGTTCGGCATTAATGAACAGTCAGCAAGTCTTATCGCCATTTAAAGAACAAAATTAAGAAAGTAAAATATAATTAAAAATAAAATATCAAAAATTTATGTTAGTTTAAGAAAAATTACCACTTTATATACCTATCTTAAATGCAAATGATATAGTCATTTAATTTTTACAGATGAATGCTGCTGAAGATAGAGAAGAAATGAACGCGAAATAAAAATATGTAGCATTAATATTTAGTTTGTGTCCATTTCACATCCTGAAATAGCTCTCTGAACAGTCGTAAAAGTTACCCTGTTAAAATAAATATTTTTATTTGCTTCTTTTAAGCTTAAATTCAACGTATTAAATTCATAAGCTAATGGCACAATTAAAAGTGTATGCTTTAGGCTCTTCCATATTTTTTTCTCTTCTATTTTGTTATTCAATTTTTTATTGGTTTCATTCATTTCCCCCTCTGTTTGGTTTTTTTTTTATGTTAATTTAAGGCGGGAAGTCAAATATAGTTGTTTAACATTTTCTACCGTATAATATTTTTGTATGTATAATTCATCACTCGACCAAATTTGCTCCTCAATAACGATCTACCAACAAAAATTAAAAAATAAATAAATAAAAGTAAATAAAATAGTTATAAAATTTATTTGAATGACAAAAATACCCAGAAATAAATTTTGACCGAGAAGTGTATACAATTGTTATTCAATAAAAAAATACACCAACGTATTCCATTTATTTGCAGTTGTTCTTTCTACGTTGGTGTTGTTCATAAATTCATGCTGTGACGTAAGTATTGATGGTGTATGTCAAGAGAATTTATAAAGTTGGCGAAGAATAGAAACATGAAGGAAAAGGTTAAAATAGCTTATAAAAAAATTTTGGGGCAAGCTCCAACCAAAATTATTGACAAAAAAAACGATTAAATTAAAAGCATTGGTCAAAATATCATAGGCAATAAAAGGAAAAAAATTGACTACTACTAAAATGGTTACTTATGCTTTAAAGGAGGTTAGGTTTCTTCACCATGGTATCCCAGATATAAAGGTACATCTTCGGTTCTGCGGGAATTTGACGCAAACAATTTTCAGGTGTCAAAACTGGGGTAGGATTATTTTTACATTTTTCAACTGGGGCACTTTGGGGTATGATTACTTTTTTACCATGAATTAGTGTTTCTGAGAGATTTCCATCACTTTTGTAGAAATATTTATCAAACTGATTATGGATTATCAGCATGACAACATGCAATTACCGTACACCTTTGGATAGGTCGGACGATCTGGGTAAGGAAAAACATAACAATATGATTACACAGCCAGCGTTACAAATGTTACTTTACCGCTGTGACCATATATTCAGATTTCTCACTTTTTAAAATTCGTTAAATGTATCTTTAAATGAAAATATTTACCTCCAACCAAAACACAAAAAATGAGCCATCGTTCTTTCAGTAGTTAAGGTTGCAGATTTGTTAACACTGAAAAGAAAAATAGCTGGAGCGAAATCGCTAAAAAGACCTATTTTAAAATTATGTTTTATCGAGTTCTACATCACAATTTCATTATCTTATTTGTTTTTCTCAAATTTGTGAGTATAGTACAAAGAAAAAACAAGTTTTCAGGTATCTTAGGAGTAGAGCTATAGATCCCTGAAAAATGAGGTTTATCACCCTTGCCAGATACAAATTCGGACATGACGACTTGACGAACTGGAATGCGGAAGCTTTCCTACAATACATTGACTATCTGTCTATAATGTTAAAATAACGATATTTCATGAGTATATATACTTCTTTTAAAGAAATAATTATTTTATCTTTCAACTTTATCATAGTCCAGTTTTGAATTTTCTATTATCATATTTAGATTCTACTATTCACTTTAAATTAGATACAATAAATGAACATTACCATATTTATTTAACTCCTAATTAGAATTTCTTAGATCTCTAAAACGTATTCTTGATACATATATATTTAATAACTCATATATATTTATTAACTCATATATATATTTAATTTCCCATGTGTATATAAATTGTTAATTATGATTTATTATATTTTATTGTCATTTTTTGTAATTTATATTATATTTCGTATGCTTACATTATGATAATTTTTTTGGGTGCATAAGTAAGACGTTATAATTTTTATGGAACAAACTGTGCGTAAAAGTATCTGATAAAAAATCAATTAATTACTTTACAAAGGAACTGCGTTGATGAAAAGCACTGCAAAAGAAATAATTAGCAAGAATTCACAATAAATTAGAAAAACTCTTTTATTTCAGGACTTCATTTTTTGTCAAACAGTTTTTGCATTTATAAATAAGTTAATTATTAATAAAGGAATCAAGCAAAGGAATAAAGCAATCGTGGGCGTTCTATTTTATGAAAATATTTATAACTCGTATTGGAACGCGTGAAACTGTAGGGGCAAACTTTCTCACATTTGCTTGTTATGTTGTTTTCGTTTTCAGATTCTAAACATTGTTATTACACATGGCTCTATTGGATATCAAGCTATTACATAACTGGCATCTCACAATTAAACAAAGGTAGAAAACACTCAAATAAACTAACTAAACACAAAACAAGAATATTACAAATTAAAGAAACGCAAAACAAAGCAAAATATTACAAATTAAACAAACAAAAAACCAGCTTGGCGATGTGACGTCAGCTGAAACAGCTCTATTCTTGGAAATATCCGAAAACCCCGCCAAGTTGCGGATATTCCACCAAATTTGTAGCAAAACTTTCGCCAAATATTATGGTAGGAGAAATAGATTATTCTCATAATAGATAAACGACTAATGACGTCCGAATTCGAAACTATTACCCAAAGTATCTTCTTTTTTGTTTGGAACGAGCTGGATCTACGACAATGATGATAAAAAAATATATCGCATATTATTACATAAAAAATGTGAACATATTTCACAATAGTTAATACTTTTTTTCTTATTTGTATGTGATTAATTTATACTTTTATTTGAAAAATGTGTAATATATCAAGAACGGTTCATCCTAGTGTTCAAAAGTTGGTGTCAATCGTTTTCTAATGGCGCATTACATAAATGATTATATACGTAACTTTATTAAAGGTTTTGATTTTTGATGGTTTCAAAATTTCATTTCAAAATTTGGGAGGGTTTTGAATTTTCGATTGCGTTTAAAAACAATAGGCTTCCAGTGTTTACCGATTGTAAATTCTGTACCAAATTTCGTTTGAGTTACTTCGTTCGCGAGATTTCATCTCCAAAGACTCACATACACACACAGACTTCACTTCAGAAACGTTTGATTCATGTTCGGGGATGCTGCAAACGTGCTCTCCTGTCGAAAACTCGAATTCAAATGTTCGTTTTAAGTAGTTGACGTGTATCCATACCATTTTATTTTAATTCTTATGAAACTTATTTTACAATATCTTGATCTGTTCATATTCTGCATACGTTAAAATTAGGCTCCGTTGCAGAAATTATCAAAGTTTAATGATTATTTAAAATAAAAATTATTGTAATTATGTAGTCACAGAATTTAGATACACAGAAAATATGCATAAATAAAGCGGTTTTAAGACGGATGCAACACTAGAAATAAATATATTCTTTCCCTAAAAATCCCGATTTTCACTTAGCAAAATAAAAAATGGATGCCATATTTTATTTTGCAATCAGTCACTAAATCTCTTCCTATAATATGGCTGTAATTATTATTTAAATTTTTGTTTAAAAATTATTTTACATATTTTGATGATTTTTTTTACAAATTTTACATAATAATTTGAATGTTTCCTACAATTTTCAAAACATTTTGTGAATTTTAGCTAATGTTTGAAGAATTATGTCCCATAGGGTTGAATTTAATTTATTTTTTTCAACCTGGGTTAAATCCAAATATAATTGGGTGATATTATTCTTTTACATCCCCATTTACTGCACAGACAGTTTCAGCAATATACTAAAATTTCATTTTTCAGCAACATACTAAAATTTCATTTTTCAGCAACATACTAAAATTTCATTTTTCAGCAACATACTAAAAGTCATTTTTACGGCAATTATCATGCAAACGTACAGCCAAACAGACAGACAGAATGAACAAAGTCATAAACACTTACAACTATGTTGGAAAGTGTGAAAACAAAATGAACTATAGTTCAGACAAAACCCAATTACTTCTTAAATTCCCCATTCGAAGAATAGATTTATAGTAACCAGTATAAAGAAGAATATGCTTCAAACATGCAAATACAAACTTTCAATTCAATTTTTTATGTTTCATTTTCAGCTGCATCCAAAATTGCGTGATAGTGACATTTTCCAAATATGATATATTAGCTGAAGATATGTGAATCACATTATGCCTTTTTGTTTGAATAAAATAGGCAACTGGAAAAATATAGTAAAATCTGTATTCTCAAAATTAAAATACATAAATCTTACAAGATATGCATAAAGTTTATAGAACGTTTTTTCGATTACGTGCCGCCTGGAAAAATACCAAAGTACTACATACAACAATATTTAATGACAGAGAAAAATTTAGCCACAAACACTCCTTTGAGTTTAAATCTTCCATAATAAATATGAATGTGTATGTGCGTGTGTTTGTCTGCTTGTGTCGCTTGTGACGTGAAATCTAAACACACAGTCGTGTGCTTATATTTAGCTCAAGACTGTATCTAAGCATAGAGTCGTGTGCTTAGATACAGTCGTGAAATTCTATACAAAGGTACCTTGCCTATCGGTAAGATGATCTTCGGAGCGTTTTTTCTAAATTCGAATTAGCTATTTATTTATTTTTTATTAATTCGCAATTCTGAGCAATTTTTACATAAATCGATTCCTTATTGATAAAAATTATTAACATTTTGCTTAGGGATGGGACAGCCTGCAAAAAGAGATCGAACTGTTTGGGATAGGGTATGTTAAATACCTGCCTTTTTGGGAGGTTCTTCGCTTGAGATTGACGCTGTCCCACCCATAAGCAAAAGGTTAAAGACCAAAGAACAATGCAATGTTTTCAAAGAGCTTTATGCAAAATCCGTTGAACAATTCTGTTATATTTAAAAGAAAAATGAAGATTGATCGAAATATGCGAAATTTATGAAATTTCGTACTGATATTGTTTCATCGTAAAATTGAATATTCGCACAATTTCAGTTTTTAGCATGAACATGGAATTATACCTTCGATTTATAATGTTTTTTTAATTACTATAATTTTATATTTTCTGTGAAATTCTGTGTAAGAACTCGAAAAATTTCAAAAATCTTATAGCAGACCCAGAACTATATTTGTTTCATAACGGTTACACTTGGCATAATCTAAGAGAGGAGGGATGAGCCTTAGAAAGTACAAAGACCCTTAAATGTACCGCAACAGCTGCTACCTTGACTCCCGGTTAAAGCAATGGTTGTACATGCAGAAAATAGTGTTACTTTCTCGTCAGTCGAGATCTCGAGAAAATCAAAATATTCTAAACTACTATCTTGAATGATTGGAACTTTATTTTTAAACCAGTCTGCAAACGTCATTGAAATAGCACATGTAGACGATAACTGACTGGACCAGTTGGAATCAAAATGGTGGTTGCGTCAGCTTGTATATTTATAAACCTGAGAAAATAGATGCCAAAGTTCTAACGTCACAACGTCTGCTTTTTACAAGGAAAGCTGGAAAATTGTACTATGTCAATCATTGGATATTAAGGGATACCTACTATTTTCATAGATTTCCAGAAACTATTTTCAGTTCTTCTAACTTTTTCGACATCCTTTATACCAGGTTAAAGCATAGATCGGGATTTTATCTTTCTTACATATTTTTTAAGCTACAGAGGAATTTCACCATTCGATATTCAGGTGGATTGTGTTAATCTAATAAATACTTTAAATAGAAAATAACAAAATATTTATTTTGTGAATTCGGAACGCATAAAATTTATGTACGAAGTTTTGTTATAGTTTATGCATGAAGTTTTGTTATAGTTTATGTACGAAGCTTTGTTATAGTTTATGTACCAAGTTTTGTTACAGTTTATGTACTAAGTTCTGTAAAATTTTATGTACGAAATTTTATCATAAATTATGTACGAAGTTTTGCTATAGTTTGTGTTCAAAGATTTGTCGCACAGTTTATGAAGGAATATTCCAAAGGGGAGAGTCTCGAATATAAATATAAAGCAAAAAATGTGAAATGATGATGTCCAATGAAACATACGAACAAAAACATTACAATATACTATAAAATATAAGCAAATGAAATGGATGGAAAGCCTATAATAGAAATATCAAGGTGCGCATGTATCTCGATAGCATAGTCAAGTACTGAAAATACACTAGTGCAAAATCACCTGGGTGCATATGCATCGACCATATAATGTTTTTAGTTGACAGTTGTTTTTAGTTTCAACATAGTTGAAAAGGGTTTATGACTTTGTTCATTCATTCTGTCTGTCTGTCCGTTAGCACGATAACTGCCGTAAAAATGACTTTATCAAAATGAAATTTTAATATGTTTTTTAGACGGTCTGTAGGACCTATGGGAATATAAATAATAATATCAGCCAATTAGTTTTTTATTGAACCCGGGTTGAAAAAATGAAATACATTGAACCCTACGGGACCTAATTTTTCAAATATTTTTTAAGAAAATTTAAAATTCACAAATTGCTTCGAAATTTTTAGGAAATATTCACATTATCCTATAAAATATATAAAAAAAAATTCAGTAAAATATATTAAGTAGTTTTTTATTTAAAAATTATTTAATGTAGGGAAAAAACAAATTCAATTGAATTCTGACTTTTGGGATATCCTCCAGAAAGAAAAAAGAGATATATTATATAATAAATATATTTCCAAGAATTTAATCATTTTGTATATGAGAGAGGCTTCACATTTTAAAATAAATTTGGTAGTTAACAATTTTTCAATTTTTTTTAATTTTATATAACTCTTCGTGATATACTTTTTCGATGGCATTTTTAATGCACTTTCCTAAGTCCTAGAGAGTTAAAATTTGGTACACAGCTCAAATTTGTTGAACATTTTATTCTACAAATATTTGGTGGATCTTTAAATATAGATCCTACATTTTTTTCGAAATGGCCTGCAAATAATCCCCGTTCACTTCTATAAATCATTGTTGTAATATTGTTAAAAATTCTGATGTGGGCAGCACATGTCTTTCTCTGCAGACTCATATTCATGTTCTCTTTATTTATTCAATAAAAATTTGAGTTTACATGAGTGTATATGTACAAAATAACAGCCATAAGTATTTTAAATGACATTGAATTTGCACGTTAAACTTAATTTGGTTCTCATTTGATAGCTGGAGTTATTGTCAAAAGTGGCGTACTTCTATATATCATTGTTGTAATATTGTAAAAAATTCTGATGGGGGCAGCACATGACTTTCCCTGCAGACTCATATCACGTGCCCCATTTCAAAATGAAATATGGCATCCATCTTGTCCCAAAATCGTGATTTTTAAAGTTCTTTTTAATTTATAGAGTGTTGTATCCGTCCTAATACAGCTTTATTTTTGCTTAAATTATGTGCATCTGCATACTGAAACAACGCAATTACAATATATTTGAGTTTAAATCATCATCCAAATTTGATTATTTCTACAACGAAGCCTATTTTTCACTTATGTAAAATGTAAATAGCAAAATATGTAGAATGAGTTGTATAAGAATTGCTGTATTTCTTTAACGCAAAATTATTTAGCTCGTGGAGTTTACATAGCTGATATGAATGAAATATTCTTTGATTTTACAGAGAGGAGGACAATTTTTTTCGATGAAGATTTAAATATAGATTTTAGTTACTTGTAGATCCATGGTCTTAATTTTTAAATAAAATAAATTATTATATGATTGTGATGAATGAAATGAATGGGAAAATGTTTGGAATCAAATGCTGCTTTTATAGAGAGAGCCAGGCGTGTTATTTTTTCTATGATGTCATTTGAATGAATTTCAGTTGTTCTCGATGATGTTTTCAAATATAATAAATTATCGTACTAGTATGATAATTTTAAAAGTATTATCGAGGAATGTATTGCATTTTAGAGATGTTTAAACCAGGCAATTTATATTTCATTGCCGTTATTTGAATGAAGTTCATTTTTTTCGATGAAGGTTTAAGTTTTCAAATATAATAAATTAATATAGTATTGTGATAAGTTTTAAAATATTACCGAGGAATATATTGCATTTTAGAGATGCTTAAATAAAATTGCATTGAAGTTGGAAAGTGTTTCATATTCAATGCTTTAAGCATGATTGATCTTTCTTGTTTTGAATTAATTACCTTGTTCTTCTATATAAAAGCATATATGCGCATCTAAGAATATAAAAATGAAACAAAGATAATATTGCCAAAATGCATGAGAAATCATCTTGAAAAACCTATGATAGTGCACTAAAATCAGCTAAATAAATAAAATGAAAGGCAAAATTTTTGCCAAAATACGCCACCATTCATATTAATGTCTCTCATGCAAGATTGAATTCAAAATTACACAACCACACAAAAGTTCTTCGAATCAATTATTAGTGGACAATATTCAAATGCCCAAAAAGGCAGACATTTAGGCTAAAAAAGAATAAAAAAATCGAATAATAGTGAAGAAACATTGTAGGAACAATATTAATCCAATTAGTAAAAACAGAAATAGCTAGAAAATTGCTATAAACACATCCTCCTTAACAATATTGCAACGGATATATTTACTGATATGAAAGAATTATAATGTCAAAAATACGCAATGGAATTATTACTAACATGAATGAAGATAATTGCTAAAATCTGATCTCCCTCACGTAGAATCAATAATATAATTACACAAGCACACACAGAAAATATTAGAATAGAAAAATAGTGAACACAATTCCATTCACATAAAGTTTCACCTCATTCAAATGCGTTACAACATTCATCTGTCTTGTATAAAAGTGTAAAAAACGACTGACACATCGGGGAATCTTTCTGTCTTTTGACTCAGACCGTCCAATCTACCCAAAATTGTAAGGTATCTGTTTGGACAGGCCGGAAAGTGCCACCCAATTTAGACCCGAATCCAGTGGTCATCTAGGAATCATACAATCGATTTTCGGCAGCTCATAAGACCCTTCATAAATTGAGCAAAACAGAAAAGTACCCTGTCTTCTATTTTTAAAGGTAACCCTGTATTCTCAGCCGTCTTAATTACTGATAGAAAATAGAATATTTACTTCGGAGTTTGATACCCTTCTCATTGTTCAACAGTTTTATAAGTAGATTAGTATCCAGCTCATAATGAGACATGAAAATTAATGGTTGCCTCACATCGTAAGGTATTATTGGTCATTCCTGCGCCTAAGCAACAGGGTAAAGTTACTTCTGTAACATTATAAAGAACTACTTATGCAAGAGATCAGGGCGCTTTTAAAAAGACTTAAAGCACAGAATTACTTTTTAGTGGAAGCCTGCACATTGCGGAGTAACAAGGAATAAAATAGCGGACTTTATGGCCCAAAAAGGCACTATGGTGGAGGATATTCTTAAAGTCTATGACTTTTCATTCAGTGCAACTGTACATTAAAATGCTACACAAAAAAGAAATTGAGGCAAAATCTGTGGAGGCATCTGAGGGAAAATAGTGGAATGTCCTAAGAAAGAACATTTCTGTCATTCCAGTTGCTCCTCGACGAGAAACAGTTGTCAGGTACAGCCTTTTAACTGGCCATGACTGTCTTAGGGCTCATCTCTATCGAATTGGACTTGTTGCTTCAAATAATTATATTTAATGCCACCTAGGACAGCCTGTGTGTGGAAAACATTTGGACGAGTGACCTACACTAATGACTTTTAATTCAATCATTGAGAAATGCTGCAGATCTATCTGTCTAATGGCCTAGCTACCAAACTACCGGAATTTGTAAACAACATAATGAACTACTGTCTCTGTAGGAAGTGGAACCACAGGTCACGGGTTGGTAAGAAGGCGATTAAGTTGCTGAGATAATTATGCATATGTCTTAACTGATCTTTACAAAATATCGACTAATACCATGGAGATTACGATGATAACTAATGAAGTAAGAAATGCTACGAAGGATGAGAGTCCAATCTTCAGGTCTGAAAGTATTGACTGAAGTTGTGACTGACACAATTTTAGATATTTATGTCATACAACTGAGTGAGACTGACTAAGGAAACAATTACACAGTCTAAACCTCTGAAAGTAGAAACATGAAACTTTGCATGAACTTCACTTATACGTAATGAGAATATATATATGTATGACAATTATAAGTAATGAGATCTTATATGTAATGAGAATTATAAGTAATGATAAAAATCTGAAATCGTAATATTTTGTTTTAAAATTTATAATTTGCGGATTTTTTTGTTTTAAAATTTTTTCATTTATATCTTGGGAGCGGTAAGATATGTACCATTCGTTTTTATACCATCATACATTGAAAAAACCATCATAATTTCTTTTAATTAACTCTATTGGTCAAACATTGAGTCATTTCAATTTATAATTGCAGTACGATTTTTTATTATATTCTGTCAATGAATTTATTTATAGATTTCGATTCCATTGTAGTAATTATAGCAATCAAGCTTAATTTGAATTACTAATAGCGCTTGATGACTATTCACGTCAAAATATTAAAAAATGATATTATAGCTAATTGATTTTTAGCTGCATATGTCTGAAAACGATAAAAAAAGGGCAGTACACAATAATCGGAGATTTACTATCGTTTTACTCACCGAAATTTTTATGTTAACAAAACAATAAAATATGCACCATTTGTATATATTATTTAAAAATGGTTATTGATATTCAGAAATTCTATTAAATGCACAGGTGCCATTGACTATTAGCCATTTTGCAGTCGTATAACGTTAAAATTTCATTGGTATGTGTTACACGAAATACACCCCACTTGATAGCAGGGCTATACCTGACCGCGTACAAATAATATCCACCTCCATCTATCTCTTAGGTAGAGGTCAGAATTATTGCCATTCTGTACCACAATCTTTATCCACCTTAACTACGAGGTGGACATTTGACGCGATTACATTCCAATTTGATGAAATAACATTCCAACTGTGATAGCTCTAAATAATTTAAATGCAAAACATTCTTTACGGAAATATTTGCGCCAATTAACACTGTGTACGGAACGTATTCTGTGAAAAGGGGGATTTTTTGATCTGTTTCAAAAATGCACCTAAAATTCTGTTACAGAACTCAACTTTTTAAAAATTGCTAATATTAATTCATGGTTCTTAAAACAACTTGATAATTTTATTGCTATTATAGCTCAGAATTTTACCGTTGAACTTTATTGGTATAAATTTGCGATATACATTTTAATTACGGAAGCCAAACGTTTTTCATTTATTCCTTTCCTTATATACATAGAATAATGTATAAGAAAAGTATTGTGAAGGGGTCAAAAACTCGAATTCGAATTTTCGACGGGAGAGCACGTTTCAAGCATCTCGGAACACGAATCAAACGTTTTTGAGATCATCTGTATGTGTTTGTGTGAAAGTATGTTATACCCATAATCTGTGAAAGTGTCAATACATTCAAATAATTGCTTTTCTTTTTATCCGCTTTTTAAATTTCTTGCTTAACTTTTGGACATGAGTGCATCTCACTGTGGTGTACAATTTAATTTCAACTTTAACAACCTTTACGAAACATATTTAATTGATATGAGAACATGGTCGTACATCGTAAAACGTAAAATACTTGCGTTGTGCCACATTAAAACCCATTATATTATCTTTAGCACGAGTTCCTGGAATAGAATATATTAACATAATACTACTCATAATTAACTTCACCCAGTTTAACTTTAAAGTACATTATTTATAATTTTATTTCACTCACATTACGTCAAATCTATTTAATTGAACAATAGCACCTTTCTATACCTTCTATATAAATATCTAGAAGGAAGCCATATCTTTAAAACTAATGGATAAATCTAGAAATTCCCAGTGCCTTTGGAAAGCTGGTAATCTGACGCCAAGGACATGAGAATGCTGCTAAGTTTAGACAAACCTACCTTCACGTAATAGTACTGATTGCCTATAAAAGTGTTTTCTTCTTGTGGGGAAGTAAAGGACCGTGAAGCATTCACATATTCATAAAAGTATGTTAGAACTGCATGCCTAAATTGTAGAACATTCAACAAATTAAATTTGTTTAAAATTTTTTAAACCATCCTAAATTTACGAGTTATATAGCTGTTTCACAGTTCGGATGTGTTCGGTGGATCACGACGCAGAAGAATAGCCCTAAAGATGCACAGTCGTGTAATACCCTCCGTTGCATAAAAAGCATATGAACCCATTATTATTGAGCAACAGCTGCAAAACCGTCGTTTTAAAAGTTATGTAAATGATCAAACGATCAGCGACAATGATGACAATTGGAACTGGATTTTCTGTTTTGACACTGCAAGTTGGGTACAAAAATGCATTCAAAGGCTCTAGCCGGAACTGAACAATAGCCGGATTAAGAAAGAGGTCACTTCATAGAACTAAGCGGAACTGGGTGGTCCAACAGACGTATCAGTCGCATCTTAGTTAGAGTGATATGGTAGTTACCTGATGTTAGCAACAGCGGATCCGAGAAGGCAGAAGTAACCCCCGTCAGACAACTGCTCGAGAAGACAGTGCAGTCATGAGAAAATCCACGTCCACACAATGGCAAATCTCTGAATTAGATAATACTTTACATTAGTGGCATTCAATCTTTTTTGAACCATGGCTACTTTTAAGTCAGTTAGATAGATGCTCACCGGACACATATGCAAAAACCGAGTACTCTAAACAATGAAGTGAATGAGTACGAAAAACGCTATTCAACGTATTCTCGAACAGTTTGTTTCTTTGTTTATGCTTCATTGAGTTAAGTGTTTACTCATTGAACTCGAGTACGATTTTTCTGCTTATTTTAAATAGTTGCGCTCTCTGTTGAGGTGCAGATTTTTGTTATTATATAAAATACATCAGTAAAATATTATCTATATATATTAAGCGGCCTAATAAATATTTCATTTTGAATTTTAAGCAATGCCATGCTTTGTGGAGCGATAATTATTATCTGTTTAGGACGCAACAAGTGACTGCCATTAACAAAATTGACCAATGACCCTTAGGGCCATAAATGAAGTACGACTAAAATTTAGATTTTACTGAAATAGTGATTTGCAATAAAATAATATAATCAAAATTTTCGATAAATAATCTAATCATATTCTCGATTTTCATATTAAGTGAAAGTCAACACAATTTAAATATCTACACAGAACTTCTAATAAACAAGAAAGATCAATCATGCTTAAAGCATTGATTATGAAACACTTTCCAACTTCAATGCAATTTTATTTAAAAAAGTCGAAAATGCAATACATTCCTCGGTAATATTTTAAAACTTATCACGAAACTACATTGATTTATTATATTTGAAAACTTAAACCTTCATTGAAAAAAATGAACTTCATTCAAAAGACGGCATTGAAATATAAATTGCGTGGTTTAAATATCTCTAAAATGCAATACATTCCACGGTAATATTTTTAAATCTATCATAATACTACGATGATTTATTATATTTGAAAACTTCATCGAAAACAACTGAAATTAATTCAAATGACGTCATAGAAAAAATAACACGCCTGGATCTCTCTATAAAAGCAGGATTTCATTCATAACTTTCTCCATTTCATTCATCACAATACTATAATAATTTATTTTATTTAAAAATTAAGACCATGGAGCTACAATTCATAAACTTTATGCTTAAAACTTCATCGAAAAATATCGTCTTTCTGTTTATAAAATCAATTAATATTTCATTCATATCAGCCATGCAGACTCCATGGACTGAATTATTTTGTGTTAAAGAAATACAGTAATTCTAATACAACTCATTCTACATATTTTGCTGTTTACATTTTACATAGGTGAAAAATAGGCTTAATTGCAGAAATAATCAAATTTGAATGAGAATTTAAACTCAAATATATTGTCATTGTGTTGTTTTAGTATGTAGATGCACAGAATTTAAGCAGAAATAAAGTAGTTTTAGGACGGATACAACACTCAATATGAATTAAAAAGAACTTTAAAAAATCACGAATTTGAAACAAGATGGATGCCATATCTCATTTTGAAGTGGGTCATGCGATCGTTTCATATCATGGTCACGTGATCGTTTCATATAAGATGTGTAATTAATATTCTAATTTTTATTTAAAAAACTACTGAATATATTTAGCTGAATTTTTTTTTATATATTTTATGGAACAATTTGACTATTACCTAAAATTTTCGAAACAATTTGTGAATTTTAAATCCGCTTAAAAAATGTTAGAAAAATTAGGTCCCATAGGGCTCAATGTATTTCATTTTTTCAACCCGGGTTCAATCCAAAACTAATTGTGTGATATTATTCATTTATATTCCCATAGGTCCTACAGACCGTCTGAACAACATACTAAAATTTCATTTTGATTAAGTCATTTTTACGGCAGTTATCGTGCTAACGGACAGACAGACAGACAGACAGAATGAACAAAGTCATAAACACTTTTCAACTTTGTTGTAAAGTGTTAAAAAAGGGGAATTGGATCAATAAACTATGAACATGTTGGCCCGGCTTTTCATAATTAAATCTTCGATATTTTCTAAATAATGCTTTATTAACACTTTACAACAAAGTTGAAAAGTGTTTATGAGTTTGTTCATTCTGTCTGTCTGTCTGTATGTCCGTTAGCACGATAACTGCCGTAAAAATGACTTAATCAAAATGAAATTTTAGTATGTTGCTCAGAGGGTCTATAGGACCTATGGGAATATAAATGAATAATATCACCCAATTAGTTTTGGATTGAACCCGGGATGAAAACATGAAATACATTGAGCCCTATGGGACCCAATTTTTCAAACATTTTTAAGCGGATTTAAAATTCACAAATTGCTTCGAAAATTTTAAGTAATATTCAAATTGTTCCGTAAAATATATAAAAAAAATTCAGCGAAATATATTCAGTAGTTTTTTAAATTAAAATTAAAATAATAATAACACCTCTTATATTAAGTGATCACGTGACCCACTTCAAAATGATATATGGCATCCATCTTGTCTCAAAATCGTGATTTTTAAAGTTCTTTTTTATTCATATTGAGTGTTGAATTCGTCCTAAAACCACTTTATTTTTGCTTAAATTCTGTACATCTACATACTGAAACAACTCATTACAATATATTTGAGTTTAAATGGTCATCCAAATTTGATTATTTCTACAATGAAGCCTATTTTTCACTTATGTAAAATGTAAACAGCAAAATATATAGAATGAGTTGTAATAGAATTGCTGTATTTCTTTAACACAAAATAATTTAGCCCATGCAGCCTGCATGGCTGATATGAATGAAATATTAATTGATTTTATAAAGAGAAGGACGATTTTTTTTGATGAAGTTTTAAGCATAGAGTTTAATTACTTGTAGCTCCATGGTCTTAATTTTTAAATAAAATAAATTATTATGGTATTGTGATGAATGAAATGAATGGGAAATTGTAATGAATGAAATGTTGCTTTTATAGAGAGAACCAGGCGTGTTATTTTTCCTATGACGTCATTTGAATGAATTTCATTTGTTTTCGATGAAGTTTTCAAATATAATAAATTATAGTAGTATTATGATAATTCTAAAATTATTACTGAGAAATGTATCGCATTTTGGAGATGTTTAAACCAGGCAATTTATATTTCAATGCCGTCATTGAAATGAAGTTCATTTTTTTCGATGAAGGTTTAAGTTTTCAAATATAATAAATTAATGTCGTATTGCGATAAGTTTTAAAATATTACCGAGGAATGTATTGCATTTTAAACATTAGAACATGCTTAAATTAGACATTAGAACAGATTAGATTTAGACATTAAAACATGTTTAAATTAGAACATGTTCAAATAAAATTGTATTGGAGTTGGAAAGTGTTTCACATATACTCAATGCTTTAAGCATGATTGATCTGTCTTGTTTTTTGTAATTAAACGTAATTATCTGAATTTTCAATTTATTGCACTTCTAATAAGATTGTATGGGCAAAAAAATATTCAAAACTCATTTAAAGTGTTATATGTCTTTCTGGTCAGCCGAAGATTTGCTAAGTGCAAAAGTGGAGGAAAGGAGTAATAAGATATTTTCATAAAATATACAAACTATTGATGAGGTAAAGTGAATTGATACCTAAACAATTGCGGCCTACTATGTACCAGCTTTGCGCATGGTAAAAGACGGCACTGGCTATATAAGGGAAAATGGCAGGCGAAATATGTTATATAGGAGAAAATGAGATATAGGGGAAATGATTATATAGGTAAAAATGACAGGGGATAAATGACATATCAAATGACAGGGAAAAATAAAATGTATGATCGAAAAATGAACATAACAGATAAAATGAATATTTCACACTCCAATTTCATGATTTGAAACTAGTTAATTCGATCACTATCAAACTGAAAATGATATATTATTATGGGCAAAATTTTAAGTAGAAATTAATTTATTGTTTGCTTTTCTGGATGAAATTATAAAAACCTAGCTCAAAACTTTAAAATGACTTTTAAAGCCCAAATCTTTCCCACTGTGCTTGAAAATTTAACCTCGATCTACGGTAGAATTTGATTTTCAAAAGATTGCTTAATAATTTGCTTCATCTATTACTTGATTTAATATTTTTCGCCACGTGCCAAACTCAAAATGATAAATCAACAGGATTGGACGAATGGGAATTCTTTTACACTTTACTGCTCTTTTTATATACACAATAGCAACATTGACTCATATCTGATATTAAAAGTGGATTTTAAATCGCTACAAACATGTATAAATACACAATGTTATGTACACCAATATGGGATTCAATTTTGACTCCTAAAGTATCTGAAAGCTAGAGAACGAATCGTTTAGCAACGGGGGGGGGGGGTAAATCCCCAGAAAAAATCCCTATGGATATTTGCAACAATAAGTTTATGTCTTTGTTCGCGACTCTAAAACAATTGTGGTAAAAACAGTTTTTGAGTTCGAATTTTGTTGATTGTCAACGAACGGCATGACGAGTTAAGTTCATTTTTTAGAACTTTCTATAGAAGGTATAGAATATAAGCTCGACATCGTTCAGTTGAGTTGTTGACGTGATACGAATAAATATATCAGCCAAACTTAGTTCAGAATCCAAAGTATAATATTTCTTCTGATTATACAATATACTCTTAAGGCTGTATAAAGCAATACTAGTAGAAAGTGCAAATATTTTAAACTGTAGAACTGCAACATCTGCGATTCAATATCTGCTCTATATGTTAATATGTGCTGATTGTTTGCACCGATCGCACGATTCAAACCATTCATAGCCGACAATTTTGGCGTTAGTGGTCCGATAAAGAGATAAACTGCATTACATTCCTCTCTCCCTGTATACACACACACACACACACACACACACACACACACACATATATATATATATATATATATATATATATATATATATATATATATATATATTATATATATATATATATATATAAACTCGTATATATATATATATATATATATATATATATATATATATATATATATATATATATATTATATATATATATATATATATATATATATATATATATATATATATATATATATATATATATATATTATATATATATATATATATATATATATATATATATATATATATATATATATATATATATATATATATATATATATATATATATATATATATATATATATATATATATATATATATATAAAGTGATTCAAAAAGGATAGGCCAAACTTTAGGGGTGGAAGTATACACCAAACCAAGAATGTTTCTTTATAGTTTACCGGGTCGGAAATGAAACGCAAAGGCATTACAGGGCGATGGGTTGGTCAAGGTAGTCCAATAGCTTGGCCACCACGATCACCTGATCTGTTGTATATTAACTTTTTTTTGTGGAGATATCACAAGAGTCTTGTCTATGACACTCTTCTTGAATCTAAAGAGGAAATCGTCGCCAGAATTTCGGCGGAGACTGCCGAAATTCGTGACATGCCCGGTCTGTTTGAGAGTTCGCCAATCCATCCTTTGTAGCTGTGAGACGTGCATTCAGGTTCGCTCTTTTGAGCCATTACTGTACCTATTGTTTAAATAAAAAACTGTACTGTGGCAACCGAAAAATACTAAAGATTAATTTACACCTTTAAAATTAATTTAAGGAATATTATTTTATTTAAACTTTATTAAGATGACCTGGCCGTTATTCTCATATAGTGGAATTATAATTTAATGTACATTGCTTTGTTGTTGTGCCGCAATAAACCCTCCAATTATTTCTACCTTTTGTGTGAGTCCTGAAAAGAATTATTAATTAATATAAAAAGATTAGACCAATTTAAACTTAACAATAACATTTATTAAAGACACAAAATACCTATTAAATTCAATTACGATAACTACATGCTCATTATTCATTTAGGAAGACAGCATGTGAGAGGAGATAGCATGTGAGACCCTTAACCATATATTTAACGTGTTTAATAACCTGTGGACATTTGAGGAACACATACCTTCAATTTGGGCCTTTGCAATAGACCATAATGCTTGCAAATACTTGGTTGCACTGAACCCATCCTAGATCTCCCTTATTTGGGAACTTCCACGCAATATTCTGCTTCTTCAGTATTGTCGTTCTATCATAATGGCAGGCACGCCTCCGCCCAAGTCATAACGTCGCAGTCGTTGCACACATCTTACTTCAGTCGAAACTCATAATCGTCTCCTAAGTCAAAATCCGACTGTTTTCTCCAATGTCTGATATTCCATTATTTTCTTCGTCAAAGTCTGATCTCCATCTTATTTCGTCTACATCTGATCTCGTTCTCTCTTCATATCAATCTGATCTCCTTCAAGTTTGTGGTTCTTTCGGTGGGGGGAGGGGGTAACTCCGCCTTTACTTCTTATTGGCGCTTACTGATTACCACTTACCCAATTGCACCATTGTATATTTAGTATGGTCCAGCTCAGCCCCTCTGGTATTGCACCCCTAAATTTATAGTCTTTTGACCTTAAAGTTCAAGTCCTCATAAACCCTGTTGCCAGCCAGACTACAGCTTTGTTTGCCGTTCTGGGCATCATAAATTTCACAAATAAAAGTGTCTCATGTGAGAACAATTTCTGGTCTCACATGTACTTATTGTTTAAATAGTAAATATCATTTTATAATAAAGTCATTCTTGCGTTTTCACTTCACCTCATCGGTTTCACCATTAAACTCCCACTGGTGCCTTTACGTTTCATTTCCGATCCGGTAAACTATGACGAAAAATGTTTGGTTTGGTGTGTACTACCACCTCGTGAAGTTTGGTCCATCGTTTTACATAACATCTTTTTACTTATCATGAACAAAAAATATCGAAAATTTTCCTCAGGTACCTCGTACCTTCGTTATACACGACACAATCAACCTTTTCTCACTCAAAACATGCAAAGGGGATGATGTTTTACATCAGTCTATAACGAGTAATATAGTTAGTTACTCGCTTTTTTTCTCTTTTGTTTTATAGTGTACACGTTTTTTAACTGACAAAAAGTGCATAAAAATGCTTTATATGGATTTGTAAGTACACTTTTCAACCGCAAGCGTATACCAGAATTCGATTTTAATCATCATTCTGGTGATTATACTGTTCATCTGACGTAAGACTCAAAGAATTCACTATAACGCTCTGTATTTACAACTGACGTAATATGAAAGGTGTCACTTTATACGTAAATTTAGGTATTAAAATAAAATAATTGCATACATCTAAATCACAAAATAGATGCTGTTTGATTATAAGCAATTATGCATATTTTTGTTGCATTAAATGAATTAAATTTTATAACTAAGATTAAAGCGCTATGGTAATTAATTAAATTAGTTACAGAAATTAAATTCAATAATTACATTTTAATTATTTTTATAAATAAAAAGGATGGATCTTCAATTATAAATTATAATCCTTTTGGCTAACTGTTCATAATTGCAATGTTAAAATGCATAAACTGATTTTTAAAACACGTATACACATTAAAGTTTAAATTCATTTATATAAAAATAAAGTCTTAAGCAGTAAGTATAATTAGAAATTTAATTGTAGTAATTGAAAAAAAAAATTCAGTCATAAATAATTAAAAATAACCATTTGATTTAATTATTAATTGTACCTCTTAGCGTTTAAATATATTATGAAATAATGCTTTTTTTCGTCATTGATTAAAGTGCATTTTTACGACATGAAGTGAAAAACAACGAAATTTATATTCATATTCATTCTGCAAGGAAAATTTCTAGATAACATTATATTATTTAATTTTTGATTTAAAATACTTGATATATGAATTAGCTAAATAATAATAATTAAAATCTCTAATTGTGAGTCATTACTTTCCCTATATACTCGTATATAATTTATAGGGAAAATATTGTGACGGGTCGAAAACTTGAATTCGAGGTTTCGCAGCACAGCACGTTTTAAACATCTCTGAATTCGATTCGAACGTTCTGAAGTGATATCTGTGTGTGTGTACATATATATATCTGTGTGTACATATATATATTAGTACGTGTATATGTATGTTAAGGTGTGTGTATGCGTGTCTGTGTGTGTATATATATGTTAGTGTGTATGTATAATAAGGTGTGTATGCGTGTGTGTCTGTCCGTGAGTACATATATATTTTAATGTGTGTATACGTATGTTAATGTGTGTGTGTATGTGTGCGTCACTGTGTGTATACATATGTTGTGTGTATGTGTGTGTCACTGTGTGTATACATATGTTGTGTGTGTATGTCCGTGAGTACATATATATTTTAGTGTGTGTACATGTATGTTAAGGAGTGTGTGTGTGTGTGTGTGTATATATATAGTATATGGTAGCGTGTGTACATGTATGTTAAAGTGTGTGTGTGTATATACATAAGTTAGTGTGTGTATATGTATGTTAAGATGAGTGCGCGTGTGTGTGTGTATATGTTAGTGTTAGTGTGTGTATATATGCTAGTGTGTGTATATGTATGTTAAGGTGTGTGTGTGTATCCGTGAGTCTGCGGATGAAGTATCTCACAAATAAATGGAACGAAATTTCGAACGAAATTTGATACGATTATTACAATCAGTGAATTCGGGAACCCAATTGGATTTAAACGCAATCGAATGTTTGGAAAACCCTGCCAACTGCCAAAAGACATTTTTAAAAATGTCATAAAAATCAAAAACTTCAATAATGTTACAGAAATAATCATTTGTTATGTAATTTTTCATTAGAAAACGAATAACACTTACTTTAGAACTCGAAAAAGAAGACTTCTCGAAACATTGTATGTTTCTCAAATAAATTTATAAAAAAAATATATAAGTTTTAAAAAAATGGTAACTGTTGTGAAATACGTTACCTTCCCACATGCGACAGATTTGTTAACGCCCTTCTCGTAGACATAATTCGTTCCATTCACGAGAGAAGATACTTTTGTAATAGCTTTACATTTTGACTCCCAACAATTCAACCAAATTTATTTCGCTGTAGGTCTGTCCGTCTGGAATGCTTGACGACACATTTGGAGACAACTTGAAAAAATATCGAGAGCTTGAAAACTTTTTGAATATGTCGCCAAATTGACCTGCATGTTGCTAAGTAGGCAGAAATGACACTTAATTAATACAAATGCATTAAACCTAAAGATAGATCAGACGGTCTGTGTTAAAAGAAATAAAGACACTTAACAAAAATACCACCGAATGAATATACAAAATCTTTCAATTTATTTGATGACTCTTGTCACCTTGAGGATATTATTAACGCTTGATTAAAATTACAGCGAGTTACGGGGGCGAGTTACAGGGCAGGCACGTTTTATTAAAGGCTCTAAGGTTTCACAAATCAATATAACTAGCCGACTACCCGTTGAAAATCAACGGTCTCGCTTATAAGCAAACCCTGAATAATGTAAATTTTTCAATAATTCACGTTTCGCATTTATTCGACAAGTCGAATATTTTGGTGTGCAGAACCCCCTAAAGAAGAAAATATTGGGAAACTTAATTTGCGCATTTCTTCCTTTCGAATTATCTACCCATACACCATATTAAAGTCTATCTCATCCCGAGGCATTCATATTTTATTATTTCTCCTTTCGAACTTTTTTAGGTGAAGCACACCCATAAATGAACATTTCTGAGAAACTCTGTTTGTCTTGCGTTTTTTATCAGATGATTGGCCCATATGCCAAATATCAACCCTCTGTCACATTTAAAATGAAGCGTGCCTCATTTATTTGGGAAATCGAACATATTAGTGTGCGGCACCCCTTAAAATATCAAATATTGGAAATCTGAAATTTCACACTTCCTTTCAAATTATCTACACCAAATTTGATGTCTCTATCCTATCGAGAAGCATGTTTTTTCTATCACTTCACCTTTCGAATGTTTTTCTGTGCAGCACCCCGTTCATGAATATTTTTGTCAAACCGTATTCATCTTTGGGTTTTTTGTCAAATGGTTAGCCCATATACTAAATTTCAAGCCTCAATTACATTGTAAAGGAGGCGTTTTTCTTTTGTTCGGCAAATCGAATATTTTAGTGAGCAGCACCCCCCCCCCATAATAGCAAAGCTTGGAAAACTGAAATTGCACAATTCCTTTCCTTCCAAATTTTTACAGGTGCACCAAATTCGAAGTCTGTATCTCAAGTCTGTATCTCGAAGTCTGTATCAACATTCTGTTTCTATCATTTCACAATTCGAATGATTTTGTGTGGAGTACCCACCCCCTTAAATATACATTTTTGAAAACTTCTATTGTTTTTGTGATTTCTATCAGATGATTCGCTCATATACCAAATGTCAAGCCTCTATCACGTTTTAAAATGGACGTTTCTCCTTTATTCCAAAAATCGAACATTGTGGTGTGCGGCACACCCTAAAGTAGAAAATATTGGTAAACTGAAATTGTACACTTTCTTCCTTCCAACCTCTCTACCCTTACACCAAATTTGATATCTCTATCTCATTCCGAAGTATGGTTTTTTTATCAATTCATTTTCGAACGTTTTACTCTGGAGTACCCCCTTAAACGAACATTTTTGAAAAATTATATTCTTCTTGGGTGTTTCCGTCAAATGGCCGTCCATATACCAAATTTCAAGCTACTATCAAATTTCAAAGGAATCTTCACTCATTTATTCGGTAAATAGAATATATGGGTGTGCGGCACCCCCTTCAGTAGAAAATATTGGAAATCTAAAATTTCTCACTATATTCCTTTTGAACAATTTACCCATACACCAAATTTGAAGTCTATATCTCATCGTAAAGCATACTTTCCTATCATTTCACTTTTCGAACGTTTTGGTGTGGAGCACCCCCTCTAGAGAACGTTTTCGAAAAATTCGATTTTTCCAGGGGGTTTTATCGAATGACCGACATGTATACCAAATTGCAAGTCTCTATATTCTTAAAGTGCCTAAAAAGGCGTGACAGACAGACGGACAGATGGACACTTGGCAATTAGTATATATTGATAATTTCTCTTCGACAGAGAGTCGTAACATAATAAATCCGTATGTGATGATTCGATTGTTGTCATACTAACGAGCACCTTCAGTTTCTAAAAAAATAATTTCATACTAATTGGATAATGATCTATAAATTTTTAATTGATTTTTTCTGTATTGATAATAGTTTCCAAGATGAGAGTGCTAGCTTCCAAATGTTGCCGTTAGAGGTGCAGCCGTCGGTTCTATCTGGTTGCGTATGGCCACTTTACTATGCTATTACCTCACTTTTTTAGCTCTAACTATCATCGCTCAAAATTTGTGACTTGCCTAGTTCCAACTTTCCCGGTCATCCTGTCAGACATCGTTGGTAAAATGTTGAAAATAATTTCGGGAGTCAAGCTATGCCGTCAACCACTCGGTTTCAGACATTTCTGAATAACAATACTTTCTATATGCAATAGGTGAAAAGTAAAAATACAGGTTTTTGATTTAAGAAATCACCCCACTACCAAACAAGAGCTTAAATCATATTTTCGTAACACCTTTTTCAGCCCGGAAACCAGGTTTTATGCTCCACTTTCTAATTTACGAAAGAAAAATATGAGTGAATAAAACTTGCCTTCTCATTTCTAAAACACTTGAGAGTGGAACTGCATGAAGTTTTATGTGTCACATTTGTGAAGTTGAGATGATTTATGTGCTGCGAAAATAGAAAAGTGTGTAACATTTGGAGGCACGTATCACCTTAAGCACATTTCACGAAGTATTTGAATGAAATAACGTAGCCGAGTTCTTATTTTACAACTGAACGTTGAGTAATGAAAAGTTTTACTGAAAAGGTAGCTTCACTCCGAAATACATTTTGTTGGAGAAACTTCGGAAGTGTTTGTTTTAAACAGACACATATGCAGACAATAACTGGGAAGTCGAAAATAAAATGATTTTGCTTAGACTTCGAAAAATTGATAACATGTTTTAAACGGTTTTACTTTCATCCAAAGTTCATATTCTACTATATAAAAATAAATGCTTGCGACGACGTGGATCACATTTTAAACTGTATTCTCACTTGTTCCACGCCCCCCCTCCTCACACACGCACACATACCTCCAGACCCTCGCCCGATTTGAGACCAAGAAGAAACGTGCTGCGTCTCTTTCTATTCATCTCCGCTACATTGCTGTTTCTCGCCTCACGCGCTCTTCAATCCTTCTTACGAGCTGGTGCAAATCTTATTAACTGAAAAAGGTAGAGAAAGGTAGAGAAAGGTAGAGAAAGGTAGAGAAAAAGGTAGTTCCCGTGAATGTCACCCCACTGGTTCAGATCTAAATTGAGTGCCGTACCTCAGCCCTCTAACTATACACCACCCTTTCAGCGTACGTCAAACGGTCTGTGTTGAAAGACAGTAAGGTGAAGAGATTCAATCTAAACACCGAAAAACCTATTTCTAGAGCTCGTAGTAGAATTTGAATCTCAACGGACTTTGCAGCTAGTATTTAAATAAATTATGAAAGTTTTATTACAAAAATTTTGTAATCCGCAAATAAAAGTGATTTTTAGTAGACGATGTTTTTTTTCTGCAGTTGATATCTGATGTGGGCAGTACAGAGTCTTCGCTGCATAATTCAAAATGTGTAATATCTCAAGAAAAGATCATGCTAACGTTCTAAAGTTTGCGTTATTTGTCGTATAGTTAAAAATTACATATGAATTTTTATGATTTTTTTCAGTAATGCATTTATAAATTGTGAAATACCTCGATAAAGGTTCATACTAGCGTTTGAAAGTTTGTATCAGTCATTTTCTAATAAAACTACGTCTGAAATAATAATTTATTTGTCGCTATTGAAAACTCAGATTTTTTTTTTTCAAAAATCCAAGAGTAATTTGAGGGTTTTCCGAACTTTCGATTGCAATCAAACATTCATTTGAAATCAATCGAGTTTCAGTATTTATTGTAATAATCATACAAAATTAATTTCGAAACATTACCTTCGCGTCCATAAATTCCCGGGCACACACAATAACTTAAATACACACACTAATATACATGCACACACTAACATTCACACATGCACTAACATGCATACGCATATTAATATACACCTACACACATACACACAGATATCATCTCAAAAACGTTCTGTTCGGGTTTGAAGATACTTAAATTGTTTTCTGGAGAAAACTCGCAAGCACATTTTCGACACCATGAGAGTACTTTCCTTATATGTTATGGTAATATGTATGGAAGGAAAATAAAATTTTGAATATATCGTTTTCAGAAACCCTGTCAAAATCTGGATATTATCGTCATCGCAAAAGAAGTCAGAGAGAGATAGCGAATTCAGTGTAAAATCTACAGAGAAAGGATATAGCCGCTTAAACAAATATCGGAAAAAATCCGTAATAATACATTTTACAAATAAATGTGAAACTAATTTGCATAAAGAGTCGTCTGTATATAAAACATTACACAAACTTTATTTTTAGGAGGGTAAAACCCAACACCATCTTTTGATAACATATTCCGATTCTCCAGGTCAAATGACACCGAATTCACATAAAATTTATATATTTTACTCAAGCCGTTTGGGAGTTATGACTGCTTGAAACTTCTCGCTGCTAACGTTAAATTAATGATGCAGTTTTCCTTTTATTTTTTCAGAAATAATTAGCCTTTCAAACTAATTCATATTACTTTCTCCGCGATACATGGTAATGTATAAGGAAAGTATTGGAATCATACCGAAAATCGTAACTCGAGTTTTCGAATGTACACGTTTTGAGATCTCTCGAACACGAAAAATTTATTTTTAGCTTGACGACTCTGTATGTGTGTGACTGTGTGTGTTCCTGACTGTGCAATGTATGTATCTGCTCTAACTAAAAATCTAAATGTCCAAATTTAGTAAAATTTGGTAGGTAAGTCACTTGTAGGTGACTTTGGTTCTGATTACATTTTAGTACGGTTCGGGATAAATTAATTGCCTTTTTCGCGAAATGACCCTAAAAAATTGTATGTATACACTCTAGCTGAAAAACTAATCTGCCAAATTTCACAAAATTTGGTATTTAGTCAGTTGTGGATTACGATTACCTTGGTGCTAATTAGATTTTGGTACGATTCCGGAAAAAGGAACCTGCATTCTTTTGCGAAATGGCCCGCAAAAGTCATATGCATCCACTCTAGCTAACAAACTAATTGGCCAAATTACTCAAAATTGAGTAGATAAGTCACTTGTGGGATACTGTGGTGCTGGTGAGATTTTGGTACGATTCGGAAAAACCCTGCCTTTTTTTTGCGAGATGGCCCACAAACCTAAAATATCAAATCTAAAACAAAATACTACATATGCTCAAATGTACCGACAAAATTGTCTTACACGTAATGTTTAACGACAAAAGGAATAAGATCCACCCCATAACTCTAAGATAGATCATTCTCAAGATATTTAAATTTTTAATTTTAGGAAAATTAAGACGATTTTCACTGTAGTTAAAAAATTGATTAATAAAATTTTTTAAAACTTAAGTTAAGTCCCCTGATGGTTGCCCTGATGCTGATTAGATTTTGATATGATTAAGAAAAGTATGACAAACTCTTTTTTTGTGACATGGCCCGCAACAATAGTGAGAATCTGAAATAAATGACTAAAATTGTTGAAACATATTAATTAAGTACTTGTTCTTCAGGCAAATTTTAACAAATAACCTAATAAGACTGACCCCGTAAACCATTCTCCAGATATTTTAGTATTATGGAGTATTGAGACCTGAAAAATTTAAAGTGAATTAAGTTGTCAAATGAAACGAAGATGCAATGAAAAGGCAAACTGCATATAATATCAGAAAAGTATACATGTTATCTTCTGCAATTAATCTAAATTTAATGCATAATAACATAAAAGATTATAAAAATGAATTTAAATCTGCTGGGAATGTCATGTGCTGCTCACATCTGATTTTTTTGCATTGTGATGCTAAATATTCCAAACAAAATGCATTAAATTTTTCATCTTGAAGCAAATTTCTAATATTAATTATTAATTATGAAAATCATATTTGAAAAATATATATATATAAATTGAAATATCGGTAAATATTGACGGCAATTGATTCCCCACCGTCTGAAACTTTGGTGTGTAACATTTTAGTTCCATTCATTTCGTTAGTTGTTGAAATAGAAACAAGCCTATATTAAAACTGCATAATTTTTAATCTTTTGGGGACCATCTATCAAAAGGTAAAATACTCAGAAAATTTTTTCAAACTATCAGAGCAAATTGCATATTTTGAGTTGTACTGCATCTGAAAAGGCTTGGCAGTGCGATTATTTGACTAAGCTTACACTTGGCCACACCCATTTTCACAATAGAAATTACTTATTTTGGAGCATTGAAATAGTGTTTATTTGTAATAAAAATGAAAGGGAAGATATCTAAAAGTTCAAGCAGATAGTTTCGTTTCAAATACCTATTTCTGCAGAACAAAACAGACAAAAAAAATCATTTTCAGTGCAGATTTTCTATTGACACTAATTCTGCCATATCAAGTCTACATTTTATTTACTTTATTACTCATCAGTTTAGTATTTTTTTGAGACGGCAGAAATTTGGACAGCCTTGATTAAGTTCAAAATAACATTCGATAACATCATTTTATCGTTCCACAAAATATGGGATTGTTAAAAATTGAAAAATAAATAATTTTACTTACAGTTTATATGTGCCGATAATATTTTAAAAGTATATTTTATATAAAAAATGATTTCGCTTAATTTTAGTCATGAATATTGCAAAACTTATTATATCACCCAGAAAGCTGCGTCAAAGCGTCGCAGCATAATTGAATTAAGTAGAACAATATTCTGAAGCTATTCCCCTTCAGTACATTTGGCTGGCTATCAGAAAACATGACGTCTTGGCGTGATAATTCATTTTGAATTTACCGATTAACTCGATTTAACAATTAATCTGTAAAGGCCATTAAATATCTATACACTCGGACGGATTTTCCGTCTTTTCCCGGGATCTAAATAAGAACTCCTTACATAAATAATACATTTACAGAATCGCTTCTTCAAGGTGTGCCCACTCAACAGGCTTATCGTAGTTACATGGAATTAGTTTATCGCAAGGCTAAAGGTAGTCCCGATCTGCAAACGTGTCATAATTACATGGAATTAGGTTATCATTACTGTAAACGAATTCCATGCGCCGGCTCAGTGGGCGTATTTATCGTTAATTGTGACTATTAAAAAATGACGGGCTAAAACACGTTAGCGCTAAAAATGTGAGAACATAACAGTGACAGCTAGCTGCTGGTAGAGCAGCTATTTCTTTAGTGAAATTAATATGTTGCACATATCAGATTACTTTTGCTTGCATATATCAGATATACTTACTCCATCATTAAATTAGTTATGCTTTCATATATTTCCATAGATTATACTACGTGAACAATGCATTAGTGAATTTCACAGCCGGTCAAAAAAAATCCAAATACCTCGAGTTTTTCAGGCTCCTTATATTGTACGGTAAAACTAATTGTATCACTAGACGCATAATAATGACTGTTTATAAATAAATGAGCATCTTATTTGTATGAGGGATCGTCTTCTTATTAAAATTTGCATCAACTTGATTATTTTGAAAGGCAACGCCACCTTTTTTATAACCGTTTTTGATTCTACCGGTCAAAGCATCCTGAATTCATATAAAATTTATATATTTTACTCAAGCTGTTGGCGAATTATGACTGTTTGAAATTTCGAACTCCTAACGTTAAATTGGTGCTGCAGTGTATCTTTTATATTTTCTGAAATAATTAGCTTGTCAAACAAATTCCTATTTCATATTGTGTTACTAAAGAACCCAAGCAAAATGTGTACTGTTTTCCGTTTTCAAACAAATTTCTAATACTAATTATCAATTACGAAATTCATATTTGAAAAAAAAAATGAATTGAAACGGGTGTAAATTTTGATGACAATGGATTCAGAGCGAAAATCTATCAAAACAAAATTTTAGTTCATTTTTTTCAGTACCTATTGAAATATGGAGTCGTTTTGAAGCTTTCAGGGGACCAGCCATCAGTTTCCGATTAAAAATACGTAGTAGAGAAATTTCAAAATTATGACAGAATTGCATTGACAAAAGTAATTTCACAAAACAGTAGCTACTATTCTCAAAAAATTGACGCAAGTCACAGTTCAATGTAGCTCGTATCTCGTCAACTGCACTTCATCTGAGGGATGACTCCTTTAATAAACTCTTTCTCTGTAAAAACTTCTGGAAATGTCTCATATTGTGTAAAATAATCGTTATTTTGAGGTGCTTCTCGAACCTTTCGGAATATGGCAAACCTAGATCATGTCATGGGAAACGATATGGGTGTTTTCTCTGCCTGGTTTTCAGAAATATTCCAGCGAGAGGGAGAAAAAGAGGCGAAAACATTTTACATGTTCGTAACAATATGTAACTTTACATTTTTCTGGCACTATAGGCGGAGTGCAGCACTAGGCTCCATTGCAAATATGGTTCGTCTTGATGTATATTATCACCCATCTGTTTTGTTCAAAGAGGTTGCAATCACCTCTTATATAAATGTCCATCTATTTTGAATAAGGGGTCGTCTTCATATTCAGTTGTTAATTACTCTTGAAAATTCAAATAGTAACATTCATTTATTATCGCTTATATAAATGTCCATCTATTTTGAATAAGGGGTCGTCTTCATATTCAGTTGTTAATTATTTTTGAAAATTCAAATGGTAACATTCATTTCTTATCTCTTATATAAATGTGCATCTATTTTGAATAAGATGTCGTCTTCATATTCAGTTGTTAATTACTTTTGAAAATTCAAATGGTAACATTCATTTATTATCTCTTATATAAATGTCCATATATTTTGAATAAGGGGTCGTCTTCATATTCAGTTGTTAATTACTTTTGAAAATCCAAATGGTAACATTCATTTCTTATCTCTTATATAAATGTGCATCTATTTTGAATAAGATGTCGTCTTCATATTCAGTTGTTAATTACTTTTGAAAATTCAAATAGTAACATTCATTTATTATCTCTTATATAAATGTCCATCTATTTTGAATAAGGGGTCGTCTTCATATTCAGTTGTTAATTACTTTTGACAATTCAAATGGTAACATTCATTTCTTATCTCTTATATAAATGTGCATCTAGTTTGAATAAGTGATCGTCTTCATATTTAGTTGTTAATTACTTTTGAAAATTCAAATGGTAACATTCATTTCTTATCTCTTACATAAATGTGTACTCCCGTAGCTTTACTTTAGCCTCTTCTTTTTATGACCTCTCGGGTCAGGGTCGCTGTAAAACTGGCGTCATTCAGACTGATGCCTTTGTCTGACATTAAAGACATCATAAATATTGAATTTAAGCTGCCTCCGTTAAATCTGGTTTCACAGTATGATAATCCAATTATTTCGGAAAGTACAAACGAAAAACTGTAGCACGTTGTTACTGTACGATCCAGGGAGCCAGAATCCAGAATAACGAACGGTATTCGGATCTGATTTTAGCCGACTGTACATAGAATATGGGCAAAAGCGCAAGAAGCTCTCTAAAACATGTTTATTACATTATTATAAGTGAGTTCGAGAATAGTAACAGCAATTCGATAAATCTATATAAAACAAAATGTAGGGGTGGATTGAATTTCTTGACAATGTTAACACAGTATGTTGAAATATTTCTAAAGTTTCAAAAATTCACATAAACACGTTTCGAACAAATTTTTTCTGTTGGACAAATAAAGAAGTAGAAATGAATTAGAATGAACATGTTTTAAATGAAAGGTTTCAAGACAATGTTTGCTCCTTCTTATTTAACATTGGTCCCTTTATGGTGGAACGTATTCTTTGTACAAACACAACTGACATTTCAAGCTGCAAATAAGTCAAATACGAAAGGCACACATTTTCAAGCATAATTTGTGAAGTATAAAAGTGGAAGTTATTTTCTCAGATACAGTCAGAATCGTCTGAAAAATTCAAATCACTAACTACAAACTAGTTTGTAGTATTAAAATATTCCATATACAAGAAAGTTTATTTTATTTTGGTAGATTAGTGAATTTTCAGATTTCAGCACAATTTTGTAATTTAATATATCTTGAAAAAATTGTTTGCCATTTTTATGTATAATAATTGTATTGAGAGATGATTAAAATAGAAACTAGAATCTAAACTCGGTTTTGATGTGACTTGCACGAATAAAATAATAAAAAAATAATAAATAATAAAATAAATAATAAACCTCAGGATCTGTGTATATATTAAGTTCAGGATCTGTGTAACCATTTCGTTGTTCTTCAAAATATAATACGTCACTTATATTTTTCAAAAATTGTGAAAAAAATTATATATTTTTCATACTTTATACATTAATTTAAGTATAAAAATTTTAAATGGTTCTAAAAGTATAAACATTTCAGAAATATTAAATAATAAAATTTAATAAATCTGCACAAAATGTAAATGTTTTAAAATAATATATTTATTCAAATACATGTTTGATTTCAACTATGTTGAAATAAACAATGCGAGCAGTGCTATTTTAATTACAGAAGTTGCATTATTTAAAATGAAAAGTTTATGTCAAAGAATATATTTTGAAATATTTAAAGATTTATATTTTTATTATATATTATATAAATGTTTCTTGATTGATATTATTTCATATAGATTCATTTTGGGGGATTAATTCAAAAGAATTTGGAGACATTTGAGACGTTACTATGACAACTAACAAATTATCGTACTTGAAATTTCCAAATGTTTGTATAAAAAAATAAAACAACACTGCATTGAATTTGGTATTGAATTAAAATACCGCAAATTAAAATCTGTCTTTTTTGTTCAAACAGAAGAGTTTATTGATATTCTCTCACAAAATCTTAATTGAATTGACATTTAACTAACCTTGAAATAAATAACTATTGACGAATTCTTTGGAGTCTAAATACAAAACTATTACACAATGTATTTTCTGGGCCAACGGCCGTACCGTGCTGAAAACACCGGTTCTCGTTAGATCACCGAAGTCAAGCAGCATCGGGCGCGGTTAGTACTTGGTGGGTGACCACCTCGGAACACCGCGTGCTGTTGGCCATCTCGGGTGCGGTATCCCCGTGGTTTGCGCGCTAGATTTGCACGCTACCACAAATGCCGCCGTGTTCATGCGGAGTACGATCACGTTAAACATGTGGGTCCGTAAGTCCTTCCGAGAGGTTGGTGGTAGGGGAAGGAGGGTACGGTCCCTGTGGATGCCTCCCCCACTGGGTTCCGGTCTAAATTGGGTGGCACTTCCCGGCCGTCCATTCAGTTACCTTACACCTTTCTGGTAGGTCGGACGGTCTGTGTCTCAACAACAACAATGTATTTTCTCTTGTAATGTAACGCACTAGATTTACGAGAATCATTTCAACAGCTTTGTCTCATATTGCATATGGAAAGAGGCACATAATGCATACGGCCGATGCTAATTTCTTTTACAATTGTATGCAAATTTCAAAAAAAATATTTTTTTAATTAAATATTTAGGGAACTATTCAAGCTAGGGTTCCAAATTTTGTGATTTGTATTCTAAAGAAAACTACGTCTGCAATGATTGTTTATTTAGCGTTAGTGAAAGTCTTTATTTTTAAATGATTTTTTTCAAAAAATCATTCTTTTTGAGAATCTTCGGGACATTCTCTTAGATTTATAAAAAATCGGGTTGCAGTATTCATTGATTGTCATACTATCGTACTCAATTATGTATGAAAAGCTTCATTCCTTCATGAGGTATAGCACGCACACCCTCACGAACACATGCACACTAACATATATACCTACACACTAATAGATATACATACACACTAACAGATATACATACACACTAACAGATATACATACACACAAGAAGAGGGTTTGACTCAAGTTCAGGAATGTTTAAAACGCATTCATCAGTCGAAAAATCGAATTCAAAATTTCGTCCCCTTACTATACTTTCCCTGAACATTATACTATGAAAATAGTAAGTAATAGTTGTCACGTTAGTAATAGTTATGAAAATAGTAAGAAAATAGTTATTACCAATTCCGCAATCAACTGCACTAAATTATTTTCTGTACGTTACCTACGTTAACAGACAATAAAAATATGTGAAAGCATTATGTTCTTCACATCTACTGAACAAACTACGTTATATATTCAAATCAAAACTGTGCCACATAAGACAAAAAATTCGGTTTAATATTTGTAATGCATGTTTAATTTTTTATATCTATAATTTTTGAAAGTTTGCTAGAAGACCATTTTTCTTTTATTTATGCATTTATTTCGGATTGAATAATACAGTTCTCAGTAATTCCCATATATATAATTGTGTAACATTTTAAACTACATGTCGTCTTTCCAGACCCTTTATAAAGCCCCAAGATGACTAAATATTTACGCACTTGCATAATGGAATTAAATTTTCAATTTACTTCCCTAGAAACGATGAAATGGGAGTTCGAATTTCTTTCTTTTTAGACAGCAAAAGCGCCTCTTGTGATTTTAAAGGCTGAATCTTCATATATTTATAGTTTCGACCACCGGACAGAAACATCAGCGGATTTTCAATTGCGTTAGGGTTTTTTTAGGGATGTTTTTTTAATTTACTTTCTACTCCAACAACCAGCCTTCCAGTGGTTTTGAAAATATAAATCTTCATACACTTATAATATCGACCCCTGGACCGAACCTTACGAAGCCAGATTATTGGCATTTCTTCCAGAATGAATCAAATGCGTATGCGTGGGTGGGGGAGGGGGGTTAAATTCTCTCAGAACTCATCCGAATCCCTAACTTAGGACATAAAATGTTGAAATTAAAACACTAACTGAGTAGAACCTAACCAGACCAATTTTCAGTTGAGACAACTATTTTAGAGGATAAACACGTTTTATTATTAAGAAAAATAAAACTTATTGAAAAATTGCAGATTAATTTTTTAAGATTGTTAATTTATCTATCTTTGACAAGTGTAAATACTAGTAATCCTAAAATTATCAGTGCATATCCAGCTTTCTCCGTGCATATTTCGCGAATAATAAAAACATGAAGGGCATATTTTGAGAATAATGAAAGAATATAAATGCGTATTTCCATATATTGTAATATTTGTCATATTTTGCAATAACGTATTAGGCTTAAACATCTTCCGTTAAAGATAAATTATAGCCACGCTAATCGCATCAATTACATATCATAACAGGATAAATTGCATTCAAGAGATTCTTTCATGAAATATGTGCTTCAATTAACATCATCTGCTCCATATTTATCAAAAGCAAACTCTGCTAAGCAGCTGGTGAAGATTCTCATCGATATATCATACGATAGTTATAAGTCAATTACTGCAATTTATATATTACTCTCACTCATATCTATTCATCATACTCTATTATCTTGTTTTAAAAAAGCATTTAGCTGACATTTTATAGATTACAGGAGAAGCCTCCATCACTTCAATTTTTTGCACAAATCATGCTCTAGTGATTGACATAAGGACAGGAATGATTTTGCTTAAAAGTTATAAAAATGTATACGCATTATCCAATTTACAATCATTGATAAAATTTTTGCCATGCTATTGCTTTTACAGAAATAAATATATTTTTCATATTATCTGTTATATATAGAGCTTAAATTACAATTGATTTGGATTCAGCATTGAATTCCAGTAGATAATGGGGTTTTACTTTAAGGCATTCTATTCATGGTTCCTTTTCCAAATTTGATTTAATTTGAGGTTAATTTGGTTCCAAATTTGGTTAGATTTCATTATACTTGATACATATATTTTTCAAGATTGCTTTAAGAGCTTAGATAGTAACCCATATAGATTCAGCATTACGTTTGGGAGGAGGTAGGGTGGTTTGTTCAAATTTGATTTTCAGTTTCTTTTCCACTGCAGGTTCAAAACTTTTCTTCGAAACATATATTTCACTTGATTGGCTTTAATATAAAATTTGATAATGACTTAATGACTGATATGGATTCCGCATCAATTTCTGGGCGGGGTTTAAGGAACTCACTAAAGATTTCCACTTCCAGTTCAAAAATTTGAATTTTTCTTGAACCATAATCTATTTTTCTGGATCTGTGATAAACATTGATTAGAGGGTAATGATGATGATATATGGATTCACCGTTAAATTCCGGAGGATACTGGAATATTGTTGTTGTTGAGACCCAGACCGTCCAACCTACAAGAAAGGTGTAAGGTAACTGTTTGGACGGCCGGGAAGAGCCATCCAATTTAGACCGGAACCCAGTGGGGGAGGCATTCATAGGAACCGTACCCTCCTTCACCTACCACCAACCTCTCGAAAGGACTTACGGACCTACATGTTTAACGTGATCGTACTCCGCATAAACACGGCGGCAGTTTTGGCAGCGGAGGGAATCGAATCCGGGCTTACCGAGTGCAATTCCCTCGCGCTAACCTCTGAGCCACCTCGCCCTGAATGGAATGTTGTGAAGTCTTGAATGAAATATATTTGTAATACAATTTACAAGTTTATTCCTAAACCGTATAAAATACAAATCATAAATGTATAAAATTAGCTGTATGAAATATATATATATATATATATAACAAAAAACAATTAATTTCGATACAGATTATAAGTGTGTACAAATACAAATGCTTATGTATACATTCTCATAAATGCTCTAACATTCTTCCTCTCACTGTTCGGCTGCAACACACACACACACATACCATCATGCTTGTAAGATTGATTCACAAAAACATGGTTGCCAACTCCATTTACTCTTTCTTCTCAATTTGGGAGACCTCTTGAAACATCAATTTTTCAAGATTGTCAATAGCTTAGATGATGATTGATATGAATTTATTTCAAATTTCGGAAGAGATTTCAAACTAACTACTTGAGTTGACTGAAAACTTTGGGTTGACTAAAAACTTCTACTTCAGGTAATTCCCTTTCGAATCGAAAAATTACTTTGTAACAGTTATTTAAGATTGTACATAAATAGATAATGATTGATACGGATTTGGCATCAAATTTTAGAGGATTAAAGGATTTACTAAGGATTTCCATGTTCGATTTTGAATATGTCCCTTCCGACTTTTTTTAAAATTCGTATGCTTGGATGAAATAAATATGTAAAAGAGAAAATAAAGTCTTCATAGTTCCCTTAAAAATGAAATGTACGCACTATATGACGGCTCCTTCGTAAATTTGTTATTAATACTATTTTTTAATTTCTTTGCCGCATCAGAGGCTATATAAAAACTTTTTTTAAAAAAATGAATGCATGCATTTTTTTTTCAAAAAAAAAATGAAAAAAAATTCAGTGTAGTTTGTACTTTTCCAAATTTGTATTGTGATATTCATTTCATATATACATAATATGACTCAATGCATTTGTGTTACATTAATAGTTAGATAAAATTATAGAATAATAGATTATATAGATATTTCTCATTAAATAATCAATACTCACATACTTTACAATATATTCTTTTTTTACATAAATTGTTTAATATTTTTTCAATACTGCACCTCATTAAAATTATAAAAAATTCCTGTAAATACAAATATAGCTTATGATGTTCATATAAATATTTTCACATATTTCTAAAATTATCAAAACATACCGCAAATACAAATATAGCTTAAGTTACGCATATGCATATTTCCACATATTTCTAACATTGTCAAAGATTACTGTAAATACAAATATAACGTCTGGTATGCATATGTACATCCTTACAAAATTCTAAAATTATTTAAATTTACTCTATATATAATTAAAGCTTATGATACGTATATACATTTTTACATATTTCGAAAACTATCAAAGGATACTTTGATAGGAAAGCTTTCAGATTGTAAACAGTTAGGCATGCGTAAAGTTCCCGACCTGCACCTAGTATTCAAACCCGGTGTACATAGGCCTAAATGCATAGAACTAACAACACACCTAGAAGCTCGAGGAGAGCCCTTTATGAGTAAAACGCTTGTATTTACTACTGCAGCAACCCAAATTTGTTAACAAATTATTTTCTTTGAAAGCTCTTCCTCTTGATTAAGAAGATGCTACGTTCTCCGTCGATTGCATATCAAACGCAAACTTCTGAAATTCGCATAAAAGGTAATCCTGCTGACTCCGCAATAATTACTATTCACCACTATTGAGTTCGAAAATGGCGAAACCAGTCCTTTTATTTAAGGTTCTAAGTCAGAAAATGATACCAGGTTATTGAAATCATCTCTGTTTGATTTGTGTCTAGGAACAGATAATATATTCGATATTATTTTAAAGCCTAATACATTCCAAACTCAATCTCAGTTATTAAAACCCTCGAGATGTTTACTGAATAGCTTAAATGCCATAGTTAAAACGTTATTGAGTTTCTTATTTAATATCCTGGGAATCTGTGGAATTAGTTCAGTAAATGTCCTGCTATAAAATTAACCATTAAACTGGTGATTAAAGTATCTTAAATTTTCCTATACACAATATTTGTCCGATAACTTTAGAAGGGCAAGAATTAATTATATGGTTTGCATTCTTTAAACATACATTTATAGTGGTTATAACTCTGATTGCGCACATAAATATTAAAATATTATGAGTACTGTTCTTAAAAGGCTCAACTTTAGATTAAATGCAGGATGAAGCTGTGTGAATTTTAGAACATTATGAATATAAAAATTGTATGTGGCTTTGACCAGACTTGATACCGGCGTTGACCGGATATATATATATATATATATATATATATATATATATATATATATATCCTGCTAATAAGGAGGTTCTGCTAATAAGAAGTGTGGCCACCCTGCCCAGATTCACAAGCTGTACTACGGGCCCTCATACTATAAATGAGTTTGTTGATCGTAGCTTGTGGCAACAAATCTCATTCTGCTGAAAGCGATGATTTTAACGCGTGTTGGGTCCTTGGACGGAGTTGACTTCGTAAAATGGCTCTTCTAGATCATTCCAAACACGCCGTATAGGATTTAGGCCCGACGAATTCGCTGTTAACGTCATACAGCGAATACCCTCTTCGTCCAGAAAATCGTTGACAAGTTGAGCTCTGCGTGACCTCGCTTTTTTGTCCATAAAATTAAAGTCCTGTCCGACAACTCCCTGGAAAAGCCTCACATAAGGTTCATGGACCTCATCCTATAGTGATGTGCGGTCACAGTACAAGCATCATAGATGTGCAATGGTGTACGTCTGTCCAACGTGATTCCTCTCCACACAAGGATTCCACTCCCACCACTGTGTTAAATTTCCCTTACATTAGAGGGATGATAGCGGACCCCAGGTTCTCTCCAAATGAAGGCTAGTCGGGATCACTTTGGGTACTAAATCTCGATTCTACGGCCCTAATCGTGCTGTGTCTGAGAATAGTATACCTGGCTCCCCCAAAGAAGGGCTTTCTTCTGCAATCTGTTGAGGACGACACACACCTCCGGTCGCCGGGCGTAAAGGGCCTTCTCTGCTAGATGCCAATATAAAGTTTGCCTAGAAATTGTTGTTCCAGGCGCAGCGGCGAGATCCTGAGAGAGCTCTCTAGCCGTCATTTCTCGATAGCGTCGTGTAGTTAACACAAAGTATCGATCCTCTAAGATGCCGTGAGTAAGGTGCTGTGAGGCGCCGTGTAGGCCGTAAGGTGCCGTGAAGCCTCACAATACTCTTGTGTGGCCTTGGCCGGACTTCCTGGTGACAATAGCCGTTGTTTGAAATTGGTGCCATAACCTAGATACCACAATTGGAAACACTCGCAACCATCGAGCGACTTCCGCTTCAGACTGATCAGCTTCAAGCCAGTCGATGGCTTTCCCTCTCAGTCCATCTTCTAAATGATTACGAGAACTCATTTTAACTGAACTCAGTCCGTATTTTTTCTCTGAGAAACGCACTTCTATTGACGAAATTATTCGATTGTGAAATGGTCACTTTCATGTTATCTTACCAAACTTACCCTTTTAACCGTTTAATAGACACTGGATACTTACATCACATCCACCATTTCCCACGTTATATATGACATCAATTCTTTTAATATTAAACATAGCTATTTTGAATTATTGTAAAAATGAGTTTGTAGCTTTAATTTTGGACGCCAGTATATATATATATATATATATATATATATATATATATATATATATATATATATATATATATATATATATATATATATATATATATATATATACAGGGTGATTATAATTAAAGTTGCGATTTTAAAACGCTGTAAAGTAAGAACTACTGTTCAGAATGACCTGAAGTTTGACTTGAGTATACGTGAAGCAATGGAATTTTGTTTGGCGAAAAAAAATTACTTCAAAAATGTACCAAAAAATTGCAATGTATGAATCCAACATTGAATTTGCTTGACGAAGAACGAAAAAATTAGCCACTAGGTCGCGCGTGGAAGCACACCTCTAATCTGGAGGTATGCTAATTAAGACTAGGCATGCCCACCGTACATTGCAGTTGTGATAAAAACGAGGAGCACATGCAATTCTCATTGAGTGCCTTGTCATGACTCTGTCACTAAAGGATCGTGCTTTGCTCGTAAAACTTTTCTATCAGAACGGTGACTGTGCGTTAACTACTCTCATGAGGTTCGACGAACTTAGCTGACTTAAAAGCACGCATTACGCACCACATCTACAGCATCACCTCTGATACACTCCGATCTGTTGTGGAACATGCTGTTTTGCGCTTCCAACTCGCAGCCGAGTACGGTGGACAGCATATTGAACATTTCTTGCATATTAGGTGTTTGTTTCATGTTGTTTTAATCAATTATTAAATTAAGTGATGTTGATTAAATTGTCGTTTTCTTTAGTTGACTATTGATTTCTTTCGGCTAAAAACACCCCGTGTTTAAAAAATACAGCGCCGTCTACCGGTACATTTTTGAAATATTGTTTTTCCTTCCCCAAACAAAATTCCATTGCTTCACGTATACTCATGTCAAATTTCAGGTCATAAATATCAGGTCATTCTGACCAGTGGTTCTTACTTTACAGCGTTTTAAAATCACAACTTTGATTATAATCACCCTGTATATATATATATATATATATATATATATATATATATATATATATATATATATATATATATATATATATATATATATATATATATATATATATGTTTATATATATATATATATTATATATATATATATATATTGCATGATTCCTTAAATTTTGCATTCACGCATGTCTTAAATGTTTCTTGCTTCCAACTTCTTGCTTAATGTCTTAAATGAGTGAAATGATAGATTCTTTCACTGAGCAAATTATTAAAATAGAATTAAAAGTGCAAAAAAAAAAACGATTAATCTCCATCTGTCTCAATTAGTTACTCTAAACACTATATAATGAGCTACAGATTTTTGAGTCACGAAACCTTGCAACTTATTTTGTCTTTTAAAAGAACATGTAGGGTAGTATATTAAAAACTGTTATTCTTTGAATTTGCCACGATAATTAATGAGGGTAATCTGGATTTGTAATTAACTGTTTTTATGAAATCTGGAAGTTGCCAGCGTGTTAAATAAGTTTAGAAGAGTTCTTTTGCAAATCAATGCAAACAAGTTAAAATGATAAAGATTGATTATTTTAGAAAATCATAGTTCATTTAGACACATAATTAATTAAAAAATTAATTAAAGCAAGAATGTTTGATGACATTCCTAGTAAAGCACTTTCTAATTCACACTAAGTATTTTTTTAATTCATATGTGGCATATAAAATAAAATATTAGAACAAGTTTTAGTTTAACCTTTAAATATTATTAATTATATTATTTATCGTTGACATGGCCGTTAAAAGTCATTGGTGGAATTAACATTAAAACGTACATTGCTCGTTATTGTGCCGCAATAAACCCTCCAATTATTTTTACCTTTTGTGTAAGTCCTGAAAAGCATTATTAATTAATATAAAAAGATTAGACTGTTTAAACTTAAACAATATCATTTATTAACAACATCAATTTATCAATAACACCAATTTTCATAAATATCAATTTTCAATAATTATCAATTTTCATTTAATTATTTTAGCAAGGGGAGATATGCGACTAGAATTATTAATTTTACGATGGTGTCTGGGACCGGTAACAATCTGAGCACATACCTTCCAGTTTAATCTTGGGCTTATCATCTCTCCAATCTTGGGCTTATCATCACTCTTGCCACAACTCTGGGGTGTGTGGCTCCTACTCGTACTATAATGCACTTGCAATAGATTACCTTAAGGGGACACTCAACAACTACTCGTACTTTAAGACAAAATTCGTGATTATTTTCTTTTCATATCTGATCTCCATTTCTGCTCCTCGTTGTCTTTCGTATGCTACTGCACTCTCATTTTGTCTATAACTGAAACTCGTGTATTTCGTCCACAACTCTGGGGTGTGTGGCTCCGAACTCTGATTTCTTTCCTCTGATCCAAGCTGTGGTTCCTTCGGCGCGGGGGGGGGGGGGGATTAGCTCCGCCCTTCTTCCCCTTGGCACTCATTGGTTCTGCTCAACCTAATGGCATCATTTCGCATATAGCAAGGCCCCTCTCAGCCCCTTTGGTCTTGCACACCTAAATTTATATTCCTTTTGACCTAAAAGTTCAAGTCCTCATAAACTTCGGTGCCAGCCAGTCTGCACGCTTTGTTCTGCGTTCTGTCCACCATAAATACTCAAATAAAAGTGTCTCATGTGAGAACAATTTCTGGTCTCACATCATACATTTTGCATTTTAATAAATTTCATTTTGATATAAGTTGAAATGTTGAACCGCTTCAGAGATGTGGCTCTTACCAGCTAAAAATCATTGTTGGTAGTGAAGTATTAAAAAAATTATGGACCTGGCATTTTTTTTCAAGTAATATATATTGTTTAGCGGGCGTTGTTTTATTATTCAAGTATTCGAAAAAAATGCACATTTAATAAAAGTTTGGTAGAAAATATTATTTTCATGAAACATTAATTAATAGATTTAGGGAGTGTGTCTTGAGATAAATACGCTGTTCGCAGATATCTGGATAAACTGACCCATTCACTTCTAATCATTTTAATATAATCTTTTAAGAGGTTATACTTTACTTCCAGCTAAAATTATATATTACAGTTTGAAAAATAAAATTAATTTTAAGGTAGTTTTGTAATTAAATGATAAAAATACTAAAACATTGTAGAATTATTTAAATACATATTTGTTAATAGATAGTTATTTTAATTATGAGTAGTGTATATACAAGCTACGATCAAAAAGTTCGTTGACTGTGCTGATATCTCCAACCCTGATTGGAGGAAAGGGGAGCTATTTTACCGTAGCGTAGAGGCACAAATGACGCGAGATGTGAAAAGGAAGAAGCAGGTGCCATATTTCTGTCGACGATTTCCCCAAACGCTGGAAGAATTTGATATTCACACGTTGTTCCTCAAACACCATTTCCTTTTCGACGAATGCTAATGACTACAATTCACTGACACGCATTGTCTGGAAAAACCCTGCTTCTCCCTTTTCACATCTCGGGTCACATGTGCCTCTACGCCACGGTAAAATAATTCCCTTCTTCTCCAATGAGGGTTGGAGATATCTGCACAGTCTCTGAACTTTATGGTCCTACCTTGTATATATATTTATCCGCATAATGCAATTACATGCAAAGTTCTAAGATTTGGGGTTAATTGGATTTGATGCTACAATGCACACAATGTTAAAATAAGAGTTTTGAGAAAAAGACTCCGACGGTTAGGTAGGTTTGCTTAATTTTCGCAAGCATCCCTTCAACAATTTTATAATAAAACGTGTTCCAATTGGAATATTTTGATAACATTTTTTTAAATATTCATTAAGTTTTATTTAATAAATATAATAAATGTAATATAAAAATATAAAGATAAATATTTTATAAATAATTTAATGTAAAAAAAAATAATTAAATTTTATTTCATAAATATAAAAAATTTAATATAAAAAATATAAATATAAATATTTTATAAATAATTTAATATAAAAAACAATAATTATTATTATTTAAAGAGTATTACTAAAGCTATGTTTGGTTTCCGAAAATTTGTCATGGGTTCAAGTGTGATTGTAATCATAAGGATAATAATCAAAGTTGTCCGGGATTTCAGAAGCAAATCTGTGATAAAACTACACCGGTACTCAGAGAACATTTTCAAAAACCAAAATAGTTTTAACAATACGTTTTCTTCTAGAAAAAATACAATTAATCACTCTTGTGTTATTGCACACACGGCTACACCACGACAGCTCATCTTAAATCCTGAGCAACGGCGGGTACATTGTCTAGTGTTTAATAAATGAATTCTGTAAGCGATTTAGTTTGCATTCCTACAATAATCTACATCTTTTAAATTTTCGTTTTTCTTCTATCCCAAACTTTCGATGTATTCGTGTTCCTAATTCTGCGCTAAGGGCATTCACTCACTCCTACTTGACCGGACATAGTCGCATTAATATAGATTACTTATTGTAATCAAAGATTATATCTATAGCAAATTATATCTATAGTAATAAAATGTCCCAAGGTACATTTTAAGCGTATACAGACATTTTATTCCGAAGTTGTCAGGGTATTTAAATATATTCATAAGAACTCTGTATGTGAAAGGAGAAGTTCCTAGTATCTATCACGCTCAACGTCATATCTCATTAATCCCATAAACTAGGAACTTGAAGACATACAAGGAAGTTCCCTAAGGATCATATGTGAAAACTTATAGCAATATAACCCACCCCTAAGGAGGTAAAGAGGTGTAAAAAAACACGAAAAGAATGATTATCGTATCCCTGCAACACCCTGAATTAAGAAGGTAAGACTTCACAAGGATGTTTTCATGGATCATATATAAAAAGGGAGATAGAAAATTTTCTTAAGCAATCCCTTAAATAGGTGAGAAATGACGGAATGACAGAGCGGTATAATGCCAATATGTTCCAGTCTCCTCTGAGTAGAAACATGAATTAATTTTTAAACTGTTCTTTATAAGTTACTATATAACAAAACACATTATTATGACATGCCCTCTGGAATCGTAGATATATTCTCAGGATTTAAGAATAAATCCGAATTGCTGGTTAAATAACGCTTTATTAAAACACCAATAACTGCAAACAGGAAACATATATAGCCAATGACTATGTAGGTATTTTAAATGGTCACAAATCAATTGCTTGATAATATACAACAGTAATTAAATGTTCAACTAATTCATAAAATAGTATATCGTATTCTCAAGATCCTAACGTACTGACAATTCACTTTTACTTGTATTTATCGCCAACGTCTTTTCACTGAACTATGATCGACTTCTCTATTGACTAATTTGCAGAAATATCGATGTAACTCGAGAAACTTTTAACCAATCTAGAACATTCGAGAAATTTCCATAACTCCTTAAAAGTCGCCAAGGTGGCAATATTTGGCTAAATTTGTTACCAAGTAATCAATTTTCTCGACAGGTTAAGTGCCATGGACATTCAAATGATAACAAGAAAGATCAATCATGCTTAAAGCATTGATTATGAAACACTTTCCAACTTCAATGCAATTTTGTTTAAACATGTCTAAAATGCAATACATTCCTCGGTAATATTTTAAAACTTATCACAATACTACATTAATTTATTATATTTGAAAACTTAAACCTTCATCGAAAAAAAATGAACTTCATTCAAATGACGGCATTGAAATATAAATTGCCTGGTTTAAACATCTCTAAAATGCGATACATTCCTCGGTAATATTTTTAAAACTATCATAATACTAAATGCAGCATTTCATTCATAAACAATTTCCCATTCATTTAATTCATCACAATACTATAATAATTTATTTTATTTAAAAATTAAGACCATGGAGCTACAAGTAATTACACTCTATGCTTAAAACTTCATCGAAAAAAATCGTCCTTCTCTTTGTAAAATCAATGAATATTTCATTCATATCAGTTAGAATATTTCATTCATATCAGACAGACAGACAGAATGAACAAAGTCATAAACACTTTTCAACTTTGTTGTAAAGTGTTAAAAATGGTTGCTTGTAAATGTAGTTCTTATTCAGGGATAGGCATTATAGCATGAAAGTATTTTAGGTAATTGTAACTTTATCTTTGATAAAGGAGGTGAGAAGACTCGGATTTGGATTACCGAGCAGCACAATCTCTCCAAACAGGCGTGAGATGACGTGAGATGACTGACCGACACCATCATCGCACCTTTCTTATTACTCAATCTAAGAATCTGAAGTTCCTCTTCGATGTTCTTTAAAGGCCACAGATAAACACCAAGTATTTATACAGAACAATTCAATATATCCATAAAGAGATTAAAAGATACTGAATATCTGAGTGGCATGATCATTATATCTTTCCAACCACCCGAACTAGAAACCTGACTTAAAACATATTCTTTTCATTGGTCACAAGCAATTAAAAATGAATATTTCCGTAACTCATACTGTAGGGTATGAGAAGGGATAGACTGACCAAGTGACATGATTATGGTATCTCTTAGATAGTTTAATTAAATGTTTATCAAAGTGTGTTCAACGGAACACTTATGATTCCGCAACATGATGGTTTCGTGTAATTTTTAATTAAAATTAATGAAAACAGGTAAGACGAATAATGTGGACCATAATGGATGTTTTCTTATTTTGAGGTTTCATCCTTAAATTAAATTTCAAAAATGTTCCGTTACTAAATAAGTTTGAAAAACAGTCAATCCCGAAGTCTTTGTTGTTTTAAAAAAATCTATAGTTAAATGCATTATGGCTAAAAGTCAGCACACTCAATTCAATGAACCGCTACATAGCAAGTAATATATATATTTTTTAAGCTTAAGATAAGATATGTTAATAAATACTAGTTAAAATTCGATAGTATAACAGAAGTTTTTCTTTAACAGACTTTGATAAAATTTGTATGCACCGTAAATCTTATTATATTGGCCACATTCATCATGCAAAATATCACACTCTTTGTCAGAAGAGCACTTGAGAAATAACGATTTTTTAATTTACACGAATTCCAAGCTGAAAATTTGTAGTATTCAGCCTTATTTATTCTGCTTGATACATAGAAAACTTTGCCGATAACATAAGTTATTACTGCTTACCATTCTGATAATGTAGATTACATATGCATTTGATATGTCTGGTTATTTGTCGTTGTAAAACAATAATACTAAAAAGCTCCTCTTAAAAAAACGTAATCTTTAATTTATACTATTTATCTTTGGCGATATATTTCCCATCAAAAATTCCTGTAAAAACTATGTATTTGAAGTAATAACTCTCGCAACAAAATTAAGTTCGCATTCTAACCGGAAATTAATAACTTAAATAAAGAAAAACTACAAATATTTATTTGCTTTTCACGAATCTAATATCTCATTTCTGCGAATTCCAATTTATGGTCTTTCAGAAGGTCGAAATATAAGTATATAGAACTATAAAGTTATGTATAAAATATCTGAGCAAATACGCAACAATATCATTCATATCTGCCAAGATGCATTTGGACTAAAACTGATGAGATAAAACTTGTGTATCTAGTTTCGCCTGATGAAATATGTTTCCATAATAAATCAAATATGATGCAATTCGATACATAAAAGCATAGTGATACAAAAGTACGGATATGTTTATATCTAGGTTCCCATCAATTACTTTTGTGAGTTAAACTAATAATATGATATATCACAGTAATGGAACTGCTGTTTGTGCGAATATAATTTTCTAATAGTTAAAAGACATACGCAAAATCTACTTCTTATTTTTTGGTTCATGCATTGCTACTTTTAAAGCAGTTTCATCGCATATTATTTTAATATAGTGGTTAATCGAACATTCCAAAACCGAATCTTTTTTCCTAATTGCTGTTTTCTTAACTTTGTTGCCCTTTTAGTTATCTTATTATTAACTGATATTTGTACAGTATTATTTCTTGGAGAAATTAGTTCATTTTAACATCGAACACACAAAAACAGATTGATTTTTTCCTAATTTTTGTTGTTTCAAATTTTGTTGTCCTTTTTGTTATTTTATTATTAAATGGTATTTTTACAGTATTGTTTCTTGTTGAAGTTTGTTCAATTTTACCACAAACACTCCAAAACTGATTGTTTTTCCCAAGTTTTGTTATTTTCTTAACTTTCTTGTCCTTTTAGTTATCTTAGTATTAACTGGTATTTTTACAGTATTGTTTTTCTTTTTCTGATGAATTTAGTCCATTTTAACCTTGGACACTCCAAAATAGATTGTTTTTTACTATTTTATGTTGTTAATTTATTATTAACTGGTATTTTTACAGTATTTTTTCTCGGTGAAGTTAGTTTATTTTTATCTCAAACACTCCAAAACTAATTCTTTTTTTTTCTAATTTTTGTTGTTTTCTTAACTTTAGTTGTCTTTTTAATTATCTTATTATTAATTTGTATTTTACAGTATTGTTTCTTTGCGAAGTTAATTCATTGAAACCCCGAATACTCCAAAACCGATTGTTTTCCTAATTTTTGTTGTTTTTTAACGTTTTTTAAGTTTTTAGTTATATTATTATTGACATGTACTTTTACAGTATTATTTCATTGAAATTAGTTTATTTAAACCCCGATACAACCTGTTTCCGCCATTTGTTATATATTAGATTTTTGTCTGCTTTGCATACTTTTTTCACAGAGATATACGAATTTTTGGCAAAACCGTAAGTGATATCGTCAGAACCAGAAAGGGGAATCCTTAGTGAATTCCCGCCACCTCCCCCTATCTGAAATTTGGTGCTGAATATATATACTTCATTATCTGAGCTCTTTGGCAAATCCTGAGAAAATAGATGTTTCAAGAAAAATGATTGAACCTTAAGTGGAAATTCCTAGCGAACCCCACCCCATTCTCTTCCGAAATTCGATACGGAATCTAAATCAATTAAAGCTATATCTATAGAACTTCCCAATAAATTGATGATTCAAAGAAAATATTAATTTTTAAATAGGAAGTGACATCTCGATAACCGGAACTGAAAATCCTTAGTGAGCGTCTTACCTCCGTAATTTGATTCAGAATCCATACAAGCTATTATCTAAACTATATATCTATAGCCAATCTTTAAAAATAAATGTTTCAAGTGAAATGACCCTCTTTTAACAAATTTTTGTATCGGAAAGGGGAAAAACACCGAAAGTGTAAATCTTTAGTGAACTTCCCGTTCTCCTCTAGAATTTATTACTAAATACAAATCAGTCATATTCCAACCTATATATACAGTAGATACTGAGATATAGATGTTTCAAGATAGAAACAATTAGTATGGCAAAATCCTTGCCACCAATAAATGTTTTAATAATATAACTGTTATTAGAAAAGGAAAGGTGAATAGCATAAAACCAGTTTTTTTTAAAGTTTTCTAATTCGATTTATTAATTTCCCTATATACACAGTATACGTGTAAGAAAATTATTGTGACACTTTCGAAAATTCAAAGTTGAGTTTTCGGCGGAAGAGCACGTGCTAAACATCCCTGAACTCGAGTCAATAGTTTTTAAGGTGATATTGTGTATATACTATATATGTGTGTGTAAGTATTTGTGTGTGTGTGTGTGTGTGAATCTGTGGAAACGATATCTCACGAACAACTGGAGCTTTTCGAATGGATTTTAAAACAAAAATCACAATCCGTAAATACTGAAAGCTTATTGATTTTAAATGAAATCGAATGTTCCGAAGACCCTAAATTTTCGAATAAAATTTTGAAAAAATCATCAAAAAATCAGAATCTTCAATAAAGTTACCTAAATAATTAATTCTTATGTAATTTTTCGTTCCAAGGTGATTGACGCAAATTATAGAGCACTAGCATGAGCAGTTCTTGAGATATTGCACATTTTTCAAATAAATTTGTCAAAGAAATTACATAAAATTTAGAAACGGCATTAACTATTGCGCATTTTATATGTAATATTATGCAATAAATTGGTTAACATGGATCTAGTTCGTTTAATTCACGAGAGAAGATACTTTGTGATTTTTTTTTTATATCTTGAAGTATAACAATTAATGAATGTAATGCTCTTTAATCCGTCTGTTTGGCCATATATTTAACAAACCTGGAGACTTATTTAGCGATATATTGCTAACTTGGCAATATCTCGCCCTAGATTGATGGCAATATCGTTAAATTTGCAAAAACTACGCTAAGTTAACGAAAATGAGGCCAAATTGATTTATTAAAATAATTAAATTTATATAATTAATTTATTAAAATTAATTCTAAAAATATTTTTATATATGGATAATATTGCTTATTGTTGATGCTATCAATATTGATAATTGTCAAGTTAAAGTTGTGTGAAATATAAATTAATTGGGCACTTCGATATAATTTTTCATAAATAAGTAAACTACACTTTGGATGAACAATAAGAAAAATTAGAGCAATGTAAATAATCACAAATAACACAATTTGTGCTATTTTTTCCTCGGTTTTTATTCCTTAAATATTGATCTTAGATATATATAATAAATTACAAAGTTACGCTAAAAAGGTACAGAATTTTATGAAATCGATTAAAATTTTCAAGGGAATTAAATTTTAAGAAATGCAAAATTTAAATTTTTATACGGCCCCCGTACAAAAACATTTCCAATGAGTAAAATGTGCCCCATATATTAATATAGTGATGTACAGAATTTCAGAATTTTATCATAAAGCGTCCCAGAGATATGGAAAGACAAAAATGCTGACTTAAACAACTTTTCGATGCATCGACATAGGTTCTCAGATTAGAAAATCTTGTCGGCAGATCGCGTTTCAGGGGTCATAAACAAATTACGACTGCGTTGAGTCATTTGCACTCTTGCTGTAAACATTTACATTTTAATTTTTGATTAATCCCTCACCAACTTTGCTTAAACATATTTCTGGAAATATTTATGATAAAATGCTGACATTTTATACATTACATTATTAGTGTATGGGGCACATTTTACTCATTGGAAATGTTTCTGTACGGTGGCCGTATAAAAATTTAAATTTTGTATTTCTTCAAATTTAATCCCTTGAAAATTTTTATCGATTTCATAAAATTATGTACCTTTTTCTACGCAACTTTGTAATTTATTATATATGTCAAAGATCAATATTTAAGGAATAAAAGCCGAGGTCAATGTTTTTGGGACACCCTGTATAGGCAAGCCTAATGTAAATAATGGTAATGTAAATAGGCAAGCTTAATGGTGCTCAGAGGGGAAAAATAATGTCGGCAGATCGAGTTTCAGGGGTCACACACAAATTACGAAAGAAAACAATGATTACATACATAAATAATAATTTTGCTATTTATCGGTACAAAAGTATTTACACTGAGTAGAAATAATAATTTTACACAAATATTACAAAGTCTGTTCAAAATGTTTTCCATCCATGCCAAAGATCTCTTACAGATAAGAGGCAGATATTATTTGCCTATGATGCATTTTGTCATTTGCACTCTTGCTGTCTTTGCACTCTTTCGTCATTTGCACTCGTTATTTGCACTCTTGCTCTAAACATTTACATTTTAATTTGTGATTAATCCCTCACCAACTTTGTTTAAACATATCTCTGGGACTTTTTAAGATAAAATGCTGAAATATTGTACATCACCTTATTAATCTGTGGGGCACATTTTGCTTATTGGAAATGTTTTTTTTTACGGAGGCCGTATAAAAATTTTAATTTTGTTTTTCTTCAAATTTAATCTTCTGAAAATTTTATCAATTTCATAAAATTCTGTATCTTTTTTTACGCAACTTTGTAATTCATTATATATGTCTAAGATCAATATTTAAGGTATAAAAGCCGAGGTTAATGTTTTTGAACCTTAAAAAAAATCAGGTTATCTGAACTTAAAATTCCTCTAGAAATTCCTAACAGTTCGTGCGTTTACTTTATTTCTTACCAGTGTGGTCTTTCTTATATTGGTCAAACTAAACGTGCTTTAAAATTTCGTATCAAGAAACTTGAAAACTATGTCAGAAAACGGTAATTTAATTAATCTTCTATTGCTTATATTTGACTACCGTTTTCAACAAAGATCATACAAAACGTCATCACTAATTTTGACTTCTTTGAATCCTTCCGCATCCAGACAAATTCTAGTAATTTAGTTAATGACTTGTCTAGTGCTCCATTTTTATCCGAGATCTGGCATAGTGCTATGTAAATCTTTTCACTCTCTTATTTCTATTTCTTTGGGGCTCTTATGTGTTGTTTTAATCTATTTTTCATTTTGTTGGGTCTCATTAATTCTTGTTCAGATTTGATGAGTCTTATCGGAAAACTCCTGTTGTATTTTGGGGCGCGTCAATCTTGTATGTTACTTCTCATTTCTGATTGCCTGGGCTATTCTTCATGCTGCTTTCTGATTGGCTCGCTCTTAATCCAGGTCTTAGGCATATAATCCCTTTTGTCACCTCCTTTTGCTCACATTCCTCTCAAGTTACGTCATGGACGCGACAGTAATAGGTTGTGCGAACGCTCCGCTCCCGGAGGAGAGCGATGTCGAGCTAGCGGTAGGCAACTGCGTCAGAGACGGCAGGAGTATGGATCACTCCGGTCTCGTATATCATGTGCATGAAATTGCAAATGACGATGAAATCAGCGCTGGAGATTTAACTCTAACTGAACTGGATAAAGTACGTGAATCGTTTGGAATAATAATTAGGATTCTGGACTTGAAAACGGAAAAAACTACTGAAGATCTTGCGGTATATAAGCAACTGCGTCATCAAGCTGATGTTGCGTTTAGTGCTTTGGAAAATATGGCCACCATGTTGAAAAGAGGTATTTTTGAATCTGATTCTCTAGTTAATTTTGATAGCAATCTTAAGGCTGTGATGGGCAATGTTAATGTAAATGTTGTAAATAATAATACTGTTGATAATTCTGTAAATGTTGTAAATAATGATATTGTTGATAATAATTTTAATAATAATGCTAATATGTTAAATTCTGAAAGCAGTAATGCTGCAAATAACATGCCCAAATCGATGAGAACGACAATCAGAAATGCTCAAATTGTAAATAATAAAGCTGGAACTACATAATGTTCATACAACAAATAGTAAATCAATTAAAAGTAAACTACTTACATCTATGCAAAATATTGTAAATAATAATTCTAAACTCTCCGAAGTCACGGAGAAGATAACCAATGTTGAAATTAATGAAATTGACCCCAAAAACACTAGAAAACGGTCACTTGAGCCAATTGACCCTGAATTCTTAACTGCTGAAGGTTTCACGGTAGTTGAAAGATCTAAAAGTAAAAAGAATAAAAATCTTAAACCAGATATGCCCACCCTGAGCGGGAATCGCTTTAGCGCTCTCGCTCAGGAATCACAGCCAGGGACTTCGAGCGAGGTTGACCCACCCTCTTGAAAAGGCGAAAGAGCCGCTAGCTATTAGGATCCCTCCGCTACTGGTAAATCCAGCACAGGACGATTGGCCCTCAGTGCTTGCGATGCTGAGGAGATACGCCCCTGATCTACGTTGTAGACAAGACAAAGGCTTTTTCAGGATTATTGTAAATACTGAGGACCAATATAGGGCCTGCACCAATTTCATGAAAGCACATGGAGTGCAATTTAAAACCTTCAGCCTGAAGGAGGACAAGCCCCTAAAAGTCGTGATCCGTGGACTACCAATAGCCACCAAAATTGAGCAAATTGCTCATCACGTTAATGCAGCCGGACATTCTGTCATAAGTAACATCAGAATGACTAAAAGAGGTAGCAAGGCGCCTCTACCCCTTTATTATTTGCAAATTGCACCCGGCCCTAACTTGGCGTTAGTTTATAATATAACTTCGCTCTTGGGTACGGAAGTAAAAATTGAACCCTACACAGGGCGCAAAGGCATGGCACCTCAATGCCATCGTTGTAATACCTACTTCCATAGTAGCGATGCATGTACCATGCCACAAAAATGTGTGCCCTGTGCAGGGCCTCATTTCTCCAGAGATTGCAAGGCTGTGTACATCCGCTGCTCAGACTGCAGTGGCGATCATGCAGCAAACTGGCGTGGTTGCCCAAGAAATCCGGGCAACACTTCCAAACTCAAGAGCCGTAGGGACTCCCAATCCGGCAAGATAAGTTCCCCCCCCCCCACAATACCGAAGTGAGCAAAGTCAACCAGATCGATATCCAAGAGTTACCAACAATTTTTCATATTCAGGCATGGTCACTGGAAAACCCAAACATCAAAGCTTTTCTAAATCAAAATCCGTGGTCCCAGAGGTCGCAGATTCTTCGGCTAACAAAATTGATTATACCACGGTGCTTTCGACACTAATTAATATAAGATATCCCCAAAATAGGGAAATTTTGCTTCAGGCTTTTAAAGAAGCCTTACAGGAACTCGAAACTGCGACTTCGAGTATCCAGATGATCTGGATCATATACGAGCACTACGATAGACTCGCTGGATAGGTCTCCTCCCTGTTTGGTTCGCTCTTTCGGCTAGAATCTTTAACTTGCAGACTCTCAAGATCGGTATTTGGAACGCTAATGGTTTGCGTCCACATATCGATGAGGTGCGTGATTTTGTTATTAATAATGATTTTGACATTTTTTGTATTAGTGAAACCCATCTCCCCCTGGCAATACCCTTAAGATTGGTAACTTTTCGGCATACTTTTCTTACAGAGCATTAAACTCTACTCGGAGAAAACAGAGTGGGGGCACTGCTCTGTACGTCAAAAATATTATTTTCCACCTTAGCATTCATATTCTGTCTTTTTCCCACTTGGAAGCAACTGCAGTCAAAATTAATATTCCAAATTTAGTCCCTTTTATCATAGGTTCAGTTTACATACCTCCTAAAAATACTTCCCCGTTCCCCACCGGTGAATTGGAAGCACTTATTAAACTTAGTAGTAACATGATCATTGCTGGTGACCTAAATTCTCGCTATACCTCATGGGACAATATTTCGAATAGGTATGGCAATGCTCTAAATCGACTGTCTCAGCGCGCCAACCTTAGGATTTTAGCTCCCAAAATCGCAACTCACTTTTCCAGAGTTCAATCCCATAGTATTCTTGACTTGGCCATTTTTAGACAAATACCTTATAATTATGTGATCCGAACTATTAACGAACTTGATTCTGATCTCTTGCCTGTGGAATTGACCCTTAACTTTCAAAAACTTTCTTTAGACCATCCTGTGGAGCTACGTACAAATTGGAATAACTTCCGTTATTCACTTATTCATACTAGTATCCCACCTCCCAAAATTACCAGCACGGACGATATTGATAATAACGTCCAAAAAATGACTCATTTAATACTTGAGGCAACTGCTGCTGCCTCAACTCCTAAAACTACCCCTCCTAGTTATCACTTGCTCCCGAGTGATATCAAGGCCAAAAATTAAGCAGCGTAACCGTCTACGGAAAGATTGGCAGCGTACAAGATATCCGGCTTATAACGCAGTATACCGTAGACTTAGTAACGAGATCAAGGCTCTCATTGGAGCACACAACCAGCAACGCTGGAAAACACGCATTGGGGATCTCAACACTTCTGATGGCAGTCTCTGGTGAAAAGCTAAACAATTAAAAAATAATAGAGCACATATCCCGCCCATTAAAGGCCGACACGGACTCGCCCAGAATGAGGAGGAAAAAGCTAATGCTATTGCAGATAGCTTAGAACTCCAGTTCTCCCCACACACGGATCCTAACTTCAGCCACCTTTACCCACAATATGAAACTGAAACACAGCTGACCAATACAACTGCACTACATGCTCAAACTCAAAACGACCTACAACAAACAACATTGGCTGAAGTCTTATCTATTATCCACAAACTCATAATTAAAAAATCTCCTGGTATTGATCGGATTAACAACCGTATCATTAAAAGCCTTCCCCTCTCCTTTGTCTGCTGGATCGAAGCTCTAGTAAACAAAATGCTAGAACACCGCTACTTTCCCCAAAGCTGGAATACTGCCACTGTGATCCCTCTTTTTAAACCAAATCAGGCTAGCTCTCTTCCTGAGAGTTATCGTCCTATTAGTCTTCTCTCCATCTTGTCTAAAATTTATGAACTTGTGTTGCTCAAGAGATTGGATAGTTTCTGCAGGACCAACCAAATTCTTATTCCTGATCAACACGGCTTCCGATCTGCTTATTCCACTCAGACCCAGCTTATGCGTGTAGTAGAAACTATACACACCAACTCTAGCAACTGGCAGGACACTGGTATAGTGTTCTTTGATATTATGAAAGCCTTTGACAAGTGCTGGATCCCGGGTTTAATTACCAAGTTGGTGCGGCTTGGTATATCAACCCAGTTACTTACTATCATCAACTCGTATCTCAATAATCGTTCTTTCCGCGTGCGAGTTGGTACTTCCCTCTCTTCATCCCAAACGATCAATGCAGGAGTCCCTCACGGAGGAAACCTCAGCCCCCTGCTTTTCAACCTATACATCAATGATATACCACATATTCCACAGGTTAAACTCAGCATTTTTGCAGATGACACCGCAATCATAGCCCGCACTGGCTCTCCTCTCAACACGGTCAACACACTACAAAGCTACATCACGCACAGCCTTGAGCGCTGGCTCGTGCAATGGAAAATCAAAATTAACGCTTCCAAGTCTAACGTAGTTATTTTTAAACCTCACTACAGAGCAATATCTCATAACTTTCAAATCAAAATCTTTAATGAAAATATCCCTTTCAATCACGCTGTAAAATACTTGGGCGTCACACTTGACACTCACATGACGTTCAGCACCCATATTTATTTAAAAACCCAATCTGCCAACAAAATTATCACTTCCCTTCATCCCATGCTCTGTAGGAGGTCTCCCCTTTCCCTGGAGAACAAGCTTCTCCTTTACGAGCAAATCATTGCACCTTTGACTTTGTACGCAAGTCCCATTTGGAGAGCTGCTGCAAAGTCACATATTGGGAAACTGCAAGTTATCCAAAATAAAATCTTGCGTATGATAACCAATTCTCCTTGGTTTATCCAAAACGAGGTCATACATCATGATCTTAAAGTCTCTGGCATTGAAGAGCATATTAGATTAATCACCCAAAATTTCTATATTAAAAACTTTGAGAAACCTTGTGTGGCAGAGACTGATCTCAACTACAATCTTAAACCAGCTAGCAGAAAACGCAGACCCAGGCACATCATCTCTGACCCAAGAAGAACTTACGAACCCAGAACTAAAAGAACTCGGCTGCCTGACTTGCCTGCACTGTCAACTACTATGTAACTCAAAGTGTTTTGACCTTGAGACGATAATGTTGTTTACATTTATCGTCTCACCCTTTGACCTCGTGACCACTGAATTGAAACTGACTACGATGAGCCCCGTGACATTCACTTGGATCCCATCTTCTTTCAGAAAACCCGTTTTCTCTCTGTTTACTCTCCTTTTCAAATTTAGTTTTGTCTGCCTCTCAACATTAGTGGTCCATCTTCCAAGGTATTTTTGATCACAGTCTAAGCCATCATGACTGTCAATCTTTTCAAGCATCCATCCAGAAAAGGAATGCTTCACATCAAAATCCAATTACAATACTAATCTAATAACTTATATTTCCGATGTGGGGATACGTGAGTTTTCTCACAGGTTCCCCGAAAAGAAAAAGCTTTGGAACAATCCTCTCTTGGGCTTCCTGTTTGTTGGTTTTCTTGCACTGACCAAGGGGATGCAGTGTATCCTCGAAACATCTGTATACTGCATTATTGTGTTATTTGTGCTTATTTACGTTGCTTTAGTTTTTCTCATACTTTTAGATGTTATCATCCGGAAAAGCACCTAATGTGCAATTCAATATTAAAAACATTATGAGGTAGATCTTGCACATTATTTTTTCACTGTGAGAGAAGTTTCGTTAATTAAAACACAATATTTTGGACGGTAAAAAGGTTAAAATGATATACCGTGTTTTGGAAAAAAGATTTGTCAATGATGAAGTACCTCGACATTTAAATTTGTTGATATAGGGGAAAAAGGAGCTCTAGTTGAGCAATTTAATCACTGAATAATCGCTCTTCTGTTTTTTTATGAGTCAAGTACTCTATTTTCTATTGAATGATGAAACTTCTACTTCTTTTTTTAATTTACTCAAGAAAGGCTTTTAATATTGATAAATTTCTCTTGAAAACGGTAAGTGTAGACATCATTAGTAAATTTTTTGTAGGACTTCAAAAGCAACTGTCTGAAAAAATATATTACGATAATCGTGATCATTATGCTTTTCTCTTCAAAGGTAAAAGTTAAAAAGGTAGAGAAATGTGACTTCTTATACTGTATACGCTGATTGAAATGTACATTTAAATTGAAACCAATAGCATACTTGTAATAAATTTAAGGAGCAAGGATGTGAATAATTAATGAAGCAACACGAGGTTTCAACCATGTGCAATGTAAGGAAACATATTTGTATATTATATTTATACAAAACTCACATCTAAGAATATTAAAAAATCCTAAATTGGTCAAATGACAGATCTAAAAATCATCGTAAAAATCAGGAAGATTGCATTAATAAGAAATCAGTGTGATTGAAAGAAATTTTTCAAAACAGTATAACCACTCATTTATATCGTTTATATCTTGCCTATTTATTTAGACGTTATATTATTAAGAATAGCGTATATCCAGTCTCTATATTAAAAAGAAAAACTGCCGCCGCAGCCGCTGTTTGACAAATTTTGCTTTCTCTGAGGTTCTCTGTTACACAAAAACTATCTCGTACCACAAAAACTATCGCCAACTTAGCGACTTTTAGAGAGTTTCGGAAACTTCTCTAATTTTGTATTTTGTTTAATTTTTTCTGGTTGTATTCGAGAATTTTCCACAAAAGCTGGTCATCATTCAATTTGACGAGTTAGCGTGATGCGAGTAATTGAAATGGCAATCCGTCAATGTCTTCAGTAGAGCTTTTATGGTACAGGCTGACCTATGACCACCATGTTTAACCCCACAGTGAGAAACGCCTTGATGACAAGAAGTGTGAGCTAGCACTTGTCTCCTGATCCCTGCGGAACCAACCTCTTTTGGCGCCTTTATCGCCGACTACGGCAAGAAACGATATCATTGCATTCATCTCTTTAAAAATGTATCAATATTTCTTCTTTTTTATTCATTCAAGAATTCAAACATTCAAATCCCTTTTCAAGATTTATTAGAGCAATTACGACCAAACACCTTCCCATTTTTCTTGCAAATTTGTGCCACAATGCACAATATCTAGGCACTGCATAAAATAAACCAATGGGCAAGTATGATATAAAATGGCGGATGATGCATGTCTCTATAGGAGACTACGTGTTCAGAATATAATATTGTGGATCGTAAATCCTCCAAATGCTGATTGGTAAATGCTGATTAGTATACGATAAGTTGTTTGCCAGAAATAGTTACTCAATTCAGAAAAAATAATGCAAAACATCGCATATTTCTTCATCATAACAATGCAAACTCACACACTGTATTTCAAACTATCAATTATTTGATGCATGAAAAAACTGATTTGAAGAATCAATATCCGTATTCGCCTGATTTAGCATCCAATGATTTTTTTCTTGTTTCCCAACAATGAAAAATAAAATAATCAGAAGACAAAGTATCAAAAGTAAAAATACATTAAAATATAAACCTTAAAGAATACAACATGTTTATCTGTAAATTTGTGCTAAACTTCAATGATTCTCTTTCTAAATAAATTTAAGACGTTTTACAAGTGATTTCTATTCATTTGTATGTCTTAAGGATAAAAAATGTTCTTAAATTTCTATTTAAGAGTTGTTTATTTCTACTGAAAACGATTAATCGTAAAAAAGTTCTTATTTTCCAACTCAATACAGTTTTAGTTTTTATATATCAGCAAATTTAGACTCTAATGCATGTTAAAATACTTGCTATCGAATTTTATAAATATATCATATTAAAATCTCATTTTTGGCGCATGAAGAAGTTATTCATGATTTCACAATAATTTGACTTTTATTTTTAAACTATAATTATTTTCGCATCGCAAATAATTAAATACATGTTGCCAAGATGAAAATATGTTTAAAAGTATTTAATCCTTTCATAGCTTAGATATTAGAAATCTATAAATTAAAATTTTTAAATGTACTAAAAAATGTGGATCATTACATTCCGTTATAGTCCTAAATGAAACAGAATTTCTAGTCTTCAAATATATAATTTCTTTCTAATGGAAAAACAATGAAATTGTGTTAATAAAATGTTTTCTTTAATCGTTTATCCTCTCTTTAATAAAATGAAACATTCAGAAGATTTTATCTGATGCAAACAGCATTAAATCTTACTCGTTGAAGATTAAACCGAAAGCTAAGGAAGTAACTGAGATTATTTGAACTGGACCTAACTGGATTTCTTCTGGTGCTCTATCTATATGCTATGTCACAACAATAAGATCGTGGATCACAAACGATTATTATAAAACTAGTATTTAACTAGTATTATCACTAGTGTTACTGCCTGGAAAGTAGTATTACTGTCTGGAAACTTATATTACTGCCTAAAAACTAGTATAACTCTCTGGAAACTAATTTTACGGTCTGGAAACTAGTACTACTGTATAGAAACTAGTATTTGTGTTTAGAAACGGTATTACTGTTAAAGAAAGTGAAACTGACACTTTTGTAAAAGATTGTATCTGCTGTAAACATTATTAAATCTCACTCGTTGAAAATTTAACCTAAAGCTAAGGAAGTAACTAAGATTATTTGAACTGGACCTAACTAAACTGACAAACTGGATTTTCTTCTGTCTCTTTATCTATCTGCTATGTCACAACAGTAAATCGTGTATCACAACTGATTATTATGAAACTAGTATGTAACTAGTTCTACCACTAGTGTGACTGCCTGAAAACTAGTATTATTATCTGGAAACTGGCATTACTGTCTAAAAACTAGTATTACCCTGGAAACTAGTATTACTGTCCGGAAACTAGTATTACTGCATAGAAGCTAGTATTTGTGTTTAGAAACAGGTATTACTGTCAAAGAAAGTGAAATTAACACTTTTAGAAAAGTAAATTTGCAACTTATTTATTACGTTGTATTTTATTTAACAATATATACGGGTTTGCTGTGCAAAGCTTCAATCTTCTAGATCTCTGAGATGGAGCCTTACGAAGGTTATGAAATTACTTTTCAAACTTCACATTTTGTCCGTCCCGAGGAAGAAATTGAATATTTTTCCAATCAGTTCTGTCCCATCGTGTTGTTGATATTATAAATTTGGGAATATTCAGCCTTGCATGTCATCGAAGGCTTCTGAAGGATCTGAAACAACTTATCGATAAAACCCACTTTCTCCAATCGCGGATTAGAATCTAAAATCCGGCTTCAGTAGGTTCTGTATCGTACTTGATACTAAAAGTCTGCATACATTCAGTCTACTTGATTACAAGGGGACTTCTGGTGGGTCTGGAATAACTTATCGAAAATATCCAACGTTCTTCAGTCGCCGGAGCGGAATCCAAAATCCGACTTTGTAAGGTTCTGTATCGTATTTGATACTATAAGTCTACAAATATTCAGTCTACTTAGTCAGAAGAGGCCTTCTGGATGGTCTGAAAAGATACAACGACAATAGACAATTAATATATACATTTTCATTTCTTGGAGTAGTTTGATATTTCACAAAAAAAAGTTTTTAGATGAGTATGATGAAAGAAAATTATGCAAACGGTGGGCTAAAAAATGATGACCATAATATTAGACGTCTGATAGTAACTGTTTATAAGTAATCGATTAAGTAATCGATTTTTGTTGGATTCAAAGATATGTTGCAGTTATAGTCTGGTGATTTTTGGATCGAGATTAATTTTCAGTGTCATTGAATACATATGCGCAATTTGTGGGCCTAAATCTTTGGGTGTAATGACTTTCAGGCAATATCTTATCGAAAACGTTTTCTGAAATTTCTGGATGTGAGAAGTAATTCAATACTTTGTACCCAGAATTTATTTCTCATCAAAAGAGAGACATAAATTGATCGATACAAAACTTGCGAAATTTGGGTTTCGTTGTGCAAGTTATGTTTGAAAATTTTGGGCATGTACAGATGACCTTTTGTAATTGCTGGAAAACGCAACCGAAAGTTGCAGATGTCGTATAGTTTACTCTTTCAAAGTTCGTTACTGAGGATGATCGTAAAAATTTCGCAAATGATGCGTCTAATATCATTACACAGATAGACGGCAGATGATAAATTCAGGAAAGATAAATGTGCTTACAAAATTGAGTTTTAATTAAATGTTTTATCTGCCGAGATTTTGTAGAAAAAGTTGCGAAAGTTGTGAGCTAAAATGCCGTTTAATTTAATATATGTTATACCAGTAACGGAGTGTGAAGGGGAACTGGGCAGAGAGTGTTTGCCAAAATAATACGCTACCTAGCTACTTTATTTTTAATCGTGCCCTAAATTTAATAAATGTACAAAATATTTCGGATAAAATTTAATTAAAGTGAAAGTTGCTTGGTAGGGGTGTTTTTTAAGCGGCCAAATGCCTATCATGTTTTCCAAATGCCTATCATGTTTCTCCACTGTCGAAAACGTCTTTTCAATAAAACACCCATTTTATGACAAATTTGAGGATATGTTGCAGTTTAAAGTTCATCAAACAGTTACTTTGTCAGCGAGATCAAAATAGAAATGTGTAAGTAGAGCACCAAATCACGACTCTCATAATAAACTACAGAGATAAGCTCTCAACCAAAAATTTTTACAAAATGTAATGATTGCATGAAGGTTTTACTTTTTATTTGAGGGTCGATTTTTTTAAGTTTGATTGGATAAAATCCTGATAGAAATGTTTAGAGAATTAAACTCCTCATGAAAGTAATCGATTTTTAGAAAATTTGCAGATGGTATTTAGTTTAATCTTACTTTCCGAATGCATTGTTGGTGTTGATGCCAAGAGTTCACACTCAAAGAATCTACTTTATTTCTTGTCTATCTGTAATTATGCCAATTTGATGTTGACTGCCTGGTAATACTTACATTGATGGTCTCTAAACACATAGCAAGTTTTCATGCAAGTTCAACATCTTTCATATACACGTTCTCGACTTTCAGGCCACGTAGAGAATCGAAACGCAGCAGAGAATGTCATCTACTAGAGGAACAATCATCTGTCAATTTGTAACATCTCTACGTCCTTCACGTACGTCAGCTTTTAATAGTTCGTTATTGGTTCATAGAGAATGTAAACAGCTTAAACTCGGCACGGAATACTTTCATCTACAAAATTTTCACGTCATTTCGTTACATCATTACATCATTTACATACGGCATTACCATGCTTTTTCATTTCACATGCATTTTCTTTGCGAATTATCATTCAAAGTCTTCATATGATGTGTCCTCCTAATTCCAACTCTATCCATGTTATACCTTACAGGTTTTAAATCAAATTATGTAAGAATATGAAAACTTAAAAGTAAAAAATAATTATGAGAGAAAAAACCAAAGAAAATTTCATTCAAAACGATACTATGTACATTTTATTATTATTGTGGGGCACAAAACAGAAAAGTAAAAACATTACACGCAAAGCGCATTTTTATTTAATTATTTTAAACATGGCCGTAAAATCGTAAATCCTGAAATCTATTAAACACATTGCGTTGTGTGCCACTTAAACCGACTTTATTTATCTTCAGTGAGAGTTCCTGGAATAGAATACATAAACATACTACCGCAATTTAACATTACAGTTTAATTTTAAAATAAAATTTAAAATAAAACTTGAAACCAATTTAACTTTAAAATAAAATCATTTATTAAGAACATATGATTAATTATTAAATTCATTACAACAATTATCATATCATGCGGAGGAGATTGTAAATATGAGACCAGCTAAGTTAAATGTCAAAACTGCATTTATGAACTTCTATAATTATTAATAGGAACACATACCTTCACTTTTGTCTTTGCGCATTGGCACAGCCACTTTTGGTTCTGTTTCTTCAGTGTGCATCGTACTGTACCAACTCACGGTGTGGTATGCCGTCTCGTATAGAAGTCGATCACTGAACACGAATCAAATTGGCCTCATCATAGCTGCATCGCCAGTTATACAAACTTAAAGTCTGGTATTCTGGTTTCACTGCGACTCTTGTTTATCCCGACTGCCCTTGTCCAACTCGAACTCTCGAACCCCTTTCTCTGTTCTGTCTTACTGTTCTTAACATCTCTCTAGATCTTTCCAAATGTTGCAACCTCTTTTCGCCTGAAGTCTGACAGCCATTCCATATATTGCAACCTCTTTTCGCCTGAGGTCTGACACGCCTCTTTGGTTCCGGCCGTCCAAATAGTTGCTCTATGTCCCTGGATGAGGCAGACTGTCTGGGTCTTCAACGCCTGTTTGGCTGGGCGCAGTAGCTCAGTGGTTAGTGAGAGAGATTTGCACTCGGTAGGCCAGAGTTCGATTCCCTCCGCTGCCAAAATTGTCGCCGTGTTCACGCGGAGTACGATCACGTTAAACATGTGGCTCCGTAAGTCCTTCCATGTGGGTCCGTAAGTCCTTCCGAGAGGTTGGTGGTAGGGGAAGGAGGGTACGGTCCCTGTAGATGCCTCTCCCACTGGGTTCCGGTCTAAATTAGGTAGCTCTTCCCAGCCGTCCAAACAGTTAGCTTTCAGATAGGTCGGATGGTCTGGGTTTTAACAACAACGCCTCCTTGGCTCTGATTGGCCGAGCTTAGGGCAATGAAACTAGACATCTTCAATAATTGGTTAACATCTTTACCCAATCTCATGTGTTCACTTTATCACCCTATGTTTATGGCATATTTGACCTCTCGGGTCAGAGTGCAATAAAACTAGCGGGCTTAAGTCTGATGTCTTATTTCATATTACAGACAATCATTAAATATTCAACATAAAACTGTTTTCGCTAAACCTTGTTTCAAATCTGGTCTCATAATTAGAAAAATCGATATTATGCAAAATTGTCGAAACATTTTCATCTGTTTACTCCTTCATTTTCCTTTCATCATTTTGCATAGTTTCAATTTTGCATAATGATAAGATTTATATAGCATTGCTCCGAATTTAATTTGCCTACACACACAATCTAGTTCAAATTTGTGTGTTATTAAAATGTATTTTCTACTTTGCCGTGCACCACTGTTTTATACACTGTAAAACATTCTGCATCTTCAACCTTTGCTCGTTTTTTTCAGCTACTATTATTTCGGCAAACTATCAGAAAAGCCGCAATTACATGCGTTCAAGAAAATTACAGCTTTATTTCTGAACTATTCAGCTAATTATCGTCTGCCGAAGCGTTATTTTTGTATTTTTATGTAAATGTTATCATAATTATCAGGAACCGTAGTCTCTCTCCATTATGGATAGGTGATTTCTCTGAAACTTTCAGTAATGTTGCTTACAAATATTTTACAGCGTAGATAAAGATTTCAAATATTTGTATTTTTCTCATAATTTATTATGCTTCAATTAAAAAGTGTTCTCCAGCATTTTATAATATTTTAGTGTCCATGTATTCCTAAATATTGAGTCATTAACCCGTATGTTGATATTTAAAGCAGGAATTTAATAGAAATTTTCATAAATCGGTAAATGTTATTTTCTAAAAAAATATTTAACATTTTGAAACTATTACCAGCATATTCAAGTGCAGTATTTAATAGCAATAATAAGTGGTATTTTGCAACTTGTACGAAATTTGTTAAAACCTTTTTATAATAACAGTGAGCACATGTATTTAAAACGTTGGGAATTAATCAAATTTCATCATCTATGTTTTGCATAAATCTGTGGAACTTACTAGATAAATAAATACTCGCTATTCAAGATTTTATTTTGCTAAATTAAAAATTAAAATTCGAATAAAATTTTATTGTTTATATTTTTCAGTTAACACTTATTCTCAGTTCAAAATATTTGATGAAGTATGTTAATGATTAAAAAAGAAAAATGCAATTGAATTAAAATTACTGCAAGAAAATGCGAAGCTTTGCCTCCACAGACTTTAAATAAAATTTTAATATTTTAGGAAATTGTGTGTTGCAAACTAAATTAGGTTCTTTAGGTCAGAGTTTGCGTTATGGAGGAGGTTTTATTTTATCTCATTTATAAGATGCAATATGATCAAAAAGTTGCTGAAATCAAATATTAAAATAATATAATCAAGAAATTGAAATAGCAGAATTTTTCATTTAGCCCTCAGCCTCAAAAATATATTAGAAATATGATCTTCTGTTTAAGACGTAAGCCGATCATTACCATCCATTAAAAAAATAAAGCATTTTTTCAGAGTGAAACAAATATTATGTTAAAGCAATATTTCTCAAGTCATCCTTACGACAGTGTCATTGGAGAGTTTCAGAAGAAATACGCATGCTCTAAAACCCTCTATTCATGCAACAATTACGAACTTATTAAAATGTTTTCAAGAAAGTGGAAGTGTTGGAGATAAAGTTAGAACATGTATATTTTCCATATTTACTCACAATAAACTGTCTGAAATAGAGATTGCGTTATTAAAACTGTTCAAGGAATTCATCTGAAACTTCTCAAGTCTCTCTTGGCAAGAATGACTAGGAAAGCTATTGCTATAAAATTAAAACGAAACCACTCTGGGAAACTGCTATCTTCTTCGATTGATAAAAAGAGGTCTGAACTTATCGTCTGACGTATTAAAAATTGCAGACGATATTTCTGATATATTTTGAGGGTATTAGATGCGTGCGACTTTTCCATCGACTTTTGAATTTTCCTATAGAAGAATAATAAAATTGTATTTATTCTCTGTCAAGAATTGATGCAGTTAAAGTAGCTACACAGAACTATTCCATTTTCTTCATAAAAACACTTTCCTTTAGACAGCAGAGAATTATTTCAATTGTTTCCTTGTCTTAAAAAAATCTAATGTGGAAAGCACATAACTTTCCTTACATAATTTAACTTTCTCATTTTCTCTCATATTTCTGATATTTGAGCTAAAACTTATAGGAAACTCTGTTGAATTAAGAGAATTACTCATGATTTTACTAATAAGGACGCAATCACTTTTCTCTTTAATGCCTTGATCAGGTCTGGGCTTGAGTATGCTTCTGTGATGTGGAGGCCATTTCATGTTGTTTATGCAAACAAGATCTAGATTATTCAAAATAAATTCTTCAGATATCAATGTTATATGAGAACTGGTATTTTTTATTATACCTCATTTGCTACTTTTCTATATGATATATTTAATAATAAAAGCTTACAGAACAGATGGGATTACATTTTATTTTCATTAGTCAGGAATCTGTTCATGGCGGAATTGATTGTTCCTGGTTTCATGTTCCCTAGTATTCAACCAGGAGCATGAGTCTATTTGTCTATTTGCTGTAAGGAATTTTGGTTCGAATATTGGTTAATATTGGGCGATAAGTAATTTTTGTAAACTGTACAGCAGTTTCCCTGATAAGCTCGATGTTTTTTATTCATCGGAAATGAATTTTAAAAATCATTTATTGTAAATATTTTAACTTTTAATGTATTTCTTCATTTGCAGGTGTTTTCTAAAATCATTCGTTGTCAATAGTTTATATTTAGATGTATTTTATTATATTTTAATCTGCATATTTTATTATGTATTTTATCTTGCACGCTGTTACTGGGACTTTATCCTGCTTTTATAGTCGAATTGTACATTTGGCAATTTTCCGGAAGTCAATATTGATTCCGTAGTCAATATTTTTGTCAATATTGATGGCATCCTCAATAAGCGACATAGTCCATATATTAAAATATTTTAATAACGAATTCATCAATTAGGCGTCATTTTTGCAATTCTGATGATATTTTTGCCAATCTAGGGCGAAATATCGCCAATTTGGCTATACTTTGCTAAATTATTCGTCAAGTTCCCCAAGTTCCTCAAATGCATCAACACGTGTTACAGACAAATGACAGAAGATCATTTTTTATATACTAGAAGGTATGCCTGTCATATGACGGAAATCTGAATTTGCAAAACATTACTTCCTATTTGGAGTCATTTTTATCGATTTGATGACATTTTTATCAATTTGGCGTCATTTTTGCCACTTTGGCAACATTTAAATTAGTCGCCAAGTTGGTGACGTCCTGCTAACTTTCTCGGAGTGACAGACGGGAAAACGGGTTATTCTTACGTTCTTTCCAGATATTGAACTCAATTAATCTTCATTTCATTGATTTATTGTCGATTTCATCAATTTAGCAAATTTTTATAAATTAGGTGATATTTTCGTTAATTTGGCAACAGTTATAAAGTCTGCAAGTTGGAGATATTCCAACAAATCCGTCACCAAATTTTTCCAAACGTTACGGACGAAAAAATATGTTATTCTTTTAGTAGATGCTTATATTCTTTCTAAGATGTTGAATTTCCGTTAATTAGTCGTAATGTTCATTGATTTAACGTAATTTTTATAAATTTGGCGAGATTTTTGTTAACTTTGGCAACATTTTAAAAAGTCGCCAAATTGGCGACATTCCGTCAAAATCCCGCTAAGCGTTATAGTCGGAGATATAGGTTATCCTTATAGCAGATAAATGATTATTAGAGTCAAAATACAGAAGTATTACCCAAAATAACTTTTCTCCTAGCTAGAATCCACAAGAATGATGACACAAAATTTATCGCATGATATTACTTATGAAAAGTGAAAATATTTCACAATAGTTAATACTTTTTTTATTTAATATCCATTTTTCTTATTTTTTTTAAATGTCATCTCGAGATCGGCTAATGCTAGCGTTCTAAAATTTACGCCAATTGTTTTCTAACGAAAAATTACATAAGAAATGACTATTAGCCTAACTTTAATAAAGGTTTTGAATTTTTCATGATCTTTTTAAAAAAATTCACTCAGAAATTTAGTCAGGTTCTGAACATTTGATTACGTTTAAAACCAATAAGCTTCCAGCATTCAGGGATTGTAATTTCGGTACTAAATTTCGTTTGAATCACTCCATTCGTTTGAATCACTCCATCGCAAAATATCGTCTCCACAGTCTCACTGACATACACACACACGCACACGCACACGCACACAATCACGCACACACGCACACACACAGGCACACAATCACGCACACACAAAAGCACACACACACGCACGCTTATACATACACACAGATATCTCTTCAAAAACGTTTAATTCTTGTTTAGGGATGCATAAAACTTGCACCCCCGTCAAAAACTGGAGTTCGAATTTTCAACTCCTTCACAATACTTTCCTTGGGGCCAACGGCCGTACCGTGCTGAAAACACCGGTTCTCGTTAGATCACCGAAGTCAAGCAGCATCGGGCGCGGTTAGTACTTGGTGGGTGACCACCTCGGAACACCGCGTGCTGTTGGCCATCTCGGGTGCGGTATCCCCGTGGTTTGCGCGCTAGATTTGCACGCTACCACAAATGCCGCCGTGTTCATGCGGAGTACAATCACGTTAAACATGTGGGTCCGTAAGTCCTTCCGAGAGGTTGGTGCTAGGGGAAGGAGGGTACGGTCCCTGTGGATGCCTCCCCCACTGGGTTCCGGTCTAAATTGGGTGGCACTTCCCGGCCGTCCATACAGTTACCTTACACCTTTCTGGTAGGTCGGACGGTCTGGGTCTCAACAACAACAACAATACTTTCCTTATACATTATACTATGAATATAAGGAAAGAGATATAAAGTAATACTCGACCAAATTGTATTAATACTTTTTTCCATTAGTTTAATTTATTTTTCCTCACGTTGATCAAGTAATTGTATAGAAGAAAATTTATATAACACTAGCAGCATACCCGTTCTTCGTACGGAGTATATAATATAAAGAAACTTATAATTCGCAATCATGTGCAAATTCTGTTAAAATATTAAATTTATTGCTCATAAAGAGAAGTTTAAGAATATATGTTCTCACTATGCAAAATTATCTTCACGGGCAGATCTGAAGAATAAAACATCCTGACCCCTTTTGTAAGCAAATTTACAAAAAAAAAGGAACTGAATCATTATATGCAACCCCGTACTACTTATATTGTCGTAGATTAGAAAATATGCCAGTGTGTTAGTAGAAGATTACCCGTATTACAATATGAGTCTCAAAAATATTTGCTAAAATAAAGGAGATGACGTAATAAATTGAAAATATCAATAATCCCCGTAATCTTTTACCAGAAGGTCGTAATTGATTTCAATATATGCCAATATATATCAAAATATATGCCAATATACCTGTACTACTTATATTCTCGTAGATTAGAAGATATAATGCATTTGTAGAAGATTACTCGTACAACGTACTGTATATGAGTTTCAACAATTTTCGTCATAATAAAACAATGTCATAATAACTTGAAAATATCAATAATCCCTGAATCAAAAGTCCCCGAAAATATCAATAATATTAATGTTTAAACCTGAAGACCGTAATTGATATTATCCAGTCAAAAATGCAATGTCAATGAAATTTATTTTATATACATATCTTTATTATTCAAATCGGAAAAGATTTAATATAAAATCGTATGCAGCATAACACATTGGATTCGTTGCTAAGCGACATGATATCATTTGCTTCAAATAAATTGATGAAAATCATATCATCTGAATAATGCGACCTCCATGGAAGGTTTGGCGACATTTTAGTCAATTTAGCAATAACTTAAAAAATCCCCGAATTTATCGCCAAGTGGGACTGTAGAACAGGTAGTCCCATTTTGCGACAAATTGACGAAACATCATCACAATACTATCCCCTAACAAAACACAATTATTTTCATTTATTAAGCGCGATTTTATCAATTCTATGATATTTTTATGGACTCACAAATATTTTTATCAATTTGGTGATATTAAAAAAATTCGTTGAATGTGTTTCTAAGTAGGATGGATGGACTGTCCGACAAATGCTACCGAAACATCATTTCAGTACTCTATTCTAAAAAAACAAATCATTGATTTGCGTCATTTTTATAAATTTGGAAACATTTCCGCTAATTTGGTAAAGTTTAAGAAAAATTACCAAGTTATTTAGAGATATTCCGCTAAACTCGTAGCTCTAAATTTGCAGATCTGAAGAATAAAATATTCTGTTCCCGTTTGTATATACTAAATGAAAACACTGAAATTGTATTATAAGATACAGCCGTTCTACTCTTTTTCTGCTTCAACAATCGGCTAAATGAATTTATTGGGTAAACACAATATATAAGTTTATTAGCTAAACACAATATATGAGCTGGAAACCTCTTTGCTAAAATAAATGAAAATGATGTACCCAGTTCGCAATTTATATAATTCAAAGAACAACCAAACCTTTCATTTAAAAATATATTTTTACATCCATTTATTTATTATTCAAATAGAAAAAATAATAATAAATATTAACAACACATTTAATTTCATTCCGTTGCCGAGCAACATGATATAAGATAGAATCTTCCTCATAAAATGCGAAATTAAATAGCCATTTTGATTTCTTTATACTTTTAATCGTTGAGTAAAAGCTTGTGAAATATAACCACGGAGGTAGATTTTTCCATTTAAATTCATGTTTCAAACAATTCATGCTTTCCTAAAGTGACTAATTAATGCAAAAATCCTGCACCAAACTCGGAAATAAAGTTTTATTTCATTTCGCCGTTTTAAACAAACGATTTTCATCCTTTCCGTTTGAATAAACCACGGAGTTGGAGAGTATAACTCATAGGAAAAAGTTCCGTTTTTCATTAATATCTCGACAACCCCTGGTCTTAGAAATTCGAAACTTGGACTAATTTTATGGGGGGCTATTTCAAGGCTATCCACAAAATTTCATTAAATTCGGTTCAGCCGTTTTTCCGTGATGACGAGACAAACGAAAATTTCGTTTTTTACTAATACCTCGAGAACCACTGGTCGTAGAAACTCAAAACATGGACTAAATTTTAAGTGGGGCTATTTCTAGGCTACCCACCAAATTTCATCAAATTCGGTTTAGCCGTTCGTCCGTGATGATGGGACAGACAGACAGACAGACAGACAGATTTTCAATTTTATTTATATAGATTTAAAATATATAAATCAACTATATAAGTCAATATATAAAACAACTATATAAGTCACTATATAAATCAACTGCATAAGTCAATATATAAATTAATTATATAAGTCATGATATTGATATACATGAAATATACTCAACAACTTGATTATATGAGTAGTTACTCACATACAGCTAGCACGAGATGTATCTCGTTATATCATATATCGTAACAATATTCAATGCAGCAAATGAATCTACGTGATGTGGCCAAAATTCAGTCTGTTTAATATGCATCAAAATCAATAAATTTATTATGACGTTCCCCTCATATGGGTGTACTACCAGGATACAAAAAAAAGAGTCCAAATTTCTGGATAACTAAAGCTTTTATTTAGAACCACCAATAAGCGTAAAGAGTAACAATATACAGCTAAAAACAATATAGATATCTTAAAAGATCACTAAAAAACTGTTATGTACAATAAAATAGCTATTAAATACTAAAATATTTCACAAAATAGCTAATACTGTTCTCAAAGAACGGGTGTTTATTTCACAATTCACTTTGACTCGTATTACATCAATTCTGTCCATCTGAAGGATGATTCCTTATGTGCTCTCAATATAAATTTCTAGAAAGTTCATCACCTACAAATTATAGTATTGATTTCCTTTTAGGTATTCTTAATAATATAGTTTTACTTCCGTTACATACTTCCGTTTTAACCTCGTTGCATTTCTTTCAGAATATACCCCGTGTCCTGAGTTGTTTCACATCAAACGAAGTGAGTAAACTAACAAGGAAGATCAATCATGCATAAGGCATTGATTATGAAACACTTTCCAACTTCAATGCAATTTTATTTAAACATCTCTAAAATGCGATACATTCCTCGGTAATACTTTTAAAATTATCATAATACTAGAAAATTTTATTATATTTGAAAACTTCATCGACAAAAAATGAAATTTATTCAAATGACGGCATCGAGATATAACACGCCTGGCTCAAAAGCAGCATTTCATTCATAAAAAATTTTCCATTCATTTCATTCATCACAATATTATAATAATTTATTTTTTTTTTAAATTTAAAACCATGGAGGTAAAAGAAATTTAACTCTATGCTTAAAACTTTATCGAAAAATGTGGTAATTTACATTTACTTTTGGTATTTACAGTTTCCGTAAGTGAAAAGTAGGCTCCGTTGTAGAAATAATCAAAGTTGGATAATCTTTAAAACTCAACTATAATTAAAATTATATCAACTATAATTGCGTTGTTTCAATATGTAGATGCAGAGAATTTAAGCAAATATAAAGCGGTTTTAGGACGGATGCAACACTAAATTTGAATTAAAAAGAACTTTAAAAATCACGATTTTGACACAAGATGGATGCCATATTTTATTTTGAAATGGGTCACGTGATCTCCTCATATAACGGTTACGTGATCTCTCCATATAAATGGTGTAATTATTTTAATTTCTATTTAAAAATCTACGAAATATATTTTGCTGATTTTTTTTATATATTTTATTGTATAATGTGAATATTTCATAAAACTTTCGAAGTAATTTGTGAATTTTAAATCCGCTTAAAAATTATTTGAAAAATTGGATCCCATACGGTTCTGTGTATTTCAGTTTTTCAACCCGAGTTCAATCCAAAACTAATAGGGTGATATTCTTCATTTATATTCCCATAGGTCCCACAGACCGTCTGATCAACATACTAAAATTTCATTTTGATAAAGTTATTTCTACGGCAGTTATCATGCTAACGGACAGACAGACAGACAGACAGAATAAACAAAGTCATAAACACTTTTCAACTTTGTTGTAAAGTGTTAAAAATGTGTGTAAGCTCAAATAACTTTTAAGTCGTTTTTTCTTCTTAGAACGCGACTTTTTTGCATTGCGAGCAAGATTACTTTGAAACTTCTCAGAATGTTTGATGGAATTTTTCAGAATATGTAATGCATGTCAATGTCTACGACATGAACTACACTTTTTACATGTTTTATTGTGGAAAAAAGTAATTTTACAGGTTATGATGTTGAAATTTCAAAAATTTTGAGAAAACTAAGAGCAACATCTCATAAAATAAAAATGTACATTAAATACAAATTAATGTAGGTTCACAATATAATAAGTTCTTCCTGAAGTAAAGTTAGATACCAAACAGTTTCTTCAGGATGTAAAATTTTTTGAATAATTTTACTCTCGAGCTGTCATGCCAATATTTTGGTCGACAAATAACTCATAGTTTCCAACTATTTATGAAAAAACACATTCTTTATATTATATTTAAAAAAAATAATGTTCAATGTATATTTTTAAATCATAAATTTCAATGTATATTTAAAAAAAAATATACATTGAAAGAAAGCATAAATTTACCACTAGTGAGAAAAAGTGCGCTTCTACTTCTTCTAAAATGTATACTTTATAAGATATAAAATTTTAAATAAGTTGATTTTTTTTTACTTTTTACCATTTTAATATTCCTCTGACCCTCGTCAAGCTCGTCTTTGAACAAGAATGAACAATATTATTTTAAAAATATCTATATTTTCCGTGTGTGAATATATTTAAAGAAGGGCACTGTATACTTCGAAAAAATTATCCAGTTTGATCGAAATTTGAGTTATTATTTTCGAATTATTATTTTATTTTATACACGTAAGAGTACCATTAATTTTCTAAAGAATATATGACATTATGATCCCTCAATATATCTAGAATTGTAATTCAGCGTACATAGAAGCATACAATTACAGAATTGTAATCGTAATTCAGCGTACATAGAAGCGAGACCTCAATTGATCCTCATTATCCAATCAAAGGGGAATACAGTGAATAACACTGATGCAATAGAAATTCAGGGGGTAAAGAAAAGTTTGAAAAATCAGAATTTTCGTACTGGAATTTAACGAATAAATGAAATAACTAATTGTATAGTTGTTTTAGACTTCGGAACAAGACGCACAGACCTTAAGGTTTCCTTCAATTAAGATATAAATTATGCGCATAAAAACCACAAATAATGGCGACCTATTTATGACCTATTTATGAATGTATGGGACTTGAACAGACACAAAGCATCTAATCTGCAACGATATTATCATCATAATCAGCGAATATGAAGCATTTAACATGAAACTCATTCACCGACCATTTTATTTTGATTTCATTTCGGTCGTTACAAACTAAAGTCATTATCCAGAAACTACGACGATATGAATCGAGTAACATATTTTAGTAAATTTAAACATTTATCGATTCAAATTAATTATCATGATCCGGGCATTTTCGTACATATTTATTACACAGGAATACTAATTATGTATTTTGATGCTGTTAAAATTTGTTTAGAGTTAAAAACATATTCAGAAACATTAAATATTGAAATAAAAAAACTGACTGATATTTAATTGACCAAATCAATTATTTCTGGCTTCCTGAAAAAAAATCTTTTCTCTTTCATGGTTTTCAGATTTTAGTTACATTTATCTTTCACCTTATAGCGATCTAGCATGTTAAACAGTTGTAATTCTTTTTACTTAGAGTATGCAGTGCCGATGATATTCATTACATATATGGTGAATGTCCTACCGATGTTCAAATATTGAATGGGCATGTGTCAGATGATTTTGTCCCTGTTTTTGTTCAATGATTTGTTATTTTGTCCCTGTTTTTGTCCAATGTTTTGTTATTTTGTCCCTGTTTCTGTTCAATGTTTTGTTATTTTGTCCCTGTTAGATATTTTGTGATGTGCTGAGGAATATTATTTAAATTTCAAGCGTTTCCTTAATAAGAGGATTAAATGCAAGTGAATAAAATATAACAGAATCTACTTTTCTTTAAAGTGCATAAATGGTAAATGTATTTATTTCACGGTAATTATCGCACAATGATAGGCTGAATCATTAATAATTATTATTGCTAACAATAGAATATTTTTACCAAAAAAATATAGAAGCATCAATTTCTCAAGATCTACTATAGATAGAGTTTAGATGATAACTGACATGTATATAACATCGACTTTGAAAAAAGGTAGAGGGGTTGGTTCATGAAGAAATTCACTTCTGAATATTTTTCAATTTTCGGTTAAAAAAATGTCATTTTCTTTCATCTATTCTTCAAACATATATTTTTCCCGAATCACTATAAACAGGGATAAGATGATAACTGTTATGGATTTGACATCCAATTCTAGAGGAAGTACTGTGTTTCTCTAATAATTTCTTCGAAACATCCATTTCCAAGGATCGGCTATAGATAGAACTTGGATCTAGTCTTATAAATATTCAGAATTAAATTCTGGACGAGGCAGAATGGATCACTAAGTACTTCCATTTTCAGTTGAGATGTTACTTCCTATTAAAAAATTCAGATTTTCTTTATTCAGGTTTTTCTCAGGAGTGTCTATAGATATATCTTAGATAATGACTAATATGGATTCAGCATCAAATTTTGGAGAAGGTAAGGTGGTTCACTAAGAATTTACACTTCCGATTTTTGAGATTCTGAAAACTTACATAACTGTACGAAACAAGCTTTTCAAAATTTCTCTATATTAGAAAAAAGTATCTGGCGCTGCCGCCGCTGCTGTTTGACAAATTTCTCGTTTCTGGACTTTCTCTGTTTTGTACCGAAAAAACTATAGCATACAAAAATATAAAGTTTACTACACTTGTAGAAAAGGTTTGAGGAACACGCTAAAATAAACCGTATCTCTATATATATTGTAGTTAAAGAAATATTTAATGTCAAAGTCAAAGACAAAATATTTGAGCTGCGAGTTCCCGTTCTGGATAAACTATCAATTGCAGCACCACACATGTTTGCAGATTGCAGGCAGGTACCTACATGCTTGAGTTTTTGCAGGATGGGTCCCTTTTTAATTTCGATGTAGTTACCGTGATATGCACTTCTGAACATTCTTATGCACTTCTGAAGTGAATTTTTTTTTGTATCGGCACGTCTATCAATTATTACTTTCCCTGCGATACATGTTAATGTATAGGGAAAGTATTGGAATCATGCCGAAAATCGCAACTCGAGTATTCGATGGATCAACACGTTTCGGAACCTCTAGAACACAAAAACACTATTTTTAGCATGACGTATGTGTGTGTGTCAGTCTGTCTGTATGTCTGTGCAATGTATGTATCCACTCTAACTCAAAAACTAATGGAACGGATTTCATAAAATTTGGTAGATAAGTAACTTAGGTGTGACCCTGGTACTGATTACTTTTTGGTACGATTCGGACCAAAAAAAACCCGCCTTTTTTTTGCGAAATGGCCCGCAAAAATTGCCTGTATTCACTCTAGCTGAAAAACTAATGGACCGAATTTCACAAAATTCGGTAGATAAATCGCTTGTAGATTACCTTGGTGCTGATTAGATTTTGGTACGGTTCGGAAAAAAATCATCCGCCTTTTTTTGGAAAATGGCCAGCAAAAATCATCAAATCTAATATAAAAAGCTACGTATGCTCAAATATATCCATTAACTGCTTGTTTCATAAGTAATTTTTAACGAAGAAAAGAATAAGACCAAACCCATTACATTAGGACTAGACGTTCTTGAGATCCTTGATTTTTTTCGTATTTTCTCTACGCCGCCTCTGAAAATAAGTCCAGTTACCAAATGAGAACAAAAATTGAATTAAAAGTGAATTACATTTAATTAAAATAAAGAGAACGCGGATATAACTCTGGCATGTGATGCACACATCAGATTTTTACTTTCCCTGCAAAACATGGTAATGTATAGGGAAAGTATTGGAATCATGCCGAAAATCGCAACTCGAGTTTTCGACGGATCTACATGTTTCGAGACCTCTAGAATACGAAAAAACAATTTTCAGTCTGTGTGTGTGTGTCTGTCTGTCTGTGCGATAAATGTATCTACTCTCACTCAAAATCTAATGGGCCGAATGCCATAAAATTTGGTAGGTAAGTCGCATGTATCTGACGCTAGTACGGATTAGTGTTTGGTACGATTCGGGAACAAACAACCCCCCTTTTTATGCAAAATGACCCCCAAAAATTTCCTATATCCACTCTAGCTGAAAAACTAATAAATCAAATTTCACAAAATTTGGCAGATAAGTCATTTGTAGATTATCCTGGTGCTGATTTGATTTTGGTACGATTCGGAAAAAATTAAATTGCCTTTTTTTGCGAAATGGATCTCAAAAATCGTCAAAATCTAATATAAAAAGCTGCGTATGCTCAAATTATCAATTAAATGCTTATTTTATACATAATGTTTAACAATGAAAATAATAAGACCAACTCCATTACACTAGGTCTAGCCGTTCTCGAGATATTTTAGTTTTTTCGCATTTATACTGCGCCACCGTTGAAAAAAAAGTCCAATTACCAACTGAGAACAAAAATTGAATTAAAAGTGCCAATTCTGTGTCATTTTAAATAATTGTTGGCGTTATTTTGGGCAATTAAACTCAATGAATTATTGAAGAAATAGAGAACGTGAATTTGAGTCGGCAGGGAAAGTTATGCCCTGCTCACATCAGATTTTTTCTGTCTCATACCGAAAAACCTAAAGCATACAAAAAATGAAATTTGGTACATTTATAGAGAAATAATAGGGTAATAAAAGTAAACCATTTACCGATTTAAACTTTGGTTTGGCGAAGCGAGGACAGCTAGGAGGAGGTTTATGAGGGTTGGCGAAACGTAGCGAGCAGCGGGCAGAGTCCCCTAGTAATATAAAAATTTCCTAATTGATCCGTAGGTAATGCGGCGCGCTGGCCACCATGGAAAAGCTTCTTCATAAATTTTATTGCTATAATATATTTGTCGTTCTATTTTCTGCTTGTTCCCTAGCTTAATCTTCAAAATTCAAAATTTAAAATTAAAATATCTAATCTATGTTCAGTATCTACTATCCGCGTACAATTAAATGGACAGACAAAGGATTTAAGAGCATATGACTATAATCTTCAAAAGAAATTTAATTCAACTTTTTTATGAATTTCGAATAATTGCTTCTGCATCATTTTTTCTGTATACTTGCATTCCAATCTCAGAATTCCTCTGAAAATGCCGACACCCTTTATCCAAGTGAAATGCGTATTTTTATAAAGTTATTTCCTTTCAGTTCTAAGTAAATATTCACGGCATAAAATCTATCGTAAAAGCAGTCAATACATCTTGCTTCAAGGGTCAAGTTTCTCCCTTGCATTTCTGTAAAAAGTTCCATTAACGAAATTTGAAGATGCAATTCATTTCTATCAGTTCTTCTTATTTTTTCCTAAATTATCTGCATTAATCGGAAAAGTTTTTAATGTTCAGTTTATTTTTTAGTTTTATATTTTTCATTGGATTCAACATTACAGCTTTAAAAAGTGCTTATTCAAGGGTATTTTTTTATTTATAGATTTTTAGATACACACAATGCGTCTTAATGCTTGGAAGATATGTGGGTGTAATGGCTTGTATTTTCAAAAGGCAATTGCCTAAAGCTAGAAGATTTCCTAATAAAAAAGAATAATCTTATGGGAGTCCCATGATTACGCAAATGGTGTATTTTTTAAACTTCATTGATGGGGGGTTAAAATAAACAGTGATTATAAAATTATATTACAGTAGAACTAAAAGTTGATTCATAGTATATATGTGAGATATATGCATGGGTACTGAACTATATATCTTCATTAGGGAAATTTGAGAAAGGTGTTTAAGCACAAATAAAACAAAATTAAGCATACAGCTGTTTCGAGAATATCTTGAATCCCATTCAAGTTCCAGTGCAAGAAAACCAACAAACTCAAGGACAAAATGGACGGACATGGAAGAAAAAGAGGGGTCCATATACCCAAAATCTGGATTAAGAGCTCAACTGAGAGAGCCAATCAGACAGAATAGTCAGCCATCCAATCCGAAACGAGAAGTAAGTCACAAGCTTGGCGTGCTCCAAAACACAACAACAGTATCTCAACAAGACGAGTCAAGTCCAACCAAGAATAAATAAGAATCAACAAGACGAAAAAAGATTAAAACGATACATAAGAGCTTTAAAAGTTAAGAAATGGAGAAAAGAAAAAAAATTCAGAGCACTCCGCCAGACTATGGACGAAAATGGAGTACTGAACAAATCATTAACTAAATTGGTAGAATTTTAATTACTCAGGTGAGTTTCTAATCCAAATCTTGGGTATATAATCCCCTATTTTTACTTCTATTTGTGCCTATTTAATTTTTTTTTATTTCGGGTTTGTTAGTTCTCTTGTAAGGAGATCCAACGTAACCTTGAAACAGCTGTATGGAGCATTTTGTCTTTTTTGTACTTAAATATGTTTCTCAAGTTTTCTTTATACTTTGCACAAAGAATAAAATCAAGGACAAAGCGTCTTTAAAACGAAAGGTTTTTTATTTAAAACATCCAGAAAGACGTACAAAACATATATTAAAAACCGCCAGAGCGCTTTCGGACGCATATACACCCTTCATCTATTATAGATGAAGGGCGTATATACGTCCGAAATCGTTCTGGCAGTTTTTAATATATATTTTGCACGTCTTTCAGGATGTTTTAAGTAAAAGACCTTTCGTTTTAAAGACGCTTTGTCCTTGATTTTATTTATTGAATGCAGACGTGATACCAATTTTGATTATTTGCACAAAGAGTTTTTACTTTTTGATATATATCTTCATATTTAACATAGTTTAAATAAAAGACAAATAAAAGACCTTTCGTTTTAAAGACGCTTTGTCCTTGATTTTATTATTGAATGCAGATGTGATACCAATTTTGATTATTTGCACAAAGAGTTTTTAATCTTCATATTCATAGTTTGAAATTAAGTAAAATTTACCAATATCTTATCAAATTATAAAGGTCTATATTTATAATTTATTTTTAAATTTTAATTATATCTATGTACTCACACGTTTTTTATAATAAAAGTAACTGTTTTTAAATAACTGTGAAACACTGACTCAAATCTAAAGATATTTTTCATTGCATACAGAAAATGTAGAATCACCGCCTAAACGGAACTTTCTCTAAAACTAAGCTGACTTAATTCTAAATTTCATCCTGATGAAAAGTCAACAGTCAATTATCCTAACGTTGAAGGATTGAACATGCACACAAAATTAAAAGTCCGACATTAATTGAGTAAGCCAGGTCGCTGTTCTTGTCGGTTTTGAAGAACAAGTCTTTGCAACCACTGGACAAGTTTCTGGATGAATGCTATATTTTACGAAGATGGTATTCATTGTGCTGTTCTTGTTACGTGCTGTTTTCGAATATTTATTATTTTAGTGATATCGTAAAAAACGTATTAAAATTAACTAGGGTGTGGCTCAGCTCGACTTTCTCGTACCATAATCCATTTTAGATAGCTTGTGGTTTTTCTTTTTTTCAAATTGTACAAGAAAATTTTAAAAAATCGGCGTCATTAGTTCGAATAATTACATATATAGCATGTTACCATTCACTTCAAAGGACTTGAAAATATATTTCGTTTAATACCATACTTGAATATGTACCCCCGGGTGATAACTCCCCCCCCAGGTGGTCTAGTGACGTTATTACAACAATGATTGAAGCTATGAAGTCTTGAGATCATTAAACCATAAACGACCTCTTTTATGCGTAATTATGTCAAAATATGTCCTATGCTATCATGTTAAAGAAATGTAAATTTAGAAGTTTTCGCCCGAATTTAAAAAATTCTATTTAGTTCTAAATTTTTAGATAACAGAGCCGGATATAAAGTTTCCTGAAACTCCATTAATATTTGTGGACGTTAACGCTTACACAAGAAAGAAACTACAGACAGACAGACATCATTTCAAAACTAGTCAAAACGCGTTCAGAAGGTCCTAAAACATATGTCGGTATGAAAATTTTGAATTCAAAAGTTTTCGCGAAAGCAATACTTTATACTATACCGCATAATATGAGAAAATAGAAATACAGCTTATGTCTTTTAGTGTTTGTTTCTCTGCGCTTAAATACCAGTTAATCCTAATAATTCAGAATATTTATATTATTATTCGACGATTTATCACTAAAACTTTCGTATGCTAGCCATGGATAATTAGTAGCATAATTCAACTTTTTGACAGCCTCTCTATCAGGCACCAAGATAATTAAAACGATATTGAGGGAAATAAATGTCATTTATCCAAGGCTAAATGGAAGTTTATGTGATGCGGAAAGACTCGACATGGAATATTGATGCAGCGTAGGGACAATTAACATTCCTCTGGGACAGACGAAACACAAACATCTAACAAAGTCACGTGGATTGCTGTCTAAAAGATCTGATGTGGGTTGTACATGACTTTTCCTACATAAAGCTTTATCTCTATTTATTGTAGTTTTTTTAGAGGAAATTATAATGTAGTCAAGTTAGTGAAGAAAGGCTTTTCGACATCTTGAGATCACCTAATATAATAACGTTTTATTTTCTCCTTGCTTATATGCAAGTCCCATGAATATGCAAACTTTAAAGTTTTTATCTTCATCCGCTAAGGCTGTGTAATTCATAACGAGTCACCCTTTAGTCTCACTCAGCTACTTTTCATACAGGATATAAAAAAAACTTTGCGATTCGTAAATAATTCGAACAAAATTTCAAAATTTAGAGTTTGTCAATATTTATAGGTCAATTTCCACGTGTATACAAAGTTTCAAGTTTCTACCTACAATAGTTTAGGCTGTGTAAGTGGCTCTTATTCAGTTAGTAAGTCAGCCAATATCGTTTAGCAGTATGATAAAATCATACCACTGTGTTATTCGCATTTCACTAACATAATATAGATTGAAATTTGGTGCTTTGTCGACTTTTGAAATTCTGTTTCAATAAAAAATAACTTATTCATAATAAACACGCAAATCCCACATCAAAATCTAATAGACATTTTGTTAATATCCTGTGAAATAAATGACCATTGGAGAATTGTTTGGGGTCAAAATACAAAGCTATAAAAATTATCTTTTCTAGTGAATAAATTGAGATAGAGCCTCGAGAATGATATTAAAAGATTCATGGCATAAAAATTGCATATTAAAAGTGCATATATTTGACATACCTTTATTTGACAAACGTATAATACGAGTCTTTCAGTAACAGTGAATGCCAGGGCAATAAAATAAGTGGAAAACGTTTGCAAGTGATGAAGTACGTATAGAAAGATTATTTTTTAACATTATGCTTTGATGAGTATTTTGATGCTTTGATGAGTATTTTGATGCTTTGATGAGTATTTTGATGCTTTGATGAGTATTTTGAATGATTTATTCAATACTCCATTCGAAAATGTGTTGAGTTTCAAAACGTTTACTTGAGTTTAAAATTAGTAGGATTTTTGGGCCTGCTGATTGTAAGAATCATACCTAATTCTATTGGAAACGCTAATTTCCATTCATAAGATATCGCGACCCCCGATTTTCGAACAAGTAAGCATACACACATACATTCGCACATCAACTCTAAAATGTTCGATTCTAAGTTAGCGATACTTTAAAAGTGTCAATTCGTCGAAAACTCGAATTCGAATTTTCGAGCCTTGTGGAGTATTTCCCCCAATAAATTAAACTATGTATGAAAAATAAAAACGAAAGAATTGTTTTACATCCGAATATCTAAACTGTAAATCTATCTGTAACATGGGTATCAAACACATTTTAATTACTAGACTTTTGTTTTAAAACAGACCAATATCCATTAATTATCCACTAATTCTTTCCCCTGTGCTTTCTGCGAACTCTCGTGCTTCTCCTCCAATGCATTTATTTGAGATTCTCATTCAATGTCTTGAGCTTTTATTTCAATATTTTTACATAATCTTCTCCTTCAATACTTTCTCTTGGGTTTCTTCTACAATTCCTTCACTCCGTGCTTCTCTTTCAGTGACTTCTCTCCCACATTAAATGCTTTCTCTTCTCCTTCTCTCTCAACACCTTCTCTAACAAAACACACAGTTAATAGGAATATAAATTTAACATACATTATGTACAGTTTTAAAGGATTCTTTTTTACAACGTATGTTTTTATCACTACACCAAAAGTGCAAGCACAACTAGTGCTGGCTAAAACTCAACATGTTTTAAACGTTTTTTTAGGCTCTACAGAAAAGGCATTGGAGAAAGAGCACATGAATATTCGATATTTATGCACGTCGCTACAAAGGCAGTTTGATAAAATATGCTAAAAATATTTGGTGTGGGATGCTTCATCCAATCTTTCCATAGAAACATACTACAGAAAAGTTTGCTCCAAATGTACCATAAACAGCATTAGAATGCAAAAATGATTGTATTTAGTCATTGACTAGTAGTCACTACATGTGATACATACACTTAATAAAAGTTCTGATTAGAAACAGTTTCAAATTAATGCATAAGAACGGTGCTGTGTTATAATCGTAATAAGGAAATTTCGATATGTAATTAGGTATGTACTTCATTTTTGATCACCGTTGCCTTATTTTCAACATTTGCAAATATTTTAATCTGAAAATCAAACATTATTAAAAATATATTTAATAATTTAATCAGAGGATTTCGAAATTTGAAGCGTAACTATGTTGCTAATATGGGTTATACATGGAATGAAACTGCATAAAAATGTAATTATGAAATATAACAAAACCGTCAAATAATCGTTGTTGTAATCATAAAATAAAATATTTGAAAAAAGTTTAGTTGTACACAAATATACAGTTAGTAACGAAAATTTATGCTGATTTTTTTTCTGCGCAGGGCAGTACATAAACAAATTGTGTAGTGTCTAGCCGTTTTTGAGTTAAAGCTGTAAGAATATTAAAAACAAAAATTCAAGGTTCATAAAGCCTTTGAGAAAAAATCCAAGATTTTAAATTTTTATTAGGATTTATAAATCAAGTCCCACAGGTATTCAAAGTTTTAAGTTTCTACCTCCAGCAGTTTGAGCCGTGTAGTTCATAATGTAGTCATACATTGTGACTCAATTGTATGACATAGTTAAGTTTTTAGTCACAGTGTATTTATTCACTTCAAATTCTTTTTACAAATTTGGGAAATAATTACTTTTGTAGGATGGCAACATAGTAACAAACAAACTTGTAAGTTGAATCCATGCAGATTGAATAATTTGAGCTACAATGCAATTTTTTAAGATATATCTACACAAATATTACATAATACCACTCCAAACAAAATTTCATAGCGGTACATGTACATGTCGTCATATAAAATTTCAAACTCTCATTCTCGACTTTGGTGTGATATTTATTAATTTAAGTTATATGTAATATCGGTCAAATAATTCCAACCGCACTTTAACCAAATAAGTTTATAAATTGTAATTTTGATGTGTACATATTGAAAACAGAGACTGTTGGGAGATAACAGAAGTAGAAAATTCACCCCTTTCCTCCTCAGTATTAAATTAAAATTGGAATAAAAATGGGATTAGCATTACTTAATTAGACAAAAACCTCGCCTTCCTAGAAAACAATTTCAATACTATTGAAGGAAAATAAATGTCCTGTATTCAAAGAGAAAATAATTAAGACAATGTGGACATTAAGAACAAGAGAAAATTCCTCAGCTAGAGACAGTTTACGTCCTTCTCGGTAGACCAAAAAGAACATATAACGAAAATTACACGATTTGTTTTCTGGAAAAGATGTTAAATGCTGCCACATAAAGGATACTAATAAATAAAAAATGTTACCTCAACTGCATATTTTTATGAGACTATTAGGACATGTAACGTATTTTAACACCGTTATTTACTTGAAGTACAGTATTCTATGATGTAGAAATAAAGTGAATGACAAAAACTGCATCACGCATTACTTTTGCAGAAAAGATGCTCTGCGTTATATGGTGGGTTGCCAGAAACGCTCAAAATACGTTTGGTAGATAGAATTTAATGTATATCTAATAAAGACTGCTTCTGATGCACCAATTGACACAAATATATTTCCAAATTTTAAAATAAATAATTGATGGATATAAGAGAAATCATGCAATTGCAAATCGACAACCATAGATACATCTTGTGACATTTTTGTGCATAAATTGAGATGTAAAATATCTATCTGAAATATAAAGAAGCAAAATAAGTCCTGAATATTTTGTTGATCACTTTTACACTGCAGTTAAATATTTGCCAGACTGTTTGACGGTCTGGCATATCGGTCTGGCTTTGTTTATACCAGACCATTTGCAAAACATTCTAATATAGAGCGTATCAACTTATGATACTTAATTCACTTGACAAAATTACTTAAAATAATTACTTATTTAGCTGTGAACAGAATAGATGGATGTATACTTATTCAAGTATGTATTTATGTGCCGCCAGGCATGCTTATGCTTATAGTTTACCTTAAATCTAAAATCTCATCAGATATTTTGTATAAGTTTAATTTATATACCGCCATACATGTTAGTAACATAATATGATATTTTGACTATTGTCGGAGTATCCAGATGAAATAGAGGCGAAAACTAAAAGTGCTAACTAGTTATAGACAGTTAGGGTATAATTTGTAGCGCTATCATAGCTTGTAAATGGAACAAATGATTTTGAAAAAAATCAACTAAACGTATTGAACTTTACTGGAGTTTAATTTTACAATTATTCACACGAAATCATTTTGCCTCCATCGGTCTAAAGCCACTGCCGAATTTCCTTCTTGAGTTTTATTATCTACAAGTTACACATATACACACGTAAACATACAGTACTATATATTTATGAGATTTACTATACCATATATGAATATATATTATATATTACTATTATATATATTATGAGTACTATATTATATATTACTCAGACTTACTATACTATATATTTATAAGATGCATTCAAGATGTCTTAAAATGAACGTTTTCGCCAAAATTCGAAAATTTTTGGATTCACAAATCTTTATTGAGTAGTATGACGAAGTAGAAGTAAAAGTGCTACTTACGTAACACCTGTAAACCCTAAATTCCAAACTTTTGAATTTTCCAATATTCTGAAATGCCAAAATCAAAAATATGAAATTCATTCTAAAACAAAATCCCTAACGATAGATATTTTACATTATTTTGTGTCTGTTTTTGAAATAGATAAACCATGTTATCGACAAACTATTTTCGTAATATGTGTAATTAAATACTTTTGTAATAGTTTTCAAGTGATATAGAGTATTGCCAAATATGTCAATTGTTTACGCCTGAAATATCGCTAAATTGTTCCGAAATAAATTGTTCAGTGCATCTCAAACATTAGCTATATTGATTTGCGATTTGATTTAAACTTAGATATATAAATATATTTATTAATTTAAATTATAATTTCAATTTTACAATAATCTTTACTTTTAAATTCTATATTCACAACAATCATGCTAACACGAAGATACATATATTTTGCCAATATTTAGCCAATATTGGCTGCAGTGATATAGATAATATTTAGCTAATGTTTGTGAAAAGTTGTTAACATTAGTTTAGTTACTAACCAGTATATAGTCAACTTTAAAAAATGTCTTGTAATATATTGCATAGAAATTCTTAGTCAATATTCAAAGGGTATTTTATAATTCTAAGTGAATGATACGAATTTGAGTCAGCAAAAGAGAAAAAAAAATATATAATAAATAAAAATAAATAGAATAATAAAATATTTATATATCCTTGTTTTGTTCTTTCGTATTCTTGTTAAATACATATGCAGCACCTTGGAAAGTATAATTTGTAGTGTTGTAACGGGGGATGCTTATTTCCCCCCTCATTTTTCCCTATTACAGTAGTGACGCAGACTCGACGTTTACTTTATTGTCGCAGCTGTTTGTACGCAGTCCAAAAGGGAAATATTTAATGATGATGTCCAAAAACTGAAATATGAGGAAAATATTAATAAAATGAAAATTGAGGTAAGTAAATATGCAGAAAATAATATACGTAAAATCATGACAAGTAATGAAAAGGTACGAATTGAAGAATTTAATAAAAATAAAAATGATGCGCACAATGCGAAATTAAATGTAAATGATAAGCACATAAATCAAGTAAACTCAAAATCGATTCAGATCGATAATTAAGAGTATGATGAAACTGAAATTAAGGTAACTACTTATAAAGTGTCACAAATGGATAATAAACAAATTTTTGAAGATAGCCATGTTAATGACTATACTTGTGCAAGTGATAAAAATAATAAAAATGTTGGAGATACAGAAAATGATTTTGAAACGGTGACTAGTGCGAAAAAGCCAATTGTCACACAAGATAAAGGATAAGGCATATTTGAGTTTAATAAAAATATTAAAAATGGTTATTGTTACAGTCAAAAAGCGGCACAGGTCGATAATGACAATTTTCCTAAAAATGAAAAGACTAATGAGTTTGCTGAAAAAGAATGGATTAAGGAGTCAAATCTTGACTTCCAGATATATGTTACGCTTCTTCGCACGAGTTCGTTGCAACCAGGTCATTTGGCTATCGAATAATTTAATCTTGAACAGGAATTTCAGGATAAGGAGGTAATCTTCATACCCACATCCCACGCAAAAGTAACCTTTCCATTTGGTGCAATTCGAACTGTAATACAAAATAGCAAAATGCATATGGTAATTAAGTAACCAAAAGAAGGTTAAAATTACGTTAAATAAAATATGAAAAATATAAAAGTAGGAGTGATTAAAAATTTCAAAAGAATTACTAACGAAGAAATGCAAATCGTATTTTTGAAAAAGGAAAACAAACCCGGTATGCTACATGATAGATATCAGGGATTTCGAGTAATTAAACTTGGAGAAAAAAATGATTTGATCATTAGAAATAAAAATAGTATGAATTATTAACCAATTAAAATTCACGCCACCCAATGTTATATCGCACAAAATGTACAGAGTGAGAAAAAGTTGACTGGAAAATATGACGGAAACGGTGAATTAATTGAGATTCAATCAAAAAAATGTTATACTGTACAAAGTGTACAAACTGAAGATGTTCAAAATGCGAATATAAATATTCAGCATAGAAGTGAAGATACGGCTATCCAAAATATGCGAAATCGAAAAATTAATAAGGATTTTGAAAATATTGGTCATGAAAATATGTAAAATGAAAATGTTGATTTTCAAAAATTTCAAAAAGTACATAATGAAAATGAAAATGGCAATTTTCACGAAATTCAAAATGCAAATAATGATAATGCAAACAGTCAAAATTCAAATGAGAACAAAATAATGGATGTTATGGAAAATGAAAATTTTCAAGAAATTCAAAATGCAAATAATGATAATGAAAACAGTCAAAATTCAAATGAGAATAAAATAATGGATGCTATGGAAAATGAAAATGTAAAAATTAATCGGTATAAGTAATCGGTGTTTAAATTCAGCATACCAGTCAATAATAGTTGATTTCCTTTTCTTTTCCAATGGCCAGGCACTAGACTTACGTCTTTTTGCTCTATGTACGGCCGAAATCGTGAACCATTTAGCCGTCCAGGGACGTTGCACCAGGCGCAATAGTTGATTTCCCTGGTGCAGAGTCTCCATAACACTTATTAAGCCACTGTTTGGCTTCAACAGTATTTTTTCAAATCAAAAAACAATGTTTAATCAACACACGAAATTATTTTTTTTCCATTGTTTTGAAAATTACAAAACTGGTGTCACTAAAACCACTGTGCCCTATAAACTAATTGTCAGAATGTCATGACATTTTGACACGAGCCGTTTGAAGGTTGGTACTATCCAGAAATCATATGGGTCTGCCAACAGTGTTGCCATATATGTGAAAGACCGGAGACATATTCAGTGAAGTGTTATATATATATATATATATATATATAATTGAAAATATGTCTGTCTGTCTGTATGTCTGTCTGTCTATCTGTTTGTCCCGTCATCACGGGAGAACGTCTGAACCGAATTTGATGAAATTTTTTGGATGGCTTGGAAATAGTCCCTCTTAAAATTTAGTCTATGTTTGGAGTTTTTACGATCAGTAATTCTCGAGATATTAGTAAAAAACCAAATTTTCGTTTGTCTCATCATCACGGGAGAACGGCTGAACCAAATTTGATGAAATTTTGTGGATAGCCTTAAAATAGCTTCCCATAAACTTAGCCTAAGTTTCGAGTATCTGAGATCAAGGGTTGTTGAGATGTTAATGAAAAACGAACCTTTTTACTAGGAGTTCTACTCTCTAGAACCGTGGTTTATCCAAACGAAAAGCTCGAAAATCGTTTGAAAGTGAATTAAAACTTTATCTCTGATTTTGATGGGAGATTTTTTGCGCTAATTAGTCACTTTCTGAAAACATGAATTGTTTGAAACATGATTTAAATGGGAAATCTATCTCCATTGTTTATTTTTCACAAGCTTTTACTGAACAATGAAAAGTATAAAGAAATCAAAATGGTTATTTAATTTCGCAGTTTATAAGGAAGATTCTATCTTATATCATGTTGCTCAGAAACGCAATTAAATTAAATCTGTCTGTTAAATTTAATTATTATTTTTTCGATTTTAATAATAAATAAATGGATATAAAAATATATTTTAGAAGAGAACGATTTGATTTTTCTTATAGCATTTTTGACTGGATAATATCAATTACGGTCTTCCAGTTTAAACGTTATTATTATTGATATTTTCGGGGATTATTGATTCAGGGATTATTGATATTTTGAAGTTATTATGTAATTGTTTTATTATGACAAAAATTGTTTAAACTCATATATTGTACATTGTACGAGTAATCTTCTACAAATACAAGGGTATATCTTCTAATCTACGAGAATATAAGTAGTACAGGTATATTGCATATGTTTTGATATATATTGGCACATATTGGAATCAATTACGACCTTCTTGTATAAAGAGTACGGGGATTATTGATATTTTCAGTTTATTACGTCATCTCTTTTATTTTGGCAAAGATTTTTCAGACTCATATTGTAATACGGGTAATCTTCTACTAACACACTGACATATTTTCTAATATGCGACAATATAAGTAGTATGGGGTTGTAATTGATTCAATTCCTTTTTTTTTGTAAATTTCTTACAAAAGTGGCCAGGATGTTTTATTCTTCAGATCTGCCCGTGAAGTTAATTTTGCATAGTGAGAACAGAACTTCTTAAACTTCTCTTTAGGAGCAATAAATTTAATATTTTAACAGAATTTGCACATGATTGCGAACACAAGTATTATCTGTATTTTATATGAAAAAAAAATCGTTCCCGACATTATTATTTGCCATCAATTACCAAAAGATGATAATTTCTGGAAATAATTAAATGATTTTAACACAACTTTATTATTTGCCATTATTATTTACCCGACTTTATTATATGCCATCGATTACCGAAGATAGTGCTTTTCGGAAAAGTTTAATTGATTGTAATACGACTTTATTATTTGCCATTAATATTTATCGGACTTTAATATTTGCCATTATTATTTACCGGCTTTATTATTTGCCATCGAGTGCCAAATATGGTGCTTTCCAGAATGAATTAAGATATTTTGACACGGCTTTATTATTTGCCATTGATTACCAAAAGATGGTGCTTTTCAGAATTAATTAAATAATTTTAATACGTCTTTATTATCTGCCATTTTTATTTGACCCACTTTATTATTTTCCATCGATTACCAAAAGATGATGCTTTCTAGAATGAATTAAATAATTTCCACACATGGATTTACTAGAATCATTTTATTTCCCTTATTTTATTTCCCTTATTTTATTTCCCATTTTATTCCCATTTCCTGTTTATTTATTTCCTGTTTATTTATTTCCTTTTTATTTCGTGTTTTATTTCCCTTTTTAATACTATTTTCCATTTTCATATTTCCTATTTTATTCCCCATTAGAATTATTTTATTTTCCTTTTGTGCAAAAAGTATATACTAGCAATCAAGATTCTGGAATTCAGTGTGCCTTTTTGTCGTATTCCTGACTGCCCCGGCGTATTAGTGAAACTGCATGCAATGTAAGCACTTCTTTTAACGTGCATCTATTTCTTGGTAGAAATAATTTTGCATTTTAAAATATAGATCCTGTAGATACTGATTCTGCAAACTAGAACAAATTACCTAGGTACTGATTGCGTCCTAAATAAGTGCCCGCTCTTTAAATAATGCATATATTGATTACACGACTCCATTTCCAAATCGCCTGTTTTAACTAAAATCATTCTGATACTCCGTTTTTTAAATACTCAACCATACGTCCTAAATAAGCGCCGATTGTAGTCAGAAGGACAATCAAATGTCCTGTATACTTTATACGCTATATCTTTTAAATTCGAGAAATTAGAGAACTGCTACTCCCAAAAAGAAGTCCTTTAACCCAGAAGTAAAATTAAAAGAAGTGTTACTGTCTCAGTGAGTTTCCATTCGATTTAAGTTAAATTTTAGCACAATACTCATAATGATAATATAATTCCAAATTTAAAAATAGCTTAGAACGAAATATATCAAATTGGCAAAGTCTGAGAACGGATAAATTAAATCCAATGATTTTACAAACGGCTGCTTTTTTGTCATAACAAATTGTACCATTTAATCAGAACACCTGCAATTACAAAGAATGATTAAATTTGATTTGACGAAATGGCATATATTGTCCAAATTTAAAGTTTATAATTTTTAAACTAATTCGAGTTTTAAAAATATCTCGCCAATGTGCAATATACGGGGACGTGAAGTCCTTTTGTAGAAAATTTCGTTGCTTTCCGATCTTCAATTTTCCCTTACAGATGACACACATACACACACTTTTAAGCTGCAAAATTTAAAAGATGGGCAAGGCTAAAATTGGGCAAGGGAATTTCCCGACCGTTTCCGGTTGGTTTGGGTATAACGAACATTATCACAGGTCGCAGTCTGGGTTGTAGCCTAATTGCGAGGTCTTTGTAATGATGTGGATTGAAGAATTGTGGTTTATGTATTAAACAAATACCTTGTCTTTTGTATTAGTGAAAAATCGAAATGAAAATTGAATAACTTTGTTTCTGCTATTTCTTCCCACATAAGTGGAATTACGAAATATTATTACAAAGAAGAAAGTTTCGATTTATTGAATACATTAACTGTTAACATTTAATTTATTAATTTTATAAAATTCAAATTGTTAACTATATTGCTATATTTTCGAAACGTATGAAACTATCTCATCGTTTTCTTTTTGTTCAGATGAATCTTAATGTCGTTGCCAAAGAGAGTAGTATGGATAACAAGTGGAATTACGAACTATTTTTACAAAGAAGACATTTTTGATTTATTAAATAAATTCAGTGTTCAAAATTAATTTGCCAATTTTATAAAATTGAAAGTGTTAACTATATTACTAAACATATGAAATTAGCTCATCGTTTTCTTTTTGTTCAGATGAATCTTACAGTCATATGCCAACGAAAGTGGTAGGTATAATAAATGTAATTACGAAATATTATTACAAGGAAGAAATATTTTATCTATTAAATAGATTCAGTTTTCAAATTTAATTTGTTAATTCAAATTGAACTATATTGCTACATTTTCAAAACATATGAAACAAGCATTTTCATTTTGTACAGATGAATCTTACTATAATATAACAACGACAGTAGTACGTATATTAAGTTCAATGCTGATGGTTTAAAAATTTTAATATAAAAATATAGTTAACAACATATGGAGCAACAATTAACGGACATAAATTAAGGTTTAAGAGCAAAAATACATTGTAATTATGTGTTACGTAATAAAGGCAATCCATATTTCATGGCAGGACGATTAGGACTTTTAGATCACAATTAAATTTTCCATCTTACTTTTATACTACAATTTTTGAAGCATCTATTTCTCAGGATCATGGCGCTTAAATATTGACTGATATGGGTTTAAAATCAAAGTTTATAAGGTTGGAGTTTACTAAGGATTTCCACTTCTGGTTATTTTTTCCCTTCCGATTCTAAAATTTTCATTTTCCCTGAAACTTATATTTTTCAAACATGGCTATAAATAGAACTTAGATTATAACTGATATGAATTTGGCATCACATTTTGAAAGATGTAGGACAGTTCACCAAGATTTTTCGACTCAAAAATTTTTCTTGAAATATTTATTTCTCAGGATTGCCTGTAGATAGAACTTAGATAATAACTGACATAAATTCAGTAATAAATTCTAGAGGGTGCAGAATGACTCGCTAAGGAATTCCACTTCCGTTCCTTAAGACGTCAATTTTGATTGTCGAAATGCGGTACCTAAGAAACGAACTCATAAATCAAATGATACAGGCAAAAAAGTCTAATTGCCAAATGGAAGAGGTTCATTTGTACAAAACTATAATTGGTTTATAAGAATGTTTCATAAGAAAGACTCAAACGAAAATATTAAACATTTAAAATAGCACAGAAATTATGATACATATCAAAGCGAGATCATCATACATAACGAAGATCAGTAAATATGAGGTTGTCGCAGTCTTTGAAATCTTTAGAAGAGCGAAGTTTACACAACCGAGAAGATCGATAGAGACCGATGATTCCATACGCTCCACAATATAAAAAATCTGATGAGGGCAACACATGTCTTTCCTTATATAATGCAATGAATTTACTACTTTTATAGTTAAAAAAAATTTTATTCATATAGTACAGGGGTCGGCAACCTATTGAAACGGAAGAGCCAAAAGTTACAATTTACAAAATTTCCCAGTTTTTAAAGAGCCACTAAAAATTTTCGTTTCAATATTATAGTATTTGCTTATATATATTGGATTTTGATTTAAAATAAACGGCTTTAAATACGGAATAATATTTATTCATATAAAAACACAAATATGGATAGTTACATAAATGGGAGCATTGGCTTTGCATGCCTTTTGAAAGTTTGATTAAATCTGGCTTATAACTTGTTATTTTAAGTTTCAAGCACGACTCTAGATTTTTATTTGTTAGTTGACTTCTAACTTTACTTTTTATTATATTCATGCAAGAAAACGCTTGCTTGCACGAATATGTCGACTCGAAGATCGTCAGCACTCCATATGCCAACTTCTTCACCTCACTGTAGCATTCTGGAAGACTATTCCATGCGCCGAATATGAGGGAATCAACTCTAGGAATTTCTTTTAGAGCTGTCCACTTGTGCTGCGCGATGTGCATGCATTCTGGATCCCCAACTCTTCCAACTGGCTCTTGAGTTCTGTGAACTTGCCACTCCACAAGTCTTTCCTTTTCAAATCTAGCAATTGCGTTTGGAGCGATCCAGCATCAATTCCAAATGGCTCAATGTTGATCTCATTTGCATTTGTGTTGAGAGGATTTACTATGAACGCGAGAGTACATTTGTTTGTTTTGAATTGCTCGAATCTCTCAGCGAATCCATCCTTCATGTTTTTTAAAGCTAGGCTGAAGTAATTCGTGTCATTAGTTGCATTGGTCTCATCGCGATATTGCTTTAGATTTTTAAAATGAAGTAATTTACCGCTTCCCATGTCTTCAACAAAAAGAAGTAATTTTTTTTCAAAACAAACTACTTCTTCAAGCAAGGCGTAGGCTGGGTTGCCCTTTCCTTGCAGTTTTAGATTTAGTTCATTTAGTTTCATTGTGGTATCTACCATGAAGTTGAATTTTTGCAGCCATTTGTCTTCTTCCAATTCGGGATGGTCAATGCTTTTTTCATTGAGGAATATTTTTATTTCACTCAAGCACAAAGCTGCAATACGTTACCTCTGGAAAGCCATCGCACTTTATTGTGCAGAAGTAGGTCAGAAAACTGGCTATCTATTTCTGCAAGGAAATCTTTAAACTGGCGATGGTAGAGTGCTTTTGCCAAGATGCTGTTAATAATCTTAATTACCAAGTTCATGACCTCAACTATTTCGGCCGGAAATGTTTGGGCACAAAGCGCTTCTTGATGAATTATGCAGTGAAACGTTAGAATTTAGTGGTTTATTTTTTTCTGAAGAATTGATGTTACCCCTCTATATGTATTCCTGTCATACTTCTGGCTCCATCAGTTGCTATAGAAACGATTTTATTTATATCGATTCCATTGTCTTCCAGGCATTTTTGCACAGCATTTGCTATATCTTCTCCACGAGTTTGCCCTGAGAGCGCTAGCAATCCTAGCAGTTCTTCTTTTGGACCTTGGGACGACATATACCTTACGAAAAGGGTAACTTGTGCCGTGTCTTTTATGTCGCAAGACTCATCTATAGCAAGTGATAAGGCAGAAGCCAGTTGAATGTCTTCCACTTGCATATGTGTTACATTTGAAGACATTTTAGCAGTTCTATCTTGTACTGTTTTAGCAGATAATGGCAAATCTTTGATTTTTTTCATGATTTCTGCTTTGTTTTTAAAATCACGAAACAGTTCTCCAGATGCACGTATAAAACAATCTTTGACGTACTCACCATCTGTGAATGGTTTTCCTCTTTTTGCAATTTCTAATGATACTGCAAAGTTTGCCATATTTACATTATTGGAAGATTGCGCCCAGTTACTTAGCATGGAACTTGACTGTTTTTTTTTTTTTGGAGCTCTTCAACAGCTTTTTTCGTGCGTCACCGGTTGGATACTTACCAGCAAACTGGGTATGTTTTGTAGTGAAGTGTCTCTCCAAATTTGACTTCTTATTGTGTGCGAGTTTTTTGTGGCAAATGAGACAAGTCGGAAGGCCATCTGTGTTGCATATGAATGCAAACGACTCCGTCCAATACTGATTGAATTCTCAGTTTTCTTCTTCAGTTCTTCTCTTTCCTTTACCAGATGCCATGATGGCGCGGAGCTGAAAAAATGACTTTTTAAAATTTTACTTAGCTATCTAAAACGGCAAACAATTTATTTACCATTATTACTTCGTTAGCACGATCCTCAGATATGTAATTCAATTCTGTTACTGATTTTATTATGTTATACGAGTACATACCTTTGAGAAGATAATTCGCTTCTAAATCGTATTCTTCTTGAAACAACAAGCGAATAGACACGCAGAAACCGCAAGCGATTAAATTAACACACATGCAAGGTAACGTCGACCGCGATATCCGTGGATGACTGACTGACAGCACGTCTAGAGCCTAGTCGTGTTGTCTAGACTCTAGACGGGGGCTGTTTGGGTGAGACGAAAATGAAATTCAATTGGCTGAAAGATAAACATGATCACGGAGTCTCATCTCTAAGAACAAAACAATAGTTCAAATTTATCCCATTACGGTCATGTTAAGCGTAGCGATTTGTAATTAACGATTATGAAAATAGAAGCTATTGAGAAATTAGGTACTTAAAAATATATTTTCTTATTTTTTAAGGGTTTTGATAATAAAATATTAATTTTTTCGTATGGATCTGGAGAGCCGCAACTTTACATCAAAAGAGCCACATGCGGCTCGCGAGCCGCAGGTTGCCGACCCCTGATATAGTAGATACTTATATTCTTTCCAAGATATTGAATTTTCTTCAATTAGTCGTCATTTTCATTGATTTAGCATCATTTTTATCCATTTGGCGAGATTTTTGTTAATTTGGCAACAATTTAAAAAGTCGCCAAGTTGGCGACATTCCACCAAATTCGTCGCCAAAATCTCGCCAAACGTTATGGACGGAGAAATAAGTTATTCTTACAGCAGATACATGAATGACTATTGGCGTTCAAATACAAAAGTATTACACAAAGTATATTTTCTCCTGAATGAAACGAGCTAGTTCCACGAGAATGATGTCACCAAATTTATCGCATGGTATTACATTTGAAAAGTGAACTTGTTTCTCAATAGGAAATATTTTTTTTTTATTTTATATGACTTTTTGATAATTTTTTTTAAAAATGTGCAATATCTCAAAAACGGTTCATGTTAGCGTTCTAAATTTATGTCAATGGTTTTCTAATGACAAATTACATAAGAAATGTTTATTTGCGTAACTTTATTAGCGGTTTTGATTTTCAGACGATTTTTTCAAAATTTCACTCGAAAATTTAGGGGGGTTCTGAACATTCGATTGCATATAAAAACAATAGGCTTCCAGTGTTTACGGATTGTGATTTTTGTACCAAATTTGGTTCGAATCGGTTCATTTGTTCGTCAGTTATCGTCTCCAAAATCTCACTTTCACACACAAACACACACGCACACACTTTCACACACACACACGCACAGACATCACTTCAAAAATGTTTGATTCGTGATCATGGATGCTTGAAACGTGCTCTCCCGTCAAAAACTCGAATTCGAATTTTCGACCCCGTCTCAATACTTTATATATTATACATTATGTATACATTATGTATATAAGGAAAGTAATAATTCATTTAAACTCACCCATTGACGCCAGTAATCAACCTATTAAAGAAAGGTCATTATCTTTAATCCACTTCAGGTGATTTTCTTGGTGAGGTTTGGTGGATATTAGAGTAATGTACAGAGGGTGGAAACTGTTAGATGATCTTTAACAATAATATCACACCACAATTATAATTTTAATATTTGAATAAGTCAACAAAGTTTAAATATTTTAAGCATTCTATCGTTTTACCATACTATAAAATATTTATTCTTGATATTTTAAAAAAACAACTTTTCAAACAAATAAAATTACGAATTTAATTCCATTAAAAATTAAGATGGAAACAATATCAACAATGCTTTTGGATATCTAATTACTTATTTTAGGAAATGTACTTTCATATAATTTAATTAATTATGATGAAGACAGGAGAAATTTATTTGCTAATTAAACGTTGAAATAAATATTTGTGTGAAATTAAAGACACAAAAAACTAATTAGTTTTATTGGTATACATAAAGATTTGTGGTAATTATTTGCAGTTTTATAATAGATAAGAAAATTGGTGTTTTACAATAAATTCTCGTAATATGTAATTATTCTTAATTTAATTTAAGCTGAAAAGTAAATTATGATTTTGGCTAATTAAATAAAAATGGTATTATAAAGCCTAATATATAGAAGTAAGTTTGGTGGTTATAATGATTTTAAATTATTTGCAATATATGCATGATTTAAGAGTATGAAAAATAAGCTGTATATCGATATTTTTATAAACGTATTAATAATGCAACATAGATCAATTAGCATTTTGTATATTGTTGCATTATGTACTAAAAGCTTTGTTGTACTGAATCATAACAAAGCATCAAGTATTCAGAAGATAGCTGATAGAGTAGGCGATAAAGTTTTCATGGATTAGTAAACTGAAATTTTACGTTTTTACTTTCCACACAAAATCACAATCTGAGTTCTCGAGCACAAGGGATTTTCCTCTTTTTCCACGCTGTATGAGGCGATGGGGGTGCAAATGGTGTGGGAAAGAAGAAATCTTTGTGCGGCTCTACTTGATTGGTTAGGATTTGTTTACTATTTGACAGCAGCTGTTCGATTGATTTTCATATTGTTCTATGATAATATATTCATATTGAGGTCTGGTCAATTAGCGCAGGCCCGATTTGTCCCGTGAGTCGGGTCGGGGTCAGTATTTAAAAAGTCGGGCTGGGCGTATTTAAATTTGAAAAAAATTTAAGTGAATTTTAATACAGTGCATGAGATTATTGTGTTGAATTTAGCTATATGTAAATATAAATGTTTGAAAAACTTTTATCTTAGTTCTTTGTACAAACACATTTGAATAAAAAGCATTTCGGCCGTGACTTAATGGTCCTCGGGCCGGAAACGTGTTCTAAATTTGTAAATTTCTTTGGACAAGGCCGGCATGTCCCCCCAAATTATGCCCCCCTACAAACTTTATGGAGGGCTTCATATTTCAGTTCCCCTTGTGAATATTTCATGTCTTCTCCAGCTTAAAAAAATTACTGGAAGTATCGGGCTTCCCGTTCGAGTGGTGTCCGTTCCCCTGGCCGGGTGAAGGATACAATCTCATATTTTCTGGGATATGGCCATATCCCAGTATATATGTAAATCTGCTTCTTCAAATTCTCTATTTAGGGATTTTTCAAATGAAATCCTATTTTGGTAAATTCTTGAATTGAGCTTATTTGTATTTACTGTGTATTTTTGACCACAATTCTCGTTTAATATATTTATGAGATTATTTACTTGTAGAAGTCTCTCTCCACCAATAATGCAAAAATCTTAATTATTTAGTAATTTCGAAATACACCAATTTACCAACAATTGAGGATTGATATATTAGCATCTATTGCATCTTCAGAATTAATATCTTTCAGTATAAATTTAAATAAACAGCCTTGGGTTTATATATATATAATTGTAAAAATAAAATCTTTTGAATTTCCATTCATTTTCTTATAAAAGAACTCAGATTTTTAATAGTATGTTGGCTGTGAAAAATCACCTAGTTTATGAGATCTTTACCAGATATGTTACATTTTTAGAAGTAAAGTTGAACAATACTTACCTTAAATATAAATGTTATTTTGCTTTCCAAATTTTATAATTTTTGGCTAACGCTTCATGAACCTTATGCACTACTCCGGGGTTTTAGTGCATATGTTAGTAGATTTACCATTTTGCAAATTTGGGGTGCTTCTTAATGACAATTTCGTGCCCATTCTGCTATGCATATTTTTTTTTACATTATATTTTGTGTCTTTTGTATATTCATCAGTGTTTGTTAAAGTATTGTTTGGCTACCAAGGTATTACTATTTACAAAATACCTAGACTTTCTTGGTATTTTAAGTTTTACTACTTAGATGGTGACAAGTATTATCCAAACACAAAAAATTTAATCTACTTTTTTAAGCAGTAAATTAATTTCATATCTAATCCAACTTAAGCTAATCCTGTTTTCTGATGTGGAACAATCAAATATTAACATGATTTAGCTTTAACTGACTTCACAATTATATTCTGCAACTGTCAGCAAATATTGAAATAGACAAATATGATTAATAAACAACTGACTCATAGTTAATGAGAATAGTGCTAAAAAATTATTAAACCAGATGTCAGCATTTTGTGTGAAGTATAAATATAATCTGACAAGACAAATGCTTATTTCTCTCACATAAACCAATGCTCTTCCTAGCTAATATCTTCAATAAAACAATGCACATTACTACAAATTCTTTTCGCTTCTTATCATTATTCGATCTTTGAAATATTAAATTGCTTTAACAGATTAAATTTGGTAAGCTGAAGTTTATTGAAGAAGAAATTGACATTTTAAAAAGATTGCAGTAACTTCTTTCTTATAATATATATTTTTACCTAACATATTCGTCAAAGTAAAAAGAAGGAAATCTGAGTGATAAAAATTGCCAATAAAGCACCATTAAGCTTTCCGATATATTTTAGCAGTAAAATCAGCTTACCTTTATAAATAAAACTATTTTCCCATAATATTGGAACTTTTAACATTTCCACTTGCATTTATAATTTTTCTTTTTTTTCTATTTTTTTAATCAGTTTAGAATGCTTTCAGGCCAACAACTTTATAATACCAGCCAATAGCAAAAATGTTTGATAACCTCACTCATCAATTTCAAGTAGGATTTTACGGAGTATTTCACATTACTTCATGGAGAATACAAAATAGATAAAAGGAATAATCCACATTGTCGTGTATTTTAAAATTATGTTGGTTTGAGAGCAATCAAAACAGTCTTGTTGAAAACCCAGACCAGCCAAGAGCATATAGCAGCTGGTAACAAGCTGTTTGTTGCAATATCAATATATATATATAGTTTAATTAAATAAATAGTATTTATAAATATAAATGAAATTCACATCATTGATGGTACAGCTCCATCAGGCCATCTTATAGGTTTTCTCAGTAGTTCCTCTTTGTGGCTACTTCGCCAGTTTTGTTTTTCACATCGGCATCAAACCATCAAAATAATATGCAAATTATATTTAACAATAAAAAAAATTTAATCCAATTGGACTTCCAGAATTAACATTTAGTTAAAAAAAATAAAATGTGCTCATTTTGTTAGAATTTGAGTTGTGATAATTTTTACATTTAAAATTTCAAAGCTGAGTTCAGTAGTTGACATGCTCACAAAAACACATTTTGATTTTATTAATATGATTTTAATAATGCTTTTTCAACTTTCAAACCTGTAATGTTATATTTTTTACATCAATATAATAAAACTAGCTTATAACCACTGAAAATCAATGATGCAAGATGTGCTTGTATAAATTTTTTCAGATATTGTTTTTACTTCCACTCAAACCAGAAAAATACTGAATAATGAAAAAAGCAAACGAAGAAATGAATTATCATTAAAGGAGAAAAATAATTATTTTTTATTAATGCAGTAACATTAATTGAATGGAAATGAAGAACAGATGTTTCTTATAATAAATCTAATAGAATATTTCAGTATATTTAGTATTTCCACATATTTAGTAAATTTTTTTTTTTTTTTTAGCAAATTAACCGAAATCCACATTTGAATCTAAACTAAAATCCAATATAACTAACTGCGAATCCAGTTTTGAAAACATATCTGAATTAGAATTCCAAATTTGTTGATCAACTGCCCATTGCTAAAATATTTTCCCTTTATACAGAAAAGTGTTGAACTTATTGGGTCTTACAGCAGTCTGATAAATATTTTTATCATAGAGATATTTCTTCGTTTATGTGTAACCATATTAGTTTCCATATTTTAAATATCTGCAAGCCCTTTTAGTTAGGTGACAGTTTGCTTACAACAATGGTAATATGAATAGCCATTGTTATAAGATAGTTAAAAACGAGTCTAATAATATTCAGCTTCGCTTCTACAGAGAACATTTTAATAAGAACAGTGAAGCTGAATATTGGACTTGTCTTATTCAATACTTTTCACCAGACAGAACACATATTGGGGCCAGCACACCCCTCCGAAAAACTTTGCATCCTAATTACTCATGTACCCTTTTGGAGTAAGAACTAAATACTTACGATATTTTTGTTCCAACATTAAATCCCAATGGATAAATTCAAAACATACTAATTAACAATAAAATCAAATACATAAATTTAATTTGTTTATTTTTCAGAAGTATACAGCTAAAATTTTTAGATATAAGAAATAAAATATTTTATAACAGATTATGTTCAACAAATATGAATATTTTTTTAAAATAAAACTAGATCCAGTCAAACTTTCTTTAAATTTTCTAGTCCATACTTGAATTCAGAAAAACCTGTAAAAAATAAAATGTATAGTTTTAAAGAAATATCATTTTCAACTATTTTACAAAATTAAATGAATAGAATATCAACAAAGGCCTGACATAAACATAAATCACACATGGGCAACCCATGTCTTCATTTTTTTTTTTTTTTTGCTATGAATACTTTTTTTTTAAAACTTTAAAATTCTATTTGAAATTTCTGCATTTGGATTAATGTATACCATAAAGCAGTAGATTTTGATCATAAAAGTGAGGCTTTCAGTTCTATCGTTAGTCGTACCTGATAAAAAAAAGTAACCACTGGCTGTCAGCTAGTTATACAAATTTTCTACAACCAAATATGACTTTTATGCAGGAGAAGCAGATTGAAAATAGTGTAGCTATCTTAGCTTATATGAAACATTTTCAAAAAATAATATTTCATGGACAATGAAAATGCTTCTAAAATATTGGAATGATATGAAGCTTTAACTTTAGTGCCAACAAGTTGCTAAATCTTAATCCCCATTAGCATGGCATATTTCACATGTCATGTTTCTATATATATAATGGTCATTAGCAATTCTTCCTTTTATGCAATATTTTCATCATATGTTTACAAACTGATCATTGGGAACACTCAGGGCTGTGCAGTCGGAGTTAGTAAAAATATACCAACTCCTAAATTAAACTATATAAAAGTAATTTTATCTTGGAATATTAAATTCTTTCATTAGTTAAAATAGTTTTAAAAAATCATTAAATGTTTACCAATTAAAAAACTAATGAATTGAAAAATTAAAAATTGTTATCTATAACAGTCACTATTTTAGCAATAACTTTTATAAACAAATAATATGTGAGCACTATTTTATCTAGATATAAGTTGCTATACTACACTACCTAAAAATAAAATGTGACCTATGCAAACTAAATACATGCACCCACTATTCAGCGGAATAGGCTGTGCAACAAAGAAAATATTAAAATGCAGCTTATGCATATTAAAAATATATGCCTGCTACAGTGTGGCATGTGCTACTACTTGGCATCATAGCCTGCTTATGTCCTAAATAAACACCTTCTGCGTGGGCAATAAATGAATTGATATGTTGATGCATACTGTGGTGGTGTCCCAAGCTAGCAGTAACTTTTTAAGACAAATGGGTTATGTATTACATGTGCAATATATGAATCATATTAAAATTGGTCCTACAATGAATGCAGTTTAAATTCAATTTGATCCTTTTCACGATAGTTATAATTTAATTTGAAACAGGTTATTTTCACAAGATACAATTTAAATCTAAAACCAGTAACTTTTACAGTTGATTTCAAATTGTTTAGCTTGCTTATATAAAACTGGAAATCAGAATAAAATTAGCATTTATTCTAAGAAATTTTAGTTGACCAGATTGATTATTGTAATGAAAATGAAAATTTTAATTTTCAAAACTTTAATTTTAAAAATGCTAAATTTAATTTTTTGATAATATTTCTTTACTCAGTGAGCTGCTTGCATGCACAGGTCAGGTGTTTCCGAATGATCATTGGAAAGTCCTTGAAAATGAAATGACTAACCCACATGTGTGTGTTAGAGACTGATAAACAAATCACGAGGATTCAAATTGCAGATTATGAATTAAAATGACTACAGCAAGATTGTATTTATATGTTAGATGTGTTTGTCATTATAAAAACTTACTTAGCATATATTATAAATATGGAACAGTTTACCCCACAAAGTTCTATATACAAGTATTTAACTTTTAACAGCACAGCAACATCTAATGTTTACTTAAATTCATCCACTTTACACTTTTTAATCACCAATTAAGGAATTTCTAATTTACAGTATATTAACTAGGAATAGTAAATGTCAAGCACTGAAATTAATGTGACAAAAACATACCTTAACTTCTTCACAATCTTAAGGGATCAGAGCAGAGGATGTGTGCACCAGCTGTAGATTTTTCAGTCCTTCAAGAAATATATCTTTCTAGACACTTTAAATTCCTGTAACAAATTAAATCAGAATTAGTATCACTTTATAACCCTTGGTAAAAAAAAGCACATCAAAACTGCTTGTCCTCAACTATTAGAATGAATATTTTTAAATTATGGTATCTAGCTGTAGATAAATATTCATGGTAATAAATATCAGACTTGAACTTGAATACCACATGAACCTTGAAGAATATTGCTAAATAGATTTCTTCTGTATTCAAACAAGTTAGCAAAATGAAAATATAACAAATCTAATTGTAATGCTGCACATAATAAGCTATAAAATTCTACTAATAACGAGTGAATAATTCAGAAATTTCAGCTCAGTGATTACTCGCCAAAAGTTTTTTCACATACCAGTATTATATAAATATAATAGCTGTGCTTTTAACTCTTTTGGCATTTTTTTCTTGAAAAAAAAAAAAAAAAAACTAATAATTACAATAAAATTTATAGACAATTATGTAAAAAAATTAACATAAATATATACATAACATATCAGCGATTAAGATGTTGCTTACAGATGTAATGGACAAAATGTTGTTACACAAATATTGATTTACATTGCAAAATCTAAAAGTCACTACTTTCAAGATCTCTGGGATTTACACATAAAATGCGAGTAAGTACAAACCACCTGTTACACAGAAATGCATTGGCACTGGATAAAAGAGAACATACATTTCATATTAACAGTGGCGAATCATGGGAGAATGTGGCCCCGGCAATCTTTTCCGAAGAGCCCCCCCCCCCCCCCACACACACACACACACTCTAAAAGCCAGTTTAGAAAAAAAAATGTACTTAAAAATAAACACGTTGAATCTCGTTCTATACAAATCCTGCTACGCCTTTTTTTTTCATCTAATAAACATACTTGAAATATTTGCACCCAAAAGTTTGAACAGAAATTAAATTAAGATGAGAATAATAATATTTTATGAAAATATTAAACGATACAAGTGTTTAAATATTATACATTTTTATTTGTTAAACTGTGCGGTAAATATTGATATTACAGCACAATACTAAGAAAAGAGTTAAAACTTTTTATGGTACTTTAAATTGGACATTTTCTGGCTTTTGATGCAACAAAGTATCAATAAGTAAAATCTAATGTTTTAGCAAGGTAGTTTTCAATGCTAAGAATTGACAAATGATTTGATGACCTCTTTTCAGTCATTACGCTTCTTAGGTTGTTTTTGACTAGTTTTAATTTAGAGAATGACCTTTCCCCACTAGCGTCGGAGATCATCAAACGCAGATAAGTATGAAGTACTATTTCAACATTTGGAAATGCTTGAATTATATTTTCTCCACATAGATACGAATACAAACACTTTAAATCCACTTTTTGGGATTCATTTTCGAGTTCGTCCTTATTTCCTTCTTCACTATTAAAAATCTTTAGGAAACATTTTTTTTTCTTAAAGATATTTTACTTTTATTTTTCGTTCAAAATGAGGCTCTCCTCTGAATCGAGGTCCCTGGCATTCGTCAGTATATAAATTCACCACTGCATCTTAACTATTATTTTGCATGAAACAAACAAATATATTGGTACAGCCTGCATATCGTGTTAACCAATATTTCACTTTCGTGTTAAGTAGTCTCAATAGTATATATTATCAGAACATTCATAGCTAGGACGAGGACCCTGTGTTGAAGTTGATAAATGCTAATATAAATGCCAAAATAAATTGTACAATAAAAAAAATTACAAAAGTGTATAAGATTCCCAAATTTGCATGCCACATAACAAATATGCTATATGTGAAGTCTGCAACAAAATATGGTTTGGGTTGTTTACTTTATTCACATAAGGATACAGAATATGGAATGCTTAAAAACAACACACATTATACAAATAATTATTTAAATCATTATTTTCGGATTTAATTATAATTTATTGAAAAACTGTTATATCTAAAGGGAATTTCAACATTTTATAAATAGCATCACATACTACACATCCTGACAGATTTCTTAACTATGTGAAAAAGTATGACATCGCAAAACTTGAAATACCGATAAAGTCCGGAAGGGATAGAAATATTTGGTATGGTCATGATGAATAACTGAGTGCGATTAAATGCTATGTTTCTATAAAATATTTACAATAAATTTTACTCAAATATCCATTCATTGAGAGCGTACTAGTTTACATTGAACATTAGATGTGGGGAGATTACTTTAATCACATTTTTAAATTGGATCAAGTCGGGTCATTGTATACAGTTCCAAATTAGTATCGGTATACATTAAAATAAAATTTTATGACCACACGTTCAAATGAACAAGTGATCACACAAGTAATTTATCTAATGATCGTCAAACTGGCATAGATTTAAGAGTAAACTTCCCATGTTTCTTTTAAATAAACAAATAATAACTCACCAATCAGAATATTTTTCATATAGTCTGCTGTATATCCGAAATCATTCTTGCATTTGGAAATCCTGTGATCGAAGTGACAGCCATCTTGTTTATCAAGAGAAGCCTTTTCATTGGTGTTTTTTCAGAAGGTAACGCATCACGTGACCAACGCATCCGTTAAACATGAACTTGAACCATCTTCAACGGATGAACGCACGGTCGTGCGTTCGAGCCTGTGATTGGTTGACGTACAGCTCCCAACGGATGGGCAACGTACGAACGGATCAGTCTGAATCCGGCCTTAAACTATTGTTAGGGCTTTATTATATGATTGAGAAAATGAAAATTTACATTGGGAAAGGGGATGGAGAGAAAATTCAGCTCTTTGAACCTTCTAACTTCAAGGAATACTATTGTCATGTCGCAATTCTGCGCCATGAGCCTTTTTGTATTTTCTGCAAGAGAAACATCCTTCTCTCCGTTCGTGCCGGTACAGTGTTTTACTAACACTTGTTTCCATTGAAATTACATTAAAAAGCGCATTTCGTCGAAAAATCGTTGGATTGTCTGGACTTAGTGTCTGGCCGGGATGCGTGACGTTTGCTCGCTGTTGCCGAGGAGGAGCGCGCCGTCCAATCAGGAAGAGGCGCATTTTTTGCGAAGGAGAACCTTGCGTGGGCTCAGGGGACCCATGTTCTCTCTCTTCGTGCTGGAAGACTTGGACTGAAAGGTCGCATCGAAAGCTTTGTCGAAAAGGAGACAAAGGCCTTTAGCCAAAATGGCTTGCCTTTCTGGAGCTGAAGAAGCGGAGCCTGGAAAACATTATTAAATCTTCTGACGTGCATATTTTTTCTAAATCTTTCTTTTTATTCCAGGTATATATCCGTCATCAAACCCCCGGATTGTTTGATGTGTTCACTCGAAAAATGATTCGGACCGGTGAAAATTGGACTGATGTCCTGAGAAAAAGTTTGGTTTTCCCTTCCTCGACATTTCCCCATTGGAACTTTTGACTCAGCTTTAATCCGTGATTACTTGATGCAAATCTGTTGCTCCAAATTAAATAAAATTAAGAGATCAGGTAAATTTTCCTTTTACCGGAATCAATGATTCCGAGGCAGTACTGGCATAACGAGGACCAACCTCTAAATTAAATGGCTCATGTTAAATGCATTTTTGGTTAATTAAATTAGTATTGAAAACCATATGAATATTGAATTGAAATTAATGTGATATATAAATTTTGAACAGAGCAGACATACAGATTGTTAATACATAAATAAAGCTCTGACTATAATTAGATAATTTGAAGGATAAATAGATATATATATATATGCTGTTGAAATTCTTAAAATAAATATTGATTATTAATTTGAGTGACAATTGAGCCATGTTTTTATTGTGTTATGTTTGCTTTACTCACTGTACTTCATTTAGGATTAATTCTCCTAAACTGGGAACTCCTTTAAATCTTGAACCTGGTGTTTTTGCTGTTAAATTTTTGAGACTAGATATGTCTAATATATGTCTCCTTGGCCTTTTGAAATTACGATCACGAAGTTGTGGGTGGTGGAGTCGGTAGGTGCTGTTTGTACTGACCCAGCTCCCACAAATTGGTGCCGTATCCCTTTCCCAGAGTATTACAGTGAGTGAGGTATAAATTTATGAAAGAGTGCAAATTTTTTTTATTGTGATTATATATTGCAGTACTAATATGTCGAAGTAAGTTAAAAAAATTATTTTGTGGTGCAAAATATTTGAGTTAATGGGCATGAAAATTTTTGTTTATGTGTCATATTTTAAGAAAAAGTGCAAAAGCACATAAGCCCAGAAGCACCAAGAGTATTATTTGCATGATTTAATTTGCATTTTACATGTTGAAATTGTGTTACATATATTTTGAGGTATTTGACATACATAAATACACAAAATTTTATATGATATATGATATATGAGTAAATTGAAATTTCCAAATACACACACATAAAAGGTAAATACATGAAGTGCATACATTTATTTTGAAAAGTGAATACAAAAGTTCTGTGCACATGCAAAAGTGATTCGAAGTTCATGATAATGAACAAAAAGTGAAAAGAGTTACACGTAGTGTTTTTCGGTGCTCTGTTTACACATAAATAAGTGATTTAAGAAAAAGTGAAACCAATTTTCCACAATAAACTGTGCTTCGTCTAATTGGTGAAAAACCTTGTGCAAAAATGCCTAAAACTAGAAATACGAGAGCAAGCAGGAGTAGAGACTCCTCTGCTCATCCAAGTGTGTCCAACCACCGTATCCCTTCGGTGTCTCCGCCACGACTTTCTCCAAATTCTGGCAGATCAGCTTCCGCTGTCAGAGACTCTAACAAAGTGAAGGTCGGAATTGGATCACAGTTCCTTGGATCCATTCCAAGTTTTGCTGGCAATGCAAATGAATCTTTTCACGAATTTTTGGAGAAATTTCTTCTGGTTGCTGAACATGCCGAGTGGTCTAATAGAGACAAAATTTTTGTATTAAAGTTGAAGTTATCTGGTAGGGCTGAAAGACTGATAAAATCCATCCCGAAACTAAATCAAAGCACGAATTTTACTGAAGTTGTTAACGCACTCAAGGACAATTTTACAAAAAAAGAAAATATTGCCAAGAACGTGGCCACACTAGTAAATTGCAAACAAATGACAAACGAGAGTGTTCGTGATTATGCAAATCGAATAGAGGCAGAATCATATGTTGCTTTTCCGCAAGATGTTGTGTCTGATAATGAAGATTCCTTGAGAACTGCTATTTTGATCAACTCATTCAAGAAAGGGTTGAAGATTAGCATTCGAAAGTCTGTCTTATCTGCAAATCCACAGTCATTTGAAGCTGCGAAAGAAATAGCCATTCTGGAAGAAGAAGTACAGAACGAAGAGCTGGAAGAAATGACAGAGGACATAAATGCTGTGAGAATCGAAAAAGACACTAAGCAGGAAATTGAAGAGTTGAAGAATGAATTAAATTTAAAGAAGAAAGAATTTGAGAAATTAAGAAGAAAATTTTGTGAAAATTCAGAGAAGAGGAAGAAAAGACTGAATGAAATAAGAGAAGATCTGGAAAAGAGCAACTCCAGTTTTGAAGAATCTTTCCTGGATACGCCCTCTACAAGCAGATACAATGAAAATGAATTGGAAGAGGAAGATTGGGAAGATATTCCAGTAAAGAAGAAACATAAACCATCAACATCTTTCAGAACTTCTACACCATCCAGGAGATCTGAAAATAGAAACCGTTTCAGTCAAAGAAGAATTCCAGTTGCCTCACAGGAAGAAGAGTGGTATGTTAAAAGTCCATATCAAAATTATTCTCCAAGGAAAAACTCTCATTTTCTTAGAAGACCTTTTCGTAACAGTTCATATAGAAATCCAAATGTCCAAAGAAGATATTTTTCAAATTTTAGAAATTCCCTTGATAATTATAAATTTCAAAACTTCAATAATTTTGGATATAGAAGAAATAACAGATATTTTAATGATAGATTTGGTAATAGAAGACAATTTAGAAGACAAAATTTTCAATCTCAAAATTTTAACAAACCAAATTCTGAAGTTAGTTTTATGACGGAAATTAAAGCTCCTTGCCAGAAAAATTTTCCGGTCATCTCAGTTTTTGTTGAAGATGTCAAACTGAATGCATTAATCGATACTGGAAGTTCCATAAATATTATCTATAGAGATGCTTTACAGAAAATTAACCCTAGGAAAGTGAAATTAAAACATACATCCTTTATTGTGAAGGGAATTGGAGATCATGAGGTTTGGGCTGATGAGAGTGCTTCTTTTCTCTTGTCCGTTGGAAAAGACAATGTTGTGATTGAATGTTGCATTTTAAACATACCTGCACCTAACGAATACAACATGATTTTGGGAAGTACTTTTCTGCATAAAGGTAAAGTGACCATTGCCTTTGGACACAAAGATGTTCAACCTGAAATATCTGAGTGCAATGCTATAAATTATAAATGTGACAGAAGAAATTACAATTTTACAAATGATGTAGATTATAGATCCAAAGACACAAATTTTTCAAGAAATTATGAAAATAGATGTAATAATGGATATTTATTTGAACAAAACAATTTTCACAATGAATTTAGAGACGTTGATTTTAGAAATTTTGATGCAAATGGAAATGAAAGGTCAAATTATGAATGTGAAAATGATTTACATGAAAGACAAATGAATGACAATGTACATACAGACAGATTTTTGACAAAAGACAATACCAGTGACAATGAAATATTGCAGACAGATTGTGATAAACATGATGAAGGAAGTTCACAACAAAACCAGGCAATAGGGATTGCCAAAGCTTTCAACAAATGTGTTCTAAAACCATTTTCGGAAACTTTTATTAAATTAAAAAGAAATTACAAAATTGAAAAAGACACGACAGTTTTGCTTGAACCTATCAATAATAAAGAATTTTCTGCAAACAAAATTTTTGTAGCCAGAAGTATCCACAAAATTCCTGAAAATGACTTTTTGTATGCTAAAGTTGCAAATCCATCTGAGAAAATGGTGTATATAAACAAAGGAATGAAATTAGGAACATTCGAAAACATCCATGAATCTGATATTGACATAAATAATAGAGTTGACATTGAAAACTGTATTGAAGAAAATGAAACATTTGATGCATGGGGAGGAGATTTTGATTTGAAACATATGAACTATACACAAAAAACTTTACTTTTGAAATTACTAAGTAAATATAAACATGTTTTTGCTAGAAATATGAAAGAATTGTCTGGATGTGACACTATTTTGCACGAAATTAATCTTGAATCTAACATACCTGTTAGGCAAAAGCCATACCGCATTCCACATAATTTACAGAAAGAACTTTCACGCCAGGTAAACGAACTCCTTGATGCAAAAATCATTCAGCGCAGTACATCACCTTACAATACTCCAGTGCTTTTTGTTAAGAAACCTGATGGAAGTTACCGTTTGGTAGCGGATTTTCGAAAGCTCAATAAGATCACGATTGTAGAAAACTATCCGATTCCAAATATATCGGAATTAATCGATAACTTGTCTGGAGCCTTGTATTTTTCTACCCTGGATCTAACCAGTGGATTTTACCAATTGTGTTTACATCCTGATGATTACCCAAAGACTTCTTTTTCAACACCTGATGGCCACTTTGAATGGACCAGAACCCCATTTGGTCTTAAGAATGCGCCTGCATCCTTTCAGAGACTGATGTCTCTGGTGCTGGCTGGCATATCTGGAATTTATATAGATGACATAATAGTTGCTTCAAGAACATTCGAAGAACATTTGGAAAAACTAGAAGAAATTTTTGTAAGATTAAGTAAACATGGTCTTAAATTGAAACCAAGCAAATGCCATTTCTTCAGAAAAACAATTAAGTATCTTGGATTTTTGGTATCAAATGGAAAAGTACAACCTGATACTCATAATTTGGAAGTTGTAGAGAAATTCAAAATTCCTAAATCAATTAAGAATGTGAGACAATTTCTTGGACTCACCGGATTCTATAGAAAATTCATAAAAGACTATGCAGAACTGACTTTGCCATTAACAGAATTATTGAAAACTAAGAATAATGAAAGTAAAAAGAAATTTATTTGGACTAATGAAGCTCAAAAATCTTTTGAAATTTTAAAAGGAAAACTTTTGTCAAAACCAATTTTGACCCTTCCAGATTTTAGGAAACCATTTATTTTGCATACAGACGCATCAAATCACTCTTTAGGTAGCTATTTGTCTCAAGAAGATGAGAATAAAATTTTGCATCCAATATCTTACGCAAGCAGAAAGCTTAGTGAAGCAGAATGTAAATACAGTGTTGTCGAAAGAGAAGCATTGGCTGTTGTTTGGGCTACAAACTATTATAAACATTATTTAATTGGAAAACCTTTCACAATTTTTTGTGACCAAAAATCTCTGTCCTTTGTATTTAAATTAAAAGATCCTACATCTAGATTGGCTAGATGGATTGCATCCTTATCACAATTTGATTATCAAATAGTACATAAACCAGGAAAATCAAATGTAGTTGCTGATTATATGTCAAGAAATATAGATGAATGTACAAATACTATTGACAATATTCCACAAAGATTCGTGTCACAATATAAAGTTATAAATCAAAATGTTAATCAAAATTTTCCAAGTGTAAATCAAAATTCTCAAAGTTCTAATAATGTAAACAATACTAATAGTAGCAATAGAAGAGAATCAGAAATCAATTTGAATCCAGCAAATACAAATGAAGAAAATGAAATTTGTGCTGTTAATAATAATGAAAGTGAAATGCAAAATGAAAATAACATACAAATTGGTCAATTGGAACAAACATTTACTTGTCCTACTTTGCTCATAAGAATTAAGAATGCTCAAAAATCTGACCCAAGGTGCAATAAAATTATAGATCTCTTAGATAAAAACATAAAACCTTACCCACAAACTTTGGTATTTTTTAGAAAAGATGATATCCTGTGGTGTACTCACAAACACCCAAAGCGTAGACATCAAGAACAAGAAAGAGTTGTTGTTCCGCAGGAACTTGTGTCTGAAATTTTATGGTTACATCATGACTGTCCCACTTATGCTCATTGTGGATTTAGAAGAACTTTAGCTTCTGTAAGTAGAAAATATTTTTGGCAGGGAATGTATTCCCAAACCCACAATTATGTTGCATCATGCGAAATTTGTGTGGTAAATCGTGGCTTTAGAAATAACAAAGCACCCATTCAAAGATTTTCGAAGTCCACATACCCATTTGAGCGTATCGCCATGGATTGTGTCGGACCATTACCTATATCAAGATCTGGAAATAAATTCATATTGGTCATAACTGACTATTTTACAAGATGGCCTGAAGCATATCCCTTAGCTTCAATTAAAACTGAAGACATTTTAAGTTGCTTAGAGCACTACATGGCTCAGCATGGAATACCTAAATTCATCGTCTCGGATCAAGGGACGAATTTTGTTTCTAGAACAGCAAGATGCTTTTATAAGAAATTAGGAATAATAAAGAATACTACTACTGCCTATATGCCATCTGTAGACGGTTGTGTTGAAAGATTAAATGGTACTTTGATCAGATCCTTGAAAAATATTGCATATAACGATAAAGATAATTGGGACAATCTGATACATTTTGCTTTATTAGCACATAGAAATGCCATACATGCTTCTACGGGTGAATCGCCTGCTTATTTACTCTATGGTAGAGATTTAACAGTTCCAAATACTTTGATCACTGGATTTAAACCTCCGACATATGAATCAACATATGATTATGGAGAAGACATGAGATTCCGACTTAAAAGAACATATGATGTAGTAAAAAGTAACTTAGAAAAAGCTGAAAATTCACAAATTTTACAACAGCATAAGAAAGCAAAGATGCCCAATATTAAAGTTGGTGATTTAGTGTATCTTTACACTCCCTTTTTACCTCATGGACAGTCAAGAAAACTGAGTTCATTTAATAGAGGTCCTTTTAAAGTGATAAAACAAACATCTGCAGTAAATTTCCTCATCAGACATGTGATGAATCCCAAAAATGAACAACTGGTTCATGTGAACAGACTGACTCTTTTACCTCCAAGAAGAGAGGAATTGCAGAAATTTTCAAAACAAACTCATGAAAGTCAAAAATTGAACTCTAAGCCAAATAAACTTACTCCTGTGATCACCGCTGAGAAAGACTCTGTGAAACTAAAATCTTGTTTAACAAGATCTGGAGATAAATCTCAAAACAAAAAAACTGTGAAACGAGTAAGATTTAATTTGCCAAATAAAAGGGTAAATGAAAATGCTGTTCAGGCTAGATCAAATTTTCATGCAAATCGAAGTCAACAATATGTTCAGAGAAATAATTCAAATAACTTTGATAATAGAGGAAATGGAAGAATCATTTACAATAACAACTATAGAAATAGTTATACACCACACCAAAATCAGTATTACATAACAAACAGAAATACACGTACACCCTATAATCTTAGGAATCAAAGATTTTCACAATATTAAATTTTGGTTGAGTTCACAATTTTTCAGAAATTAAATTTTGCAAGAAAGATTTCATTTTAAGTTAAAGTTTATACTTGTTTAAGTTTTATATTTCAATATTGTCTTTTAAAATAGAATTTATGAAAAAATTGTTGTGATTTTAAAAATTTATTGGAAATCTTGCATTAAGTTAAAAAAGTAAATAAGTAATTGATTTTGTGAACTATAATTTATGAATGTTTATATTATAATTTAAATAATAAGTAATTTTGTTAATTGACTCTCCTTGGACTTTAAAATTTTTCGAGAGTCCTGTCTTGATTGACTTTGATTATATTGATGTGTTTTAATGTAAAAAAATGTTTGATCACTTGTTTAAGTTCATTAATGAAAATAATTAAAATGGTGTTGGTAATTTAATTGTTCCCCTAAGTAAAAGGGGGAAAATTTTTGATTTTTGGAAAATTAAATAATGGAAAGTAAATGATTTTATTAAAATAAAATTGAAATTAAAGGTGAAATTAATATAAAGTAATTGAAATAAATTAAGTAATTTCAAAGTGAAAATGAAAAGTTTGAATTTGAAAATTTTTGAAAATTTAATGAAATTTTTTTGAAGATCAAAAGTAAATGATCTCTTTTGAAAAATGTTTTTGAATCTTTGTTGCTGAGAGAGGTGAAATTTTTGGCTGATGTGTTGTTGAAATTCTGTTCTCTTGAAATTCCATTTCACATTGTTGTTTTTTTTTTGACCAGCAGTTTTCAAACATCTACACAAATTTCAGTTAGACATCATATTTTATGCTGCAACCCCTTTTTCTGAAAGCTGGCTGGTGGACGCAAACATGGACATATTTACATTGGAGCACAGATGAAGAAGCAGCTTAGCAAATTAATTGTCCGAACTTTTGTGGCAGGACTGGAGTCCTGGACGACAACTTGCTCCGAGCCTACCTAGGACGGTTGTGATTGGCCAGGTGGGAAACTGGTGAAGCTATGAGGATGATGATGAAGAAGATGATGATGATGTTGGGATCAGCGCAAGCTGCCCAAAAATTTTGATGATATCCGTGCTTCTGAGGCATGTCCTGGCGTCCTGTTTCTGCTGCAATCGCTTCCTGCACGCGAGTATTTTTTTTTTCTACACCCCCGTTTTCTGTGTTGGCAACTCGTTAGTCCCCGCCGAGTTTGCTCTTTTGATGTGTTCCTGCTCTTTTACATAACTGACGTGAATTTCAGGAGAAATTTTTCTCCTTTTCTCTCTCTCAGTAGACAAATGTATATAAATGTAAATTTTTCTTTTGTGACATGAAGTAGTCACTTGTTGAGTTATTTCAGAGATTTGTTAAAACTAAAGTAAATTGAAATTTTAAGATAAATTAAATAATGTAAATATAAATGAATAATTTAAAGTAAATTATGAAAGTGTGTCAGAATGAGAAAATTCTGAATTGTCTTGATGACAAAAATAAGTTGAATTAAAGTTAATGTTGAATATGTTGAATAATTGTTGAAAAGTTGAAATGATGAAAAATTGGAAAGTAAATGTAATTTAAAGTTAATATGTTGAATTTGAAAGTAATTTAAAGTGAAAGTTAAGATTTTAATGAAAGTTTTGAAATTAAATATTGAAATTGAAAATTGGAAATATTGAAAGTGACTTTGTTCTCAAAAAGTGAGACATTTTTGAATGAGTGAAGAATCTCATTACCTGAATATGACAAATTTAAATTAGAAATTAATTTTCAAAATATTTAGCCTTTTGAAAAAAAAAAAAAAAAAAAATTGAATTTTGTGTCACTTGTGTGTTTGAAAGTGACAATTGTTTGAATATTTTAATTGTTTATATTGTTAAGTTTGTAAATTCATATTACATCATATTTTATTTTTCATATCACCTGGTTGATCTCAATGTTGTCGATTGAGATATTGTGTTGTCAGGCAAAGTGCCTTGACAAATTTTTCCTTGAATCTTTTAAATGTGTATTTTTGTAAAGGTTCCTTTAAGATGTGGTGACGCCTTGTCATCCTTTTGGGTTTTTTTGGTCCTTTCCTGTAGTGATGAATGGCTTGGCCAGTCATTCAGATCTACAGTGCTGTTGTTTTGAGAATCGTGACGTACGCACCTTTCTCGCCCAAAATTTTTGTTTTAAATTATTTTACACTTACAGGTTCCTAAGATTCTTTGTAAATTTTTGTAATTTTGTGTTGTGTGTTTTTGTGTGAGAGAAAAATTTTCCTCACTGTGTTCTGAAAATTTTTGCCTCCCAGAAGGGGAGAGCTGTCATGTCGCAATTCTGCGCCATGAGCCTTTTTGTATTTTCTGCAAGAGAAACATCCTTTTCTCCGTTCGTGCCGGTACAGTGTTTTACTAACACTTGTTTCCATTGAAATTACATTAAAAAGCGCATTTCGTCGAAAAATCGTTGGATTGTCTGGACTTAGTGTCTGGCCGGGATGCGTGACGTTTGCTCGCTGTTGCCGAGGAGGAGCGCGCCGTCCAATCAGGAAGAGGCGCATTTTTTGCGAAGGAGAACCTTGCGTGGGCTCAGGGGACCCATGTTCTCTCTCTTCGTGCTGGAAGACTTGGACTGAAAGGTCGCATCGAAAGCTTTGTCGAAAAGGAGACAAAGGCCTTTAGCCAAAATGGCTTGCCTTTCTGGAGCTGAAGAAGCGGAGCCTGGAAAACATTATTAAATCTTCTGACGTGCATATTTTTTCTAAATCTTTCTTTTTATTCCAGGTATATATCCGTCATCAAACCCCCGGATTGTTTGATGTGTTCACTCGAAAAATGATTCGGACCGGTGAAAATTGGACTGATGTCCTGAGAAAAAGTTTGGTTTTCCCTTCCTCGACATTTCCCCATTGGAACTTTTGACTCAGCTTTAATCCGTGATTACTTGATGCAAATCTGTTGCTCCAAATTAAATAAAATTAAGAGATCAGGTAAATTTTCCTTTTACCGGAATCAATGATTCCGAGGCAGTACTGGCATAACGAGGACCAACCTCTAAATTAAATGGCTCATGTTAAATGCATTTTTGGTTAATTAAATTAGTATTGAAAACCATATGAATATTGAATTGAAATTAATGTGATATATAAATTTTGAACAGAGCAGACATACAGATTGTTAATACATAAATAAAGCTCTGACTATAATTAGATAATTTGAAGGATAAATAGATATATATATATATGCTGTTGAAATTCTTAAAATAAATATTGATTATTAATTTGAGTGACAATTGAGCCATGTTTTTATTGTGTTATGTTTGCTTTACTCACTGTACTTCATTTAGGATTAATTCTCCTAAACTGGGAACTCCTTTAAATCTTGAACCTGGTGTTTTTGCTGTTAAATTTTTGAGACTAGATATGTCTAATATATGTCTCCTTGGCCTTTTGAAATTACGATCACGAAGTTGTGGGTGGTGGAGTCGGTAGGTGCTGTTTGTACTGACCCAGCTCCCACACTATTAACAATTAATTTGTAAATCAGCCTTCATATAGTGGCAAATGATGTGTACACGTCATTTCTGACAGAACTAATAATAATTTTTATTCTATTTTACATACTTATTTCGTACAGTTATGCAGCTTCGTACAGGATTTTCGAAAAATCCAAACATCTCCAGAATATGAAATGGAAATCTTTGGTGGAATCCAAAATCCACTCTGGAATCCAATGCTGAATCTATATGAGTTATCATCTAAGCATTACCTATAGCCAATCCTGAGGAAAATATGTTTCATAGTGATTTATTTAACCATAAATAAAGAAAAACGGAAGTGGAAACCTTTGGTAAACACTTTACTTCCTTTGGAATTTAATCTTGAATTCATATCAGTTATCATTAAAGCTCTATCTATCGAAAATCTTGAGAAATTAATGTTTCAAAAAATTTTTAACCTGAAAGTGGCAAATAACAAAATTGTAAATTCTTAGTAAGCCCTCCTTTGCCGCCCAGAAATTGTTTTTGAATTCAAACCAGCCATCATCTGAACTCTAGCTATAAAATATCCTGAGAAATTGATGTTTCAAGGAAAAAAATTCCCCAAAATATTAATATAGTGAAATGTTTGCCACCAAAATACAAGTACGCAAAACATGACATTGAATAGGTGATAATATTTATAGAATAATGACGTTTCTGGGAAACCTTGGCCAAGAACAGGACGGCAAGGCATGGAATTCTAAGGAAGGCCAGGACACACCCGGGGCTGTCGCGCCAGTGAAGAAGATCAAATTTCTGCAAAATAACAAAATTTTAGCCAGCGTAAAGTTTCAAGAAAAAATCAACGTATTTAGAAATTCGGTCAGGTGTATGATTGAAATATTAAATCTCTTATCGGAAGTTTTGGCAATAAACCCTCTGAAATAATAACCTGAAATATCTACAATAAAACCAATAAAGATTCAGAGTATAACAAAGCGTTAGATATAATTCCGAACAAATAAATTCATTTTACGTATATTTCAAGAAATATAAACAAAATATGATCGTTAGTAAAAAACATGCAGAGATTGGCGCGTTGCAATCACGATAAATTATATCAAAAATATCAGTGAACAGTACCGTTCAATCACGTCACAATTTATTGACTCTCTATATAAGTCGTAATAGACAGAGGTACACACATTCCATAAAGTTTATTTCAAAATATAGGAATGCATTTGGTAACAGACAGAAATCACGAGCATATGATTTACATGAAGTAAAAGTAGAGCATGAAGTAAAATCTATAAATTTTCATAGTGAATTCTAACGCATTCCTAAATGGTTTTTCTCCGAACCTCTCTTGACTATATCATGCACTTCCTTTAAGTATCTTTATTTGTATCCAAATCTTAAGTTTTATTTCTGGGCAAAAGTTTTGGTATGCAAGGCCTTTCTGCCCCTCTTGTGCATACCCTTTTGGCTGGCTATTGGGAATTATATGTTACTGGTTTCTTGCGGATATATGTCCTTGGCTTATTAGGTGGAATCTTCAGAAATCAGTAATGCATCTATAGCCAATTTATTGCCACGATCTTGTCACATTGCATCTATAGCCAATCCGTTGCCACCATTGAATCTATAGCCACCATCATTGCCACCATTAAATTTATAGCCACCATTGAATCTATTGCCTTCTCACTTGAATAACATGACATAAAATTTGTTGAAATAGCCAAACAATTCTGAAAAATAACTACAGTCTGCCTCGTTTATTATCTCAATGTTTCTCTGAAATTTTATCACCTTTTAAAAGCCCTAAGTATCCAATGCAAGTAGAAATGGCGAAACGGTATTCCAGCATTTTATAAGATGTTTATGAAAACATATTTATTGGGTTATACTCAAAACATGTATTTTGCATTACAATTCTAAGATACATTCCATATAATGTAAATATAAATAATCGTCTGCAATGAACATTTAAAGCTCATTTATTGTACGTTCCATGAAAAGCATTTGACAATGGAGTGCAGTTTTCTATTACTGATAATGTGATTCAAGCTACCCGTTTTTTATATGGAAACGCTCTAAGGAATATTCAGTATCGTATAACGAGCACGTATTTCTTCAATACACCGAGTTTTAAATTTTTTTTCTTTCACCGCCGAGAGTCGATAATGTCTCCCAAAGGAGAAGCGAACTCATTTTTCATCTTTCAAATGTATATATATAACAAGATATGTGCTTTACTACACAAAATAAATATGGCTGAAGGCTTTAATTAAAAAATATGTCAATCTTAAAATCGATATTTGTTTTTCGTATGTGTAATATTCTAGGATATTTTTCACATTTAAAAGCACCAATTTAGCATTTATCGTTTTGTTTACTTCAGTATGGCCATTATATATTGTGCAACATTTAAGTTACCACTGATAAAAGGAAATGTTAAAATAGGCATCTTAATCTATATAGTGTTGAATTTCAACACTAAATTGATCCACCTTGCTTTGTATTTAGATAATTTTATTTCAATTGGCTGAAAATATAATAAAAAACTTGAGACCAATACAAATCCTTTGATATTAATTGTGAAATTAACAATATTTTAAATCAATTTCTACAAAAGCAAATAATCATTAACAGTTGTGGTGACACAAAACTGATATTTTGATAGTGTTTGAAATAATTTGAAGAAAAACTGACATTATGAAAATTTAACGGAAAAATTGGTGAATGTGTTCAAATAAAGAACTGAAAAACTCAAGTGATTAAAAGAGTTCTAAGAAAAAAACATGAATTTCTAGAACAGTGATTCTAAACCAGTGTTCCACGGAACACCACTTTTTCACGAGATTGTTACAAGTGTTCCGCGAAATTATAAAAGCAACGTGCTATCTAGGAAACTAAGTTTGAACACAGTTTACCGTAAACCAGATACTAATTGTATTTTCGAATGAACTAGAGTGGTCGCCACGAGTGGAAGCAAAATGGCAAAATGCCAATTTATGAGTAAGACCCTGTAAATACGCATCACGCTTGCTTGTGAATGTATGTATTCAGTTCATCGCTGACGTTTAATGTTTCTTATGCGCCAAAACTTGACAAAGTACATTTTTATATGCATCTTGGTTGTGTGTTGTGTATAAACATTATAATTTATAACATTTTAAACTCTACTTACGTATTACTTACGTATTACGTCCTTACTCTTTCATATAAGATCAAGCAATGCATTTTTCATTAACAAATAATTTTAACAATTTTTATGTTCATTTTTAACTATCTTACAACTATGGGATTATATATTTCTATAGGAATAAAGAAATCTTTTTCGCGGGCCATTTTGCAAGAAAATGCCGGTTCTATTTTTGAGGAACCGCCATGTTTTAATAAATTGAAATGGTCTACTCAATTAAACTGTGTACCAAATTTCAGGTCTATAGGATATAGGAAAGTATGTTAAAAATGCCATTAAAAAGGTTTAAATCGGCAGACAAATAGACAACTATAGGGCATGACGAATTTAATAAAATATTTTAAAAAGGAAATACATTTTTCAAGGTATTTGTGAACTGCTTTATTCAAAGGTCATGCAAAAAAATAAACTGTGGGTAAGTCTTTTTTTGCAAAGCGTAGTTTATTTTGCGTCTTCCTAAATTGAAAAGATTGATCAAAACGTATATATCAAGATGAACACAGATTGTTCTAAGAAGATAAACAAGCCATTTTTATTGCATGTTCCAATTACTTGGCAAAAAGAATACCCATTACTCTACAAAATAAATGGATGTTGTTTCGGTCTGTAGATAATAAACTGAATTTACGCTAATTCACTACGAGACATAAGTTGCGAGACATAAGTATAAAAAATAAAATATCTGATGTGGACAGCATACGCCTTTCTCTTCATAATGCCAGTACTTTACTTCTTTGAATGCGAAATGATGATGGAAAACATTCACGTGCAATATTTTTACGTTGAAAAGTGTACTGACACAGGGTGCTTTTCTGGATAACAACATATAAGATTATTTTGTCGTACCTAATTAACTTATATTTTGTGTAAATATAACTTGACAATTTGAAATATTGCTAACATCCTCCAAGCGATATGCTCCACTATATTAGAAAAATCGTTTTCCAATCGTTTCTAATGAAAACTCACATAAGAAATGTCTATTTACGTTACTTTATTAGAGTTTTTGATTTTTTGATGATTTTTTCAAAATTTCACTCAAAAATTTAGGGGGGTTTTAAACATTCGATTGCGTATAAAAACAATAGGCTTCCAGTATTCAAGGATTGCAATTTGTGTACCAAATTTCGTTCGAATCTGTCGATGCGTTCGTCAGTTATCGTCTCCACAGACTCACTGACACAAACATACACAGACAACTCAAAAATGTTCGATTCGTGATCAGGTATGCTTGAAACGTGCTCTCCAGTCGAAAACTCGAATTCGAATTTTCGACCCCGTCACAATACTTTCCTTATACATTATTGTGTATAAGGAAAGTAATATGTTAATTATTAATTCATCAATTTGGCAACGTTTTTGAAGCTTCATTTCGCATCATTTTTTGCCAATTTGGCGACATTTTCGTTAATTTAGCACGATATTGAAAAACTTGTAATATTCCGCCAAATTAGTCACCATGTTCATAACATTTATCGCCAAGTGTTACATATTTGATGAAAATTAGTACTGTATTTTTATATAATTTCTGGACGCATTTATTTGAAAACGTGTAGCATCTCAAGAACGGTTTAAGATAACGTTCTAAAATCTGCGTCATTCGTTTTAGAATACAAAATTACGTACAAAATGATTATCTATTTAACATTATTGAATGTCTTGATTTTTTTTAAAATTATGTCAGAAGTTGGGACTCTTCCAAACGTCCGATCGCGTTTAAAACCAGTAATATTCCAGTATGTACTGATTTTAATAAACGTACGAAATTTTGTTCAAAAAGCTCCAATCCTTCGTGAGATATCGCATTCACAGACTCAACGGACATGCACATGCATGCACACTCACGCACACCCACGCATATGCGTTTAAAACATTCACACTCGATACATGATTCGAATTCAGAGATGCTTGAAACGTGCTCTTTCGTAGCAAAACTCGAATTCGAATTTGCGACCCCGTGCCTATGCATTATACTATGTATGCAGGGAAAGTAAAAATCCGACATGTTCAGATTTTCATTCTCACAAATTTTAATAATTGCAGATCCGTCCAATAAAGCCCTTTCCAAAGTTTGAAAAACAGTCCTTCTGCAATGTCAAGACTGGTCTACCGCTTTTGTCTATTTCAGTACTCTTCAGAAAAAAAAGCAGAAGATTACACTGATTGCAAGAACATTGTCAGATGCTGATTTTGCAGATCTGTAGATTACGAAATTACTGAATATGGCTAGTTTTATAGTCGTCTGTAAAGTTATTCGTAATTCCGTGTTAAATACCATTTAATGGTTGAAACCGGTCCACGGATTCTGGCTGAAAGACTGAGAGCATTATCTCTTTTCTTTTGCATTCCTTTATGCACTATAGTCCTTGTGTATGATTTTTATCTGTCAGAACAGGTGTCTTGTTAATGATAAATTAATTAACAGTTGTCGGACTTTCCCTATACAAGATGAACCAAAATTGCACGTATATTGGATTATCCAAATGGTGGTTATTTTAATACCACATGAGTGAGTTATACGGTTAATATTACATAGTCTTAATCCTTCGCTACGAAGCAGAACCGTATATTGTTTACAGAAGTAAATCTACTGTATATTGTTAGTCATAAATGCATTTTCCTAATTCTCTGAATGACCTTTTAATACTGCTTGTAACCACCATATTTTCCCTCAATGGATTGATATCAATGAAATATTTGATAATTGTTTTGGTTTCTTTTAGAAATGAAATGGTGAATAATGCAACACATTTTATGTATAACTGTTAGCACTTATCATACTTGATATTATTATACGCACATTTTAAAGTTCATTTTAAATTCATTAAAGTTACATTTCCAAAAGTGCTTTTTATACAATATCAGTTTCCGTAGAAAAATTTACTACTTACTTAAGTCTCGTTAAATAATGAAGTGTGCATAAAATTAATGAACATTGTAGAGCGGCTGCACTTGAAAATTTCCCACCAAATGAAAACCAAAAATTTGGCTGGGCATCAAGGCATATGGAATATTTATCGTTCACTTCCGGCATTTTGCTTGTTTTTGTTACAAGTTAACATTATGCACACTTCATTATTTAACAAGACTTAAATAAGTAAAAAATTTTTCCATGCAAACTGATATCGTATAAAAAACTCTTTTGGAAATTTTTGTTTAGAATAACATTAAAATACAAGTACACAAATACCAAATACGATTAGTGACTATAATTATACCTAAAATGTGTCATACTATTCATTGTTTCATTTCTAAAAGAAAAAAATCTGATGTAGGCAACACATGACTTTCCTTATATAATGCAATGAATTTACTACTTTTACAGTAAAAAAAAATAGGTTTTTCTTATAGTAGATATTCTTTATATATAGATATTCTTTCTAAGATATTGAATTTTCGACAATTAGTCCTCATTTTCTTTGATTCAGCGCCATTTTTATCCATTTGGCGAGTTTTTCATTAATTTGGCAACATTCAAAAAGTCGCGAAGTTGGCGACATTCCGCCAAATTCGTCGCCAAAATCTTGTCAAGCGTTATGAACGGAGAAATAAGTTATTCTTATAGCAGATAAATGGCAATTGGCGTTCAAATACAAAAGTATTACTCAAAGTGCCTTTTCTGATGAATGGAACGAGCTAGATCCACGAGAATGATGTCACCCAATTTATCGCATGATATTACATATTAAAAGTGATCATGTTTCTCAACAGTTAATATTTTTTTTAATTTATGGGATTTTTTGATAAATTTATTTGAAAAATGTGCAATATCTCAAGAACGGCTCATGCTAGCGTTCTAAAGTTTATCTCAATCGTTTTCTAAAGAAAAATTACATAAGAAATGTCTATTTGCGTAACTTTATTAAAAGTTTTGGTTTTTTGATGATTTTTTCAAATTTTTACTCGAAAATTTAGGGGAGTTCTGAACATTCGATCACGTTAAAAAACAATAGACTTCCAGTATTTGCGGATTGTGATTTTTGTACCAAATTTCATTCGAATCGCTCCATTCGTTCGTGAGATATCGTCTCCACAGTCTCACTGACACACACACACACACACACTTTCACACACACAGACATACTTTCACACACACACACATCACCTCAAAAATGTTTGATTCGTGATCAGGGATGCTTGAAACGTGCTCTCCCGTCGAAAACTCGAATTCGAATTTTCGACCCCGTCACAATACTTTCCTTATACATTATGTATATAAGGAAAGTTATAAACCAATTTACTTTTACAATTAAGACTTTATTGTAACATAATTATCTTATGTTTCCAACTGGATAGAGTCGTAGATTGCGGCAAAAGTAGTTTTTTTTTTTGTTTTCGCTGGGGTTTTGCCGAATTTTGCATTACTGGCGGATTTTTTTGTATTTGCAATACAGTTATTTATGTTTAGTGTGTTTAAAGACATAAGAATTCAAAATTTGATTTTGTAGGGAAAATCAGTTACTGTCATGATTTGTGTTCAGATATTTTCCTTTCACATTCGTTCAGACTCTCATCCATTATAGGTATAATATATCATACGTCTTGCAAAAAATAGCTCCAGGCTATGTGTGGTGAAACCATTCATCATCAGTTTAGAATGTCTGAAAGTGAATCCCGCGATTTAAATGAAAGTTTCATGAAACAGTTTCACACAAACATCTATCGTTCAGTCAAATATATTGTAAAAGCAAAATGTTGGGGGCAATTATCGTATTTTTCTCATTTTTTTTAGACGGACGAATCTCCATGGAGCCTTTCACGCTCTTTTGCTATAGATTATGTTATATTCTAAGTTAAATCCCCAGGAATTGGATGTCATGTGAAAGAAAATAAGAATAAGCATAAAATTGGAAAAGGGTTTTGAAAGAGATATTTTTAAAATCGCTGTGATGAGCTTGGTATAAACTTGATAGACTGGGACACAAAATTATAAATTTTTGCCGCTTGATTTTAAATGAGGTTCATGTATATTCTGGACAAAATATTTGGTCACATGTATCAATCATAATGTAGTTGTTTAAAAGTACGCTATAAATCAGTCATATCTATAGTGTTGCTGACGAGGAAGGTGACGCTTGATCCGGAGTTTGTAAAGTCACAATAACCTATTTGTTATCATTTTCCACATTTTTATTAAGTTATTTCACCTGTAAATTAACAATTTTTTAGCACTTCAGATAGCAGTAGCCAATCACATCTAGCCTGGTACACAGTTGGGGAAGAAATCACTTTTCGACACATGTTGTAGCAGTTCGATACTCGTCTGCTATTTTATTGGGTGTTCTATTGAGAGAATAGAGAGTGAATTAGAATGCAATTAGAATTTAGTGACTAACTGAATAAATTATTTACTGTAAATATGGCAAAGCTTGTTCAAGACCAGAAGGCGATGGATAAATTCAGAGGTATGTGTTATTAAATTTCAAACCTTTTCTTATAAATCAGACACTTATAAATCAGGCAGTCGGCCTGGTGGTAGTTACGATTATTCGTATTAGCTTTTACTTGGGATGATCGGTTTGGATATGTTTCTATTTTGCACGCAGTGGCATTTAAGTATAGTTTATATCTTGCCCTAGATTGCAAGTAGTAACTTTGAGTTTCTGAACTGAGGTTCTTTCAGAGGGTGAAGGCATGTCGGAGTGATCGGTGCGCATGTACCCTACAGCAAGCACAAGCGTGGTTAAGCGATTACTTTAGGTGTTTAGCGTTTATTTATTGCGCTAGCAACGTGCTCACTAATGCAGCGAAAAATAAATCGAATTCATGAATGCAATTAATCCCTGCTTTAAAACCCGAGCAACGCTGTGTATATTTTTAGTATGTCATAAAATCCTCTAGTTGCAAAGTTAATTTCAATATTAGTTCCTCTGAAAAGCTTAGATGCAGCAAAATGCAAAACACCTCCGACAGGATAACATCAGACGAGTAAATACGTAACTTGGTTAAATGCCTAGAGAGTGTTTACTCCATAACATGCATTTGTGAAAGCTCTTTAGATCTTATCACCTATTGTTGGATGTCATAGATGCTCTGAACTCGAGACATCAAACGCTTCAGCAATTTAGGCTCTACTGAATTCACTTTCCCAAATAGTTTATCAGCAAACGTACACTAGAACTCAAATTGCACTACTGCATTTCAGTCGAAATAAACGTCTCTTTTGGATATGTGAAACATGACAATAATTACTATCAGGGTGTTTTGTAATAGCAGAATAAAATATCATAGATACAATTATTTCAATTGAGAACTGATAATATTAAGTAATCCTCGTTTTGAATGGATTTTTTCATGCTTGTAGAATAAATTATTCCACCATAACATAAATTTTTGACAGTTGAAATTATCACAAATGAATCTTATATAACACGGGAAGATGTCTATACAGTCTGTAGCAGAAAATTTAAGCCTTGTACGGCCATGAAAGTCCGTACAAATGTACTTCAGGATCCTAAAAGGTGTACCTCAGCGTTGTTTCGAATCCTAATTAGCCTTTTAGTTATTTTATGTCTTAGCATTTCCTCACAAATTGGTTTCTTAACAACAGAAAACATTATCACAGAGTTTCCATCATGTTACCATAGGAAAGTTCGAAGAATATCTTTTTCTAATATAATGTTTGAACTGAATCCATAGGAATTCATTTATATTTACTTATTCTTTTAAAATGCATTTAATTTTGCATTTTTAACACATTACAACCAAGTTGAAAAGTGTTTATGACTTTGTTCATTCTGTCTATCTGTCTGTCTGTCTGTCCGCTAGCACAATAACTGTCGCAAAAATGACTTTATCAAAATGAAATTTTAGTATGTTGTTCAGAAGGTCTGTGGGACCTATGGGAATATAAGTAAATAATATCACTTAATTAGTTTTGGAATGAACCAGGGTTGAAAAAATGAAATACATTGAACCCTATGGGACCTAATTTATTATATTATTTTACAAAAATTTCAGCAAAATATATTCAGTAGTTTTAAATAAAAATTAAAATAATAATTCCACCTTTTATATGAAGCGATCACGTGACCATTATATGAAGAGATCACGTGACCCACTTCAAAATAAAATATGGCATCCTCTTGTGTCAAAATCGTGATTTTTAAAGTTCTTTTTAATTAATATTTTGTGTTGTATCTGTCCTAAAACCGCTTTATTTTTGTTTAAATTCTGTGCATCTACATACTGAAACAACGCAATTACAATATATTTGAGTTTAAGTGACCATCCAACTTCGATTATTTCTACAACGAAGCTTAATTTTTACTTATAGAGGATATAAATACCAAAAGATGTAAAGATGTAGAATGAATTGTGTAAGAATTGTTTCATTTCTTTAACGCAAAATTATTTAGCTCATGGTACCTACAATATAGCTAATGTAAATGAAATATTCATTGATTTTACACAGAGAAGCAGACGATTTTTTCGATGAGTTTTAAACATAGAGTTTAATTACTTGTACCTCCATGGTCTTAAATTTTTAAGTAAAATAAATTATTATAGTATTGTAATGAATGAAATGAATGGAAAAAAGTTTATGAATGAAATGCTGCTTTTATAGAGAGAGCCAGGCGTACTATACTTCGATGACGCCATTTGAATAAATTTCATTTGTTTTCGATGAAGTTTTCAAATATAATAAATTAATGTATTACTGTGATAATTTTAAAAATATTATCAAGCAATGTATCGCATTATAAAGATTCTTAAATAAAATTGAATTGAAGTTGGAAAGTGTTTCATAATCAATGCTTTATGCATAACTGGTCTTTCTTGTTTAGGTTGTCATACACCACTTGTTGTCACTTTCTTGTTGTCATACACCTTTCATCGCATTCGAAAATCTAAGATTAGTACAATTCTATAGCTTTGTAAAATGGCGTCATTTGAATAAAGTTTGAATGAAGTTTTAAGCATGGAGTTAGAAATACTTTTACCTCCATGGTATTCATTTTCCAAGTAAAATAAATTATTGTAGTTCTGTGATAATTAAAATAATATCGCCGCTGAATATATCGTATTTTAGAGATGTTTAAATAAAATTACAGTTGGATAGTGTTTTATAATCAATGCTTTATGCACGATTGATCTTTCTTGTATTTATATTTAGTGTTGCATCCGTCCTGAAACCGCTTTAGTTTTCCATATTATCTGTGTTTCTAAATGCTGTGCATACGCAATTACAATATTTTTTATATTAAATGATTACTAAACTTTGATTATTTGTACAACGAAGCCTAATTTTAATGTAGTCAAAATGTAAACAAACCAATCGACTGTAGGATGAGTTGTATAAGAATTGCTAATTGTTTTTTAATTTTTAAAAAATTATTTAGCACTGTAGTCTGGAATATCAGTGATATGAGTGGAATATTCATTGATGTTTCTTAGATAGAAAAGCAAGCGATTTTATAGCATTGCCTTTTTTCATGAAGTTTAAAATTTCCAATTATTGTCTTATAAGTTTAAAAATATCCCCGCTGAATGTATCGCATTTTAGAGATGTTTAAATAAAATTACATATTAATTAGAAAGTGTTTTATATTCAATGATTTATGCATGATTTATCTTTCTCGTTTAATCTCATTCGATTTGTCTCAGCTTCAAGATCACTGAAAAATTCGAAAATTTCAAAAATTCGTATTTTTGAACACGGAGGAATTTTTAAAAACTTGTAACACTAATAATAAATACACAATTTGATATCTTTTCACCCCCAACAATTAAAATCTGATGTGGGCAACACATGACTTTCCTTATATAATCTAATGAATTTACTACTTTTACAGTAAAAAAATAGGTTTTTCTTATAGTAGATACTAATATTCTTTCCAAGATATTGAATTTTCGACAATTGATCGTCAATTTCATTGATTTAGCGTCATTTTTATCCATTTGGCGAGATTTTCGTTAATATGGCAACATTTCAAAAAGTCGCCAAGTTGGCGACATTCCGCCAAATTCGTCGCCAAATCTCGCCAAGCGTTATGGACGAAGAAATAAGTTATTCTTACACCAGATAAATGATTATTAGCGTTCAAATACAAAAGTATTACACAAAGTATTATTTTTCCATGAATGGAACGAGCTAAATCCACGAGAATGATGTCACCCAATTTATCGCATGCTATTACATATGAAAAGTGAACATGTTTCTCAATAGGAAGCATTGTTATTTTATTTTGCATGACTTTTTGAGAATTTTTTTTTAAATATGCAATATCTCAAAAACGGTTCATCTTAGCGTTCTAAAATTTATGTCAATCGTTTTCTAATGAAAAATTACATAAGAAATGTCTATTTGCGTAACTTTATAAGTGGTTTTGATTTTTTGACGATTTTTTTCAAAATTTCATCCGAAAATTTAGGGGGGTTCTGAACATTCGATTGCGTATAAAACGAATAGACTTCCAGTGTTTATGGATTGTGATTTTTGTACCAAATTTGGTTCAAATCGGTTCATTTGTTCGTCAGTTATCCTCTCCACAGACTCACTGACACACACGCACACGCATACTTTCACACACACACACACACACAGATATCACTTCAAAAATATTTGATTCGTGATCAGGGATGCATGCTTGAAACGTGCTCTCCCGTCGAAAACTCGAATTCGAATTTTCGACCCCGTCACAATACTTTCCTTATACATTATGTATATAAGGAAAGTAACTAGTTATCAACAACTTTGACCAAATGTGAAAGTGCAGTATTTATTAACCACTAGCCATTAAGAACGCGGGAGAGCGGGTGAATTATCTAGTATATAATACGAGCACATGCATGCTAGTCCATTACATTGCGCATAGTTGAGCATAAACTTAAAAACGATATAAATATAGTTTTAAAGAATAAACCATCGTTAAATAAAGAAAAAATAATTTTCAGTTTCTCATACGTAGTACTGAGAAAGCATTGTTTTCACGGAAAGTTTCTGTTTGGATATTTTGACGCCAATGTTTCAAGACCTCCTGAACACGGTTTAACTACTTTTGGAGTGATGAACGTCTGTATGTCTGTCTGTTTGATATCTGTCGTCGATTTCTGGTGTACATGATATCAGTCACAAAGCTTTATATCTGGGTTTGTCATCAAAAAATCTAGATCAAATCTAGATCAAATTTTTTCTTGCAAAATTTAAAAATAAAAATTAATTCTGATATGAAAAAGTCGAGTTATTATTTTATATGACTGCAATTATTTTATATGGATTACATTGTCAAGAGAATTGCAACACAATACATTAGACGACTAACTACAGAAATTTATCTAAGCTTGTCATATGCAACACTATAACAATCATTAACAAACGCTCAATTGATGTTATCATTCACTGTTGGATCACCACACGTTCCAAGCTAGACACCAAGCACTTCAGCAATTTAGATACTAATATCATTATTCCACCGCTTTATCAGTCTGTCTACACCAGGTTAGTTTATAACCTAAATGAAGCCGTATGCAGTCTCTACATGATAAACGCTGTCTCCGGATATAAGAAGCATATGCGGTAAGCTGGGTTTAGACATATTGCAGTAGTGACATTAGCAATTGTTTATAAATAATAGAATGTCCAATAATTATTTGTTTTAAAATCAAAAAAGTGTATTGTTACGATGTATCCATTAAAATCGTGGGTCCCCAAATTTCCAGATAGCTAACGCTTTTCTTTGAAAGCACCAATAAGCGCAAAAAGAAGCAATACACAGGGCATAGCTTAATAACTATCACACAAGATCATTAAACAATTGCCAAATATAATAACACAGCAATTAAACGCTCAACTAATTCACAAAATAAAGGGTAGGCCAACGGCCGTACCGTGCTGAAAACACCGGTTCTCGTTAGATCACCGAAGTCAAGCAGCATCGGGCGCGGTTAGTACTTGGTGGGTGACCACCTCGGAACACCGCGTGCTGTTGGCCATCTCGAGTGCGGTATCCCCGTGGTTTGCGCGCTAAGATTTGCACGCTGCCACAAATGCCGCCGTGTTCATGCGGAGTACGATCACGTTAAACATGTGGGTCCGTAAGTCCTTCCGAGAGGTTGGTGGTAGGGGAAGGAGGGTACGGTCCCTGTGGATGCCTCCCCCACTGGGTTCCGGTCTAAATTGGGTGGCACTTCCCGGCCGTCCATACAGTTACCTTACACCTTTCTGGTAGGTCGGACGGTCTGGGTCTCAACAACAACAAAATAAAGGGTAGCCAACGGCCCTACCGTGATGAAAACACCTAATCTCGTTAAATCACCGAAGTAAAGCAGCATCGGGCGCGGTTAGTACTTGGGTGGGTGACTACCTGGGAACACCGCGTGCTTTTGGCACATTTCGGGCACGGTAGCCCGGTGGTTTGCGCGCTGAATGTGTAAGCTGCCACAACTGCCGCCGTGTTCATGCGGAGTACGATCGCGTTAAACATGTGGGTCCGTAAGTCCTTCCGAGAGGTTGGTGGAAGGGGAAGGAAGGTACGGTCCCTGTGAATGCCTCCTCCACTGGGTGCGGGTCTAAATTGGGAAGCACTTCCCGGCCGTCCAAACGGTTACCATACACCTTTCTGGTAGGTCAGACGGTCTGGCTCTCAACAACAACAACAAAATAAAGGGTATTATTCTCAAAACACTGACGTATTACTTTCCTTATATACATAATATATAAGAAAGTATTGTGACGGGGTCGAGAATTCGAATTCGAGTTTTCAACGGGAGATCACGTTTCAAGCATACCTGATCAAGAATCGAACATTTTTGAGGTGATGCCTCTGTGTGTGTGTGTGTGTGTGCGTGAAAGTATGCGTGTGTGTGTGTTTGGGTGTGTGTGTGTTAGTGAGTCTGTGAAGGCGATATTTCACGAACGAATGGAGCGATTCGAATGAAATTTGGGACAAAAATCACAATCCGTGAATACTGGAAATCTATTGTTTTAAAACACAATCGAATGTTCAGAACTCCCTTCACTTTTCGAGTGAAATTTTGAAAAAATTATCAAAAAATCAGAACCTTTAATAAAGTTACGCAAATAGACATTTCTTATGTAACTTTTCCTTAGAAAACGCTTAGCATAAACTTCAAAACGTTCTCGAGATATTGCACATTTTTTTAAAAAAATTTCTCAAAATACCCATAAATTAAAGAAAATATATTAATTGTTGAGAAACATGCTCACTTTTCATATGTAATGTCATGCGATAAATTGGGTGACATCATTCTCGTGGATCTAGCTCATTCCACTCATGAGAAAAGATACTTTGAGTAATACTTTTGTATTTGAACGCCAATAATCATTTATCTGCTATAACGTCATTTATCTGCTGCAAGAATAACTTTTCTCCGGCCTTAACGCTTGGCGAGATTTTGGTGTCGAATTTGGCGGAATGCCGCCAACTTGGCGACTTTTTAAACGTTGCCAAATTAACGAAAATCTCGTCAAATGGATAAGATGACACTGAGCCAATGAAAATGACTACTAATTGACGAGCATTCAATAGCTTGGAAAGAATATAAATATCTACTACAAGAACAACCTATTTTTTATTGTAAAAGTAGTAAATTCATTGCATTATAAAAGGAAAGTCATGTGTTGCCTACATGAGATTTCTTTACAATTCATTTTTGCTCGTATCACTTTAACTACTCTCCTTTTTTGTTCAGACACTCCTACTCTTTTTGTTCAGACATTCCAACTATTTTTATCCAGACGTGATTTGTCTTGCTGGGATATTCCTGTTGTATTTTGAAGCATACCAATCCTGTGTTATTATTATTCGTTTCGGATTGGCTGAACTGTTTTTCATGCTGCTTTCTGATTGGTTCTCTCTTAAGTCAAGTCTTGGGCATATAATAATCCTGCTTTTTCCTTCAGCGCTTATTCGTATTTTTGACTTTCGGATTTATTAGCTCTTTTGCACAAACGAAGGGGATCCAAAATGTCCTTGAAACAGCTGTATACTGCTTATTTTGTTATTTGTGCTAATTTACGTTGCTCTATTTTCCTTATCGCTATAAGAATATTTTAGGTTACTAAGGAATCGATGTGTGTGAATATCGTCCCAAATAGTTCTAAATGAGACCAAAACATAAAATAACTAAAACCCTATTTCGAAATTTAAAAAAAGGTGAAGTAGACAGCACATGAATTTTCTTGCAGACTCATATTCACGTTCTCTTTATTTCTTCAATAATTCATTAAATCGAGTTTAATTGCAAAATATAACAACCAACATCACTTTATATTACATTGAATTTGCACTTATACTTTAATTTTCGTTTTCATTGGGTAACTGAACTTATTCTCAAAAGTGGTGTGGCGAACATGCAAAAAAACAAAATAAAATTTCTCGAGAACGGCTAGTCTTAGAATAATGGGGTTGATCTTATATCTTATTTTTTACCGTCAAAAATTAAGTATAAAACAAGCATTTAGTTGATATATTTGAGCACACAAAATATTTTATTTTAGAATTTTACGTTCATTTTTTCTTAATTGTACCAAATCTAATCAGTAACAGGATACCCCACAAGTGACTTATCTACCAAATTTTGTGAAATTTGGTCTATTAGTTTTTAGATCGAGTGGATATAGCCATTTTTGGCGGACCATTTCTCAAAACAAGGCAGGTTCTTTTTTCCCGAATTGTACCAAAATAGTGTTAACGTCCCGCTAAAAATAGTGTTTTCGTGTTCTAGAGGTCTCAAAACGTATATATCTGTCGAAAACTAGAGTTGCGATTTTCGACAGGATTCCAATATTTTCCATATACTTTACCATGTATTGCAGGGAAAGTAAAATCTGACAGCGAGTCTCTAGGTGTTGAAGTGCATATGTATCGAATTTCATGTTATGACGCTTAGATTTCCCTCTACAGACTGCACAGACACATGCAGAGATTTCTCTTTATTATTATTACGAAACGTATCCTAAGGAATCCTGGGTGTACGCGCAGGATGCAAGAATAAGTCCATGGATATCTTGCGTTTATTCACAAGCACAAAGCAATCAGGAACAATAGACAATCAAACAGCACTTAAATGCTCCACTAATGTTACAGAATAAGCGATATCATTCTCAAAATGTTGACGAAAATAATTTCACAAAACTACTGCTACTATTCTCAAAGCATTGACAAAAATCACAGTTTACTGCATCTCGTATATTGTGAACTTATCAACTCCACTGCAACGGAGGTGTGAGTCCATTCTATAGTCTCTTCATAAAAACTTCTGGAAATCTCTATATCTCAAAGAATAATCGTTCTATCGAGAAGTTTTTGAACATTCTCGAAGTTGCCAAATGCCGCGCCAAATTGGCGATAAATTGCCAAATCTGTCAACCCATCCTTTGACTCGAAATTTTAGCAACCATAGAGTGATGTCAGAGAAAGAATGTTCGTACCCCTGTTTTCTGCAGAAAACACTCCGATGACACCGTTTGGTCCGCGATAGAGTCGAAAGACAAGACTGGAGACGTCAGTGAGATAATGTTACACGTTCGCAACATTATGTAAAAATAGCTTCCTTAACAAAGCAAAATAAAATATTTTAGAAAATTTAGCGCATTGCTACATTTTATAGAATCCTGGCAACACTCTGGAAAATAGCACTACGAAGCAACCGTAATATTTTTATTAGCCACAGATATGTCGTGCTTTCAGCATGAGAACAATTCTAAGAATACGTTTACTACCTACAGAGAAAAATCACTTTGCAAAATTGAGACCCCAATATCAAATTTTCATTTCTGTCTCAGTAATCTTTCAAGATATACGCCAACACCAGCAGAAAAGCATGTCACGCACATTGTACATTTTCATTCCCTTCGTTGTCTTTGTAAAACGTGATAAGCATTTTGCAACATGAAAACTTTTGAGTGCATCTTCTATTGTGCATATTTTCTTTCCATGGATTTTACTCGCGTAAGAGGCGCATTTCAAGTAGTTAGGAATCCCTTAGAGGTATTTCCGAATTTGAATCTTTCACTTTAAAACGGTGGTATGTTCCTAAAAGCTTTGTTAAAAGTGCGTTTACCTGCAAATTTCTACCAGCATTATGTTGTTTAGCAGCATTACGTTGAAAATTGACGCATGCTGTTTGATAATCGAATTGTTGATTTTGAAAGGGATATAAATCGTAATATTCGCAATTTTAACTTGCTAATATGGTTTTATTACTAGAAATCAATTAGATCATCTATGTTTTTACTAACATTTTTGAAACACCTGTTTCTCCTGATCTACCATAGATAGAGCTTAGACAATGGCTGATATGGATTCAGCATCGAATTTCGAAGAAGGTAGGAGTTTACTAAGAATTTCCAATTTTGACTAATTTTCCATTTCCGGATAAAAAAAAATTATTTTCTATGAAACAACTATTTTTCAGAATTGACTATAAATGAAGGTTCGACTATAACTGGCATGGATTCGGCAGCCATTTCGGGAATAGATAGGGTGTCTCACTAAGAATTTCCATTTCCAATTGCTCTTCAAATTCCGCTTCAAAACTTTTTCTTGAAATATTTATTTTTAGGATTGGTTATAGATAGGGTTCAGACAAAGACTGATAGGGATTTTGCCTCATATTCTGGAATAGATAGTGTGGCTTACTAAAAATTCTATTTCTAGTTGCTTTTCAACTTTCTCTTCAAAACTTTTTCTTAACACATTTACTTTCAGGGTTGGTTATAGATAGATTTGAGATAAAGATTTATATGGGTTTAACAGTAAATATTGCAGGGGATAGGATAATTTACTAAATATTTTTACTTCTGATAATGAAGATATCCCCTTCTATTCAAAAATTCGCATTTTCGTTAAAACATATATATATTTTTCAAGATGGGATACCGATAGAGCTTAGATGGTGGTTGATATGGATTTAGCAACAAATTCCAGCAGGACTAGGAATCTCCCTACAGATTTCCACTTCCAATGTATGAATGTATGTTCCAATTAAAAATTTTATATTTTCCTTGCAAACTTGTTTCACAGTATTCGCTATAGATGGAGCTTAGATGATGACTGACATGGATTCAGCATAAAATTTTGCAGGAGTTTGGGGATTTACTAATGATTTTCGGTTCTGGATATGTCACTTCCGGTTCGCATGACTGTTCTAAACAAATGCCCAAAGGTTAATTAAAGGTCTTAAAAGTCGCGTTAAAAATGTACACATCACACACTACCATATGCAGGTTCCTTCATAATTGTTTTGTATAATTAAAAGATGATGATCTAATGGATGTAAGAAGGACGAAAATCAGAGAATCTGCAGCAGCCGACTCTGCTTCTGCCAAAAGACATCCATCGAAGATGTTTGGAACCTGTACCCGAATTATAAGTTCGGAGGAGAAGCTGGCGTTTGCTCTAAACTTATAATGTCGGTCTTGTAAGCACGAAGTCCCGAGTTCGGGCCTGGCGACTCTCAATCGCTACAATGGTTACCCGAGCAATGGATATACGAGCACTAAAAAACCTTCTGTCTCCAACGATCTCACCTCTCAACACGAGATGGCAGCACCACGCTTAACCTGAGGCACCCACCACTCCCTTTCTAGTTGACCACGACTAACGTCACACCCGAGGCGACACGCCTCCCGGCCATTCAGTCCCTCAACTGAGTTTCGGATGAAGACACGCGGGGGTTATCTGGAATGGCCCCCTCTTCGCCGAAATTCTCATCAGGGGGGAGTGTGCGGCAGACGACTCTGCTCGTCCCAAAAGACATCCATCGAAGATGCTTGGAACCTGTACCCGAATTATAAGTTCGGAGGAGAAGCTAGCTTTTGCTCTAACCCTATAATGTCGGTCTTGTAAGCACAAGGTTCCGAGTTCGGGCCAGGCGACTCTCAATCGCTACAAATCTAACTTCTTGATAGGTACTTGAGCTTTATGATAATTATGTACCTAACAAAGAAAAACCAATTGCAACCACTTGTAGGGTTTTACAATACATCCCAAAAGAACATCGATTAGTTTACCTGTGGCAACCGAAATAGAATAGATACTTAAAGGTGAACTTTTAGCTTCATTAAATTAATCTATCATATCTCTTTTAACATGGCCGTTATTCTCGTATTAGTGGATTTATTATTAAATTATACATTGCTCATTGTGCCGCTATAAACCCTCCAATTATTTAACTTTCGCGCGAGTTCTGTAAAGGAATTATTAATTAATATGTTACCAAAAGGATTACACCAATTTAACATTAACAATAACACATTTATTAAAAACATAAAATACTTATTAATTTCAATTACAATAATTACATGCTTATTAATCATTTAGGGAGATAGCATGTGAAAGGAGATAGCATGTGAGACCCTTAACCATATACCTAACGTATTTAATAACCTGTGGATATTTGAGGAACACATACCTTCAATTTGGGCCTTGTTAGCAGCACGTGGTTAATCTCGTATATAATTACTCGCACTAACTCGTAATGCAATGTATTCACTCCTAACTTCGTCGACCACTGCTGACTCAAACACTCCACTTCTTTCATGCTCTTAGGCTGTTCCCTCCACAAGTCATAATTAAGTATCTGCACAAGTCATCATGTCGCACCAATATTCATCAGTGTCCAACCAGTCGTTATTAAGTCATATCAGTATCTCTCTACTCGTTCTTAAGTCATCCCCAGTATCTGCACATATTAGTATCCCTTTCGTCGTTCTCTTCGATCACAGGTTGTGGCTATCTTTTCCCCTCCTTTTACGGGGGTGTCATTATCCTCCTTGCTTTCATTTGTAGCATTGAGAGTGACGCAACAAGCCCCTTTTTCCATTGGTTACTTATTTAACCAATGGAACCATTCCACATCCTCGTAAGGGCCAGCTCGGCCCCCTTGTCTTGGCGCCACTAAATTTATGATTTTGTGACCTTTTGGGTTCACGTGTCGTAAAACTCGGCGCCATCCAGACTGGCAGTATTGTTTGCCGTTTTGGACATAATAATAAATTACACATATAAACTTGTCTCATCAAAGTGTGAGATATATTTCTGATCTCACATATCTCCCTTATTATTAAATTGTGCATTGCTTATTGTGCCGCTATAAACCCTCCAATTATTTAACTTTCGCGCGAGTTCTATATAGGAATTATTCATTAATATGTTACCAAAAGAATTACACCAATTTAACATTAACAATAACACATTTATTAAAAACATAAAATACTTATTAATTTCAATTACGATAATTACATGCTTATTAATCATTTAGGAAGATAGCCTGTGAGAGGAGATAGCATGTGAGACCCTTAACCATATACCTAACGAATTTAATAACCTGTGGATATTTGGGGAATACATACCTTCAATTTGGGCCTTGTTAGCAGCACGTGGTTAATCTCGTATATAGTTACTCGCACTAACTCGTAGTGTAAAGCATCCACTCCTAACTTCGTCGACCACTGCTTACTCAAACACTACACTTATTTTATGCTGTTCTCTCCACAAGTCACAATTAAGTATCTGCACAAGTCATCATGTCGCACCACTATTCACCAGTGTCCAACCAGCACGTTATTAAGTCATATCAGTATCTCTCTCGTCATTCTTATGTTATCACCAGTATCTGCACATATTACTATCTCTTTCGTCGTTCTCTTCGATCACAGGTTGTAGCTATCATTTCCCCTCCTTTTACGGGGGTGTCATTTTCCCCCTTGCTTTCATTTGTAGCATTGAGAGTGACAAAACAAGCCCCTTGTTTCATTAGTTACTTATTTAACCAATGGAACCATTCCACATCCTCGTAAGGGCCAGCCAGCTCGGCCCCCTTGTCTAGGCGCCCCTAAATTTATGATTTTGTGACCTTTTGGGTTCACGTGTCGTAAAACTCGGCGCCATCCAAACTGGCAGTATTGTTTGCCGTTTTGGAAATAATAAATTACACATATAAACTGGTCTCATCAAAGTATGAGATTTATTTCTGGTCCCACATTACCTAACATAGAACCTAACGTAGAAAATAACGTTTAGTAATTACGACGGCGTCAACGATTATGCAATTTGTTGCATAATGTAAAAAAATCATTTTTATTACTTTATTATTTATTGGAAACCTACAAAACCATTTTATTTTTCACATTACTGTCTTTCATAAAATAATACTATCATATTATATATAATATTAGCATGTTCAATTTTGAAAAGGACGTAAATCTTGAAAACATTTTAAAAGGCATAACTCCGACAATACAAAAGTAATTTTATATTTCTGAGCACAATCGACCAACTTGATAAGAATTAATATTTTATATATTTTAAGTTTTCAATAATTCATCAAATGGTCGAGAATAGATATTTTTGTTATTGATTCGAAATGTTTATTTTTAGACTTAACCCCCTTTCCAAAATCAGCAATTTAAATCCAAATGTCGTTTAAGCTTGCTGCTTGAGCAACATTTCTAACGAAAAGTGCATTATCTAAAGCATTGTGGTATTAATATTGTGATTAAATTTACGAAAGTATATGAATAAATTTAGTTTTCACGAGACATAAGAGTTTTAAGGTGTTAAAAAATAATGTACTTGACAGACTTTCGAATATTTGAAACGACCAATTACAGAATTTCTTCAGCGATTTCCAACCTTTTATACTGCCAACCAAATGATTTGTAAGGTCTATATTAAATACATAAATATAGCAATGGATAACGGCCACAATGCTTCTGAGATAAAAGTAGCTATTTTTGACTAATTTCGACATGTTGATTATAAATGTGAGCTTAAAATTCGCGGATTAGTTCTTGTCTTCGAGATACAGTTGGGAAAATATTCTAGTTGTCATGGTAAAAAGAGTGGCACTGAGTAATTACCAAAATCTTATGGAAAATCTCCTGCAAAAATTAGAGTGCATCATGTCATTGAACCAGTGGCATAACTCGTAGTAAGTGCGGTTAAGAGATGGTATAGGAACCTTGAAATATAAGGCCCCAAAGCGGGTTATAGAACAACACAACAATGTTTCATCAAAAGTGCTATTGCAAAATTAAAGTATTTTGTAGTTATTATAACGATTCTACATATAATAAAACTCAGCTTCATTGGGTATTCATCACTAATTAAGCTGATTTTAACGATAAATACGAAAATAATTTTATACAAAATGTCTAAACTTATTAAATATAAATAAAAATATTACCCAAAGTTTCAAAATCAAGGGTCCCTATCAAGCGCGAGCAAGGACGAGGTCAAACGCTTGTGAGTTCGTTAAATGACAGCTATTTACTTCGCATTTGTCTTTACTTCACAGCAGAGAGTAGCACACAAAATATAAATAGTCTAAAGATCTAACGGTTTGTTAATATAAGCTGAAACAGTGATTAGTTTCTTAAACAATTTTAACACACTAACCCCCATATTTGATTATGAATCAATGATGTTTATGCTTTTCTTGTCTATTTTCCAAATTTTTAGGGGAACCAAAAATACTATTATTTTGTTTCTGAATTTTCGACATTGCAATTATGTTGCAATTAATATTGTTGCAATACCGATGATGCAATTAATATTGTTCAAGTTTTATTTGGCCGAGGTTCTTGAGAGTGCGAGACCTAAGGCGGTTGCCTTGTTCGCTTTATCCTAACACCGGCCTTGCTTGAAACTTGGTATCACAGGTTTCATTTGACATATATTCGAAATATGGCGTTATAATTGGGTGTTGTTATTGTAAATTACTAAATCTGTGCGCATTTACGACAGTATTATTCATATGAATTTGTAGAGAATGTTATTTCCTATCAAATGGCATCTTTGAATTTGCTATACTCTATACGACGAACAAATAAATGAGGGATACATCGGTTTTTTCTGCATCTGTACACAGAGAAAGTATAATAAAAAAACGAAAGAAGTATTATTTCTTAAATGGATTGAAAAACTGAAATATATTTGAATCACGACAGCATGCATGATATTTCGTTGCGTTTACGTCATATTACGAAATTCTTAGCTTATCCATTGAAGTGGAAATGGTTTTATTACATCCTCGTGGACTCATGTCTTTTCAATAAAGTTTGTTTTAAGAATGCGTTTAACGTACCAAATCAAAATATTTTTCTTATATAAATCCGGTTTTTCTTTCTTATTTTCAGAGTTTTAGAAGCAATTCGATTTATTTAAACTATTTATCAATATCGGCTTATAACCAATTGTGTAATTGCGTAACGAACAGAAACTAACGTACAGAAAGGATACAATTTTACAGATCTGTTATTGATATCAATAGAATGCATTATTATTTTTTGTATTAAAGAATATTGGATGGTGTTTGGGAATGTATAGTAAAACCATTATTAAACTAAAGGCCAGTTTGTTAAAAATGGAATTAAATTCACCTACCAAGGAGAAAATTACATCAGAACTATTTATAACTACCTTTAAAAACAAAAATTTTGACGACATGCCAATCAGATCTTATATCAAAAACTTAGCACATCTCATGCCAATACCTAATATGGATGTTACACTGATTTATAAATTTGTACAAACCAATGGAAGAAAAATCTTTAATTACAACCGAATAAGTAAAAACATCAATGAATTCAAACGTAATGTATGTAAATGCCAAATCAGCCCATATCTCAATTCTCATCATGGACATATTATCACAGAAGACCTCAATATTGTAGATAATTCACAACAAAATTCCATTCTTCAACATGGCACTATATTCAGAATACAGGAATATAAAAATATTGAAAACGACTTTGAACAAGATCTGAAGAAGTTTACATACAAACTCGCCGGCCAACGGCCGTACCGTGCTGAAAACACCGGTTCTCGTTAGATCACCGAAGTCAAGCAGCATCGGGCGCGGTTAGTACTTGGTGGGTGACCACCTCGGAACACCGCGTGCTGTTGGCCATCTCGGGTGCGGTATCCCCGTGGTTTGCGCGCTAGATTTGTACGCTACCACAAATGCCGCCGTGTTCATGCGGAGTACGATCACGTTAAACATGTGGGTCCGTAAGTCCTTCCGAGAGGTTGGTGGTAGGGGAAGGAGGGTACGGTCCCTGTGGATGCCTCCCCCACTGGGTTCCGGTCTAAATTGGGTGGGGACTTCCCGGTCGTCCATACAGTTACCTTACACCTTTCTGGTAGGTCGGACGGTCTGGGTCTCAACAACATACAAACTCGCCGTCAAATACAGTCTGCCTATACAAGCATTTACGGAATGGAAATATCACCTGACCAAAGAGTTCAATCTGCATTATAAAAAATTACGTAAAAAAACGTATTATCCATCTATTAAAAATGCAGTTAAAAAGTGTGATGATAAATATGCTATAACTTGCACAGATAAAGTCGTTTCTAATTACTCATTTACCTGCCGTAAATATTATGTCGATACTTTAAGTAACAGTTATCAAGACACCCAAATGTATACCCAGTTACATCAAACAGGAAAAAGTTTAGAAAATAAAATAAAAGCTTTGTATAAACGAATTGGTCTTAATCTAAAAAAAGCTAATTTTCCTTATCTTGTACTTATACCGAAGCTTCACAAAAATCCAGTCAAGTTCCGACCTATTACAGTGGGATGTGGATCCTACTTAACAATAGCCAATGCAAAACTTTTAACACTTCTCAAAAATGTAATGAGAAGAATATTAGGATTCAAAAATCACAATTAAAAGTATTTAAAAATAAAAATAAAAATAAAACTCGGCAAAATTGAGAATAGGCAATAACAATCAGCTTAAGATTAGAGATTAAGAATAGATAACAATCAATTGAAACCCCACAAAAAATGGCGGTTAGTTCGAAATTGCATTCTCATCAGGACAGCCATACAATTCGAATTAAAACCGATAGAATAGCCAGTTTCTGACAATGGCGATAGTATTTAACTATAGACACCATTGGAACTGTCTACTGGCTAGTGGAAGGAGAAAAATAAATCAAAAGAATTATAGGTACTTACGTATTATCGCAACCATGACAAAACGTAATTGATGTATCGTCCAATAAAGGTCCCGATCGATTCCAAGGACAACATGCAACAAAGTGATCTGTATGAGGACCCACGTTCGAGCGGGCTCGAACTGGTTGGGGGACGTACGCACCGCTGGGACTGTGTCGTCAGACAGGCCGGCTTCGATGGACCAAGTCACAGAGCATACTAGACTCGCTTCTGGGACCGTCGCACGGCGCAAGGACCGTGACAACATGCAGCCAAGTGATCTGTATGAGGACCCACGTCGAACTGCTTGAGAAAAACCCAGAAGCGAGTCTAGTATGCTCTGTGACTTGGTCCGGCGAAGCCGGCCTGTCTGACGACACAGTCCCAGCGGTGCGTACGTCCCCCAACCAGTTCGAGCCCGCTCGAACGTGGGTCCTCATACAGATCACTTTGTTGCATGTTGTCCTTGGAATCGATCGGGACCTTTATTGGACGATACATCAATTACGTTTTGTCATGGTTGCGATAATACGTAAGTACCGAATTATACAAATCTGAAAAACAATACCTCCTCGAACAGAAACACGATGTCACAAGCATAGCTCCACGTGTAAGATAAACTAGTGACTGAGCATTTCACCTCACTTCGTCAATGCGAGTGGGCACCGAAATGAATACACTTGAACGATACATAATATGCATGGAGACCCTCAAAAATAGCAATCAGTATAGGACTCAGGACAAGTGGAAAATAGTCATTCGAAAATAGCAAACAGTATCAGACTCAGTCCAAGTGGTAAGTGAGGTGATAAGAATGGGTGAATTTTCAAATATGAGTAAACCAATCAAAGACAAATAATGCATGTGTAAAACCATTACGTGGTATATTTGAAATTATTAATAATATTATTTACAAATACTTCCGGGTATTGGTAATTTTGACAAATGCGTTTAAGATTATTGATGTGGAGAAAGTGAAACTGAGGATCAGAAAGTCGATGTATTCGAAATAGCTGGTTTAAAATGATGTTTCTAAACAATTGAATAGAATTACAAGAATGATATGATAGCAGCTTTATGATAGTGAAGTTGTAAGAATCTTTTTTATCATATAGATTGGTGATTACATGATTATTGAGGGTATCTAAATTTAGGTCTAAAAAATTAACAGTTTGACTAACGCAAGGCTCATTAGGAATTAATTCTAGGTTAGACGGGTAAAAATCAATATTTATGGGATAGGAATCATCAATGATAATACAAATTAAGTCGTCAACATATCTATATATAATATATGAATTAGAGTTAAAATGACATTCATAATAATAAAGATATAAGTTAGCTAGTATACTACTACTACAGCCACCTTGTGGTACACCAGATGTTTGTAAATAAATGTTATCACCTTGGATAATATAATTGTTGTATAACACAAAGTGCAAGAGCATAGGAAAATTTTTGACATTAAAAGCAACATGATTGGAAGATATATAGTCATGATAAAGAGAGATAATAACTTTATGTAAATCTTTAATGACAATGATATATATATATATACATATACATGTTATATACATATATATATATATATATATGATATATATATATATACATAAACATGTTATATACATATATATATATATATATTGTATTAGTACTTAAATTTCTGCCTCATCTCAAAAAACAGCACATGCTGCTTTAAATCTTTGCCAGATTCTTCTCATTTTTTGAACCATCTAAAAACATTAAATTTCTTCTTCAATGCGGACTTCCTCGGAGAAACTTATTTTCTTGATTTCACATGAATTAATCATATAAATATAATTATATATATCTTTCATATTTAAATTTACATTATAAAATTCAATGACCCAATTTATTTTCTTCATTCTATAAACTGCGTGATTCATTTCTGCTTTCAATTCAATTGTTGTAACATTTGCCAATACCCCTAAAGCATCAGTAAGGATAGTTTTTAGCACTTCGTAATCATAAATAGGCATCCTTTATAGATATCAACATATCTGCATGCCTTTTATGATACCAGATCTCATTATCAAATAATATCTTTTCAAGCGCTGTTAAATAAATTTCTTTGATCACTCTGTCAATTAAACCCCAGTTACCTTTGATGTACTTAAGATATCGTTTGTAAAATCAAAGATTTTATGTTTGATACTTTTAGGGTGCAATGTAAAGTTTAAATATGGATCTAAAGTAATTCCTAAATATTTTAACACTTCAAGCTTCTAAAATGTGTTTTGCAATGTTCACTTTTGTCACAATGTTTACAATTGCTTCAAATCTGCTTTGTACGGCGCAATAATCAGTCGAGTTCTTTCTCTATAAAGATGTAATTCAAATTCTTAAGTCCATTCATACATACAATTCAATGTTTCGAATAATTCATTGTTTAACTTTGTTAGCACTACTTACGACAAATAAGAAATTATCCACAAAAGTCTATAACCCATGACTCCACTATCTTCTATAGAATCCTCTAATTAAAATATTAGCCATAATAAGCCACCGGATTTGTCCTGAATTGAACCCCTATAGCAAATCTTGATTATAATCCTCCTCAACTTGGTATTTACATTATTTGAAAAAAAAATCTACAAATACTTCAAGCAGATTCTCTTTTATCTTCAATTTTGATAAAAGACGTTTCATTTTATTAAAATTATTAGAGTTAAAAACTCCTTTCATATCAAATGATATCAAAGCTGATTGAAATTTTCTTATTGTTTTTTATAACATGATCCAATTTTCTTTAACCATCATTAGTTCCCACCTTTGAGATAAATAATTTGGCGTTCACAGTACATAATCTGTTATTTCGATCTCGTATACTAATCAATTCGTAATCATTTTATCATAGATATTTCTCCAAACCGAGAGTAAGTCTATAGGTATGTAATCTTCTGGATTTTATTTACTTTTTCCTCTTTCTTCTAATAGTACTATCTTCGCTTTTCCCAAATTCTTGGAAAACATCCCAATTTGTAAAATAAGTAGAAGATCTTTATTAACCACAGTTCATTTATAGTCATAATTTATTAGAATATTTCAAGTGATATGATATCCGGTCTAAAAGTCTTTCTAACTTTTATGTTCTTGATTGCCCATTTTACCCCCTCGGCAGAAATACGTTCGTCTTTATTTTTTCTAACGATGAAACCTTTTTCTATTTCATCAAATGAAACACCAGGATTTTATTTAAAGTATATTTACTACCATATTTAACTACCATCATTTCTTTTAATTCAAATTTAATTGTATCATTTTGGACTACCTGTATTTTTACAATTAGCTCCAAAACTAACTGTCTTTCTTTGTAATATCACTTAACAAATTTGTTAATGATTCTTTAACTTTTACAATATTACTTCTTAATTTATTTCTATATAATCATATTCTGAATATAATTATATATTATAATAATCTTAATTATGTATAATTAGGTCTTGCGTGTTCCCTTTTATATTTCGATTTAAGTGCTCCCCGATAATCCTCATTTCTTTCTTTCTGATATCTTCTTCTGATAGCCTTTCAGCGACGAACTGACTCTGACCTTTCAGCGACGAACTTGAAATTCAATGTTCCACTATGCCATATTCTTTTTCATCGGTATTGTTCTAATTTTGTAAAATTTGCTTTTATTTTAAGCTCCTGCTAAACGTTTAGTGATGATCTGTACTTCCAAGTTTAATTGATCTTTAACACTTAACAAATTACAATTATTTCTTCAATACTTTATTTATTTCAACTCTTAATTTAAAACAATTCAAATATTTTAACTTTATCATTGGTGTAATGTCCTCAGTCACTGTTTCAATATTTACAATATCAACACTAAAGGAGATGGGTCACTCAATGCGACAGCATCGAAAACTTGCCTATTTTAAAATTTATCTGGTTCTTGTATTTTGATAAGAATAAAGTCTATCCAACTTCTTCTTCCGACAGGCAAACTCTACCTCAACATCTTCTTCGTTACTAGGCATTGGTCGTTATTTTCACTTTCTCTTATTTACGGCCACCAACGATTGCTGTTCCGAAGATTTGTCGTTACGGGGGAAACCATGTGAAAGTGTCAATTGATAACTCGAGAGAACTCTGTGGAAATAAGGCTAGTCAATTAAATAGTCACAACTTTATCACAGTAGAGTCCTGGATATATTCTGAGATTTTGTCCATGACTAATACGTCAAATAACTCACAGAAGACACTTTTCCCTTCGTCCCCATGATATACCATTGTCCACTGGTTGATTTACCATTGATTTACCATTGGTGAAAATTAACAATTGTCCGCAGTCCCCCAAGCAACAGAAAATAGTTAAATATTTAAAGATTTCCATTGAAGTCCATCTGTGTAAGCTACAGCAACCTTGTTCACGCTTAGGAATGTAATCTTTTGAATCTTGATATAGACAACGAGGCTGAAACATTTTATCATACACTAGAAAGCATTTACCATTTCAAAAAGAATTCACTTTTAAGGATTATGTGTCAGTTGATAAGAACTTTAAGTATACCACCGAGGAAATATCTGAAGAGGATCTCAAAAGTGCTTTTTTGAACACTGATAATGAAGTAATGGATTCTTCTGATGATAAAATAAATGAAGTCTCCGAGATTCCTCCCCGTTTAAAAAAATGTCGCGAATACAATTAAAGTGATTTGGAAATTTTGGGGAAGTCAAGAAATTGGTGAAGTATACTTTCATGGCATCAAGCATTTAGAAAATGCTGTCGGTGAATATCCTAGACTGAATTTACAGCAGACACAAATAACAGTATTATTCAAGACAAGCCAGAAAGTACGTGGTAAAATCTTTTGCTTTGCTTTATTTCTGCAGTGCGTTGCAAAAAAATTGATTTTTTTTTATCTTTAGCTTTAATTTAAATTATTAATTTTTAACCTTTAACTTTACAATAATTGCAAGGCTACATACTAGTCAACTACATATTTGTAACTTTACAATAATTTTAAGGCTATTTACTAGTCAGCTACAGATTTGTATAGTTTAAATAAATTAATAACTGTTCAAACTTGATAAACTCTTCATCAAAATATTTTTTGAAGTTTGAACATTTTTTTATCTTATTCCTTCCTCTTCCCTACTTTGTTAATAGTGTCTAATACAGAGTGATATCCACGAAGTAGCCATATTCCCACATATTTTAAGGGGTTAAAATTAGTTAAAAGGGGCGATCAAAGTTCCTGATGAACATGAGATTATTATGGTGTGCAAAAAATGCAGCCCCTACGGTGTCACAATCATCTTCATTTCTGAAAAACTTCTCCCACACTAACTTAGTTTCACTGGAATTTTGTGTATTGTGCTCTGAAGCTGGCGGAACATTATAGGCATTGAATCTGATAATTTTATAATTCCATGAGAGCATAAATAGTTTCCCTTTCATTCAACCATTTCGATAGTTCAGATTTCTTCTTCAAGAAGTATGTTGTTTTACACCTGCTGACTATAAGCCTCGTATAACTTACTACTTCCACATCACTATTAGAAAGGAAGATTGATCAGACAGAGTTGTTCAAGCTCTCATAGAAAGCCCTTTGTAAAATTGAAGGATCATCTACGCTCCCTCTCTTGTGTAGAATGTGTTTTCTTGTAACACAGTGTGACCAACCTCAACACGGTAAGCTTTTTTGTATTATTTCCTATTGTTTCTGTACTACACAATGATGGTGTAATTTCGGTATTGTCAAAAGCTGTCACAGGGCTTTCTAGTTACCTCGGCACAAATTAATATTTGTTTATTTTCTCTAAAGAAAAATTAAAAGTATTTTTTCTTTCAATTTTGTTAACTTTTGGTTATTTTTGCTTTCAGGTAAAAAGTGTACCTGCTATCAGGCAGAAAAAAGTCTTGCATATAAACAAAGTTAAAAAGATCTCGTAGATTTAATGATTTTCAATTTTTGTATGCATAATTTAGTAAATTTTCGTAGACAGTTAATAGATTATGTGGGGAAAATTTGGCAACAATGTTTCAGTGTTTACTCGTTGAATCCGAATGTGATCTTTTTACTTATTTTAACTAGCTGCGACCCTACTATTTGGTGCAGTGTTCTTGAGTAACTGACAGAACAAACGAAGCAGGAGATGGACATACAGCATTTACATATTTATATAAAATATAAAAATAAAATAGTATCGATAAATATTAAAGGTCTGCATAAATATTCCATTTAATACTTTTAGCAATCACGCTATGCGGTGGAAATAACTGTTACCTATTTAGGGATTAACAAACGATTGTCCAAATAACTGTAGTTAACAAAATGATTAACAAATGATCTTAATGGCTAAAAATAAATTTAAATGAAAATGTAGACTTAATATCGCAGAATTAGTACCGATACGAAATCCACAACGAAAGTCATTTAAAATGTTGGAATGTTTCTGGGCAATTTTTTATTTCTGAAATAGTCATAACGAAATGTATTTGAAATTTTACACACTTCCAATATATTATACACTCATATTTATTGAAAATAAGCATAAATTCGGTACCTAAAGGTCAATGCTGAAAGAAAAAATAGGCGTGACTAAATAAATTATTGATACATGTTGACCCGGTATTTTACAATTAAACCTTATCGATATTTTCTAAACAATGTTTTTTTAAATAATTGAACATAATTATCAGAAGTTTGAATTTGTTTAATTTCTAATAGGATTATATTGTTGCGAACTTGCTATGTTCCATTTGGCGCCTCCTCTTTCGTCTGTCTTGAAAGCCAGGCGAAGAATATATAGTGCATGACGTTAGCATGATGTGCGGATGACGTGAGCCCAGGGTTGCCATAATTTCCCAGTTGGAAGAAGGGTTTCCAGATTTCGTGGTTTATCGCCAATTAGGCGATATTTGGCGATTTCCGAATTTTTTCAGAAACTTTTGGATAGAACGATTATTCTTTGAGATATAGGGGTTTCTAGAAGTTTCTATGAAGAGACTCTAAAAAGAACGCACCCTTCCGTTACAGTGAAGTTGAATGGACATGACACGAGCTACATTGGACTGTGCTTTTTGTCAATGTTTTGAGCATAGTAGCGGCTGTTTTGTGAAATTTCTTTCGTCAACATTTCGAGAATAATATCTCTTATTCTGTGAAATGAGTGAAGCATTTAAGCGCTGTCTGGTTGAATTACTGTTCCTGTGTATTTTGGGCTAGTGAATAAACGCAAGTTATCCAGAAATCTGAACTCGTTCTTGTATGTTGTGTTTACATCCATGATACTAGAGCATACTTTTCGTAACAACATGGACACCAAATTCTTCAAAACTCCTTTAAATTGCTATATACTGTCCAAAAGTGTCGGTAAAGAGGAAAAAAGATTTTTCTAAAACTTATACGAAATGTTGATGACAAAGGAATCGAACCCCTGAATAATTGCAGCATTTACCTACTTTGCGTATGGTTAAAAAAAGGCCCTGGATATATAGTTCGTCAAATGGCATTAGAAATTAAAAATTGTGATCGAAAAATAATCATAGCACATCAAAAATGTATTTCACACTCAAATTTCATTATTTGAAACTAATTATTACTATCACTACTAAATTGAAAGTGAGATCTTATAACATGCAAACTTTTAAGCCCCCACTTTGAGATTAAATTACCGTTTACTTTTCTGGATGAAATTACGAAAACCTAATTCCAGACATTAAAATTACTTTTAAGGCTCAAATCATGTACCATATACATGTATGGGTGTATATGCTTGTATGAAATTTATAAATAAAATTAAAAAAATAAAAATGAAATAAAATTAATTTTTCCCACTATGGCTGAGAATTTAACCTCAATCAACGGCAGAGAAGGATTTCTTAATAATTTGTTACATCTATTTTACGACTTTTCATTTTTCTCGGACCGTGGCAAAAGCAAATTAATCTATATAAATAAAATTGAAAATATGTCTCTCTGTCTGCCTGTCTGTCTGTTTGTTCCGTCATCACGGGAGAATGGCTACATCGAATTTGATGAAATTTTGTGGGTAGCCTGAAAATAGTACTACTTAAAATTTAGTCTATTTCTGGAATTTCTACGATCAGTGGTTCTCGAGATATTAGTAGAAAACGAAATTTTCGTTTGTCTCATCATCACGGAAGAACTGCTGAACCAAATTTGATAAAATTTTGTGGATAACCTTGAAATAGCACCCCATAAATTTAGCCCAAGTGTCGAATATCTAAGACCAGTGGTTGTCGAGATATTAATGAAAAACGAAACATTTTCCTAGGAGTTCTACTCTCTAACTCCGTGGTTTATCCAAACGAAAAGCTTGAAAATCGTTTGAAAGTGAATTAAAACTTTATCTCTGAGTTTGATGGGAGATTTTTTTGCGCCAATTAGTCACTTTCTGAAAACATGAATTGTTTGAAACATGATTTAAATGGGAAATCTATCTCCATGGTTTATATTTCACAAGCTTTTACTGAACAATGAAAAGTATAAAGAAATCAAAATGGCTATTAAATTTCGCATTTTATGAGGAAGATTCTATCTTATATCATGTTGCTTAGAAACGCAATTAAATTACATCTGTCTGTTAATTTTAATTATTATTTTTTCGATTTGAATAATAAATAAATAGATATAAAAATATATTTTAGAAAAAAACGATTTGATTTTTCTTATAGAAATTTTTGACTGGATAATATCAATTACGGTCTTCAGGTTAAAACGTTATTATTATTGATATTTTCGGGGATTATTGATTCAGTGATTATTGATATTTTCAAGTTATTATGCAATTGTTTCATTACGACAAAAATTGTTTATTTCATATATTGTACGTTGTACGAGTTATCTTCTACAAATATACGGGTATATCTTCTAATCTACGAGAATATAAGTAGTACAGGTATATTGGCATATGTTTTGATATATATTGGCATATATTGGAATTAATTACGACCTTCTGGTATAAAGAGTACGGGATTATTAATATTTTCAATTTATTACGTCATCTCTTTTATTTTGGCAAAGATTTTTGAGACTCATATTGTAATAAGGGTGATTTGCTACTAACACACTGGCTTATTTTATAATCTGCGACAATATAAGTTAAACGGGGTTGCATATATTGATTCAATTCCTTTTTTTGTAAATTTGCTTACAAAAGGGGCCCAGGATGTTTTATTCTTCAGATCTGTCCGTGAAGATAATTTTGCATAGTGTGAGGACAGATATTCTTAAACTTCTCTTTAGAAGCAATAAATTTAACATATTAACAGAATTTGCACATGATTGCGAATTATAAGTTTCTTTATATTATATACTCCGTACGAAGAACGGGTATGCTGCTAGTATATGAATATAATTATGTAACAAAAATAAGAAGGATTGAAAATTGGCAAGAAAATTGAAATTTGACGGATTGGAAATGTACTTTGTCACCGAGTACAATATATTTATGTTTTTTCAATTTTAGAAATGCTAAAATATATTTATCTTTTAGATTAAAATAAAAATATATGTACCGCTTAGCTGAACATACAATTGATCCAACATTAATTACAATCGGTTCAGTAGTTAAGGCGGTACGTTCGTCAACACGGAAGAATAAAAGGCAGAAACGACAATCGCAAAAAGTGCCATTTTAAAGTATTTTTTAAAGTGTCTACCGCACCAATTGTAATTCTTTTTGTTTTGTTTTCTCAGCTTTGACACGGTTTTATAGAGAAAAAGAAAAGTATTTTGCTTTTCTGGAGGCTGAGTTACAGATCCCTGGTAACCTGAGTTTGTCAAGTATAATATACACTTGTCAACTACGCATTGGGTCTTGAGGATTTGGAGGGCCGTAACACTTCCGCATAGTTAAAATAAGATTGCAAGTGAAAAAGCTGACAAAAGTCCAATTTTGGCCCAAAATAGATGTTGTACTAGATGTACAGTATTTCAACCATGAGAACTCTTCTCACTACCTTTCTCAATTATTATTTCAATTATTATTCCTTAAAGAGCAGAAGTTAGTGCAATGGATAGCAAAAAATCAATATAGTGAGAAAATGTGGAATTTTATTGATATTTTGAACATTCTTCGGTCCCAGCTGATTTGAAAAACATTTTTTGATATAAAGTAATAAAAGATAATTTTGGCCGAAAATGAACGTCTGCGTATACAAAGAACTGAAACCAAAGCACCTACATCACCACTCTTCGACAGTCTTTATGTTTATTGCTATTTATCAGAAATGCTGAACGCTGAGATAATGCTGAACATTTTCATGTGCAAAATTGCAGACACTCTATGTAAATTAGCACTTATTTTATCTAGCTTTTTCTTCGAAACTAAACTTAGTATGTTAAAGTAGGCAAAAGACTACATATACTGCGACGCATTGAAAAGTAAATTTGGTAATTATTTTATTTGATTATTAAGTGGCCGCTAATCGTAAATTTCTGTACATTGACGAAGTGATAACCCACCATATTAATTTATTGTGTTGTCCAGTGTTTCTTCTGAAAAGCAATTTGATTAATAATACTATGAAAAAAAATTCACTTATCCAATAAAAAGACATTAAATTGCTCAAACAAAACTTTATTAATTCTTATATTTAATATTAAATTTTAGTATATCTTAACTTGAACTCAATAATTATCTTAACAATTTAATATCTTGTACAAAATTTTGGTTCCTTTGACTTAACTGAGTCGATAGTGATACAAATCCATTTTCTTACCGACTTCTCGTCCGGCTACGCAATACCTCATAGTCAATATGAAAAGTTTACGTTTTTGCTTTTTGGAGTGCTGTAGGTCATTTTTGAACATCTTTCACTAAAAGCACTTTTTACGCGCACATTCAACCACGCAGACATTTTCGTACATTATTAACCCTGATATTTTAGAGAGAGACTATCAGCACATTTTTCAGGCTTGTATCACAGCAAGTCTTTCGAGTGTCTCAGCAGCACACTTTTGCGTGCTAATACAGCAGCAAATAGTTATATCTAATGTCAGGAACACATTTTTAAGTGCTACTACAACAGCAAAAAAATATCGTATCTCATGAATCTTCCTTGATGCACAGGGGCAACTTCGATTTCCCCCCTTGTCTCTCATTGGTACCACCGTATATATTTGCCAATTTGCTCAAATCATCTGGGCGTGGTCTACATTGGCTTTCATCAGTTATTTTGTAATTTCCAACAGGCTCGCTTGCGTCCATCGTTGTATCTCTCAAGCTGGCATGCTTCATTTTTTGCTGGTAAATAAATTGGATAAATTGTCCGCTCATTATAAAATTATGCGTCGCCTTGTTGCCGAGCCATATCAGGAATATGAAACTACCTCAACTGTATCCCTACATATACCTTAAAATGTACATGATAAAATGTAAAGAACGTCGATCAAATGTGGAGATGTGGGGAAAATGGTGGAGTCTTTACACACTCCAACCCCCTGAAACTTCCCATTAACCTACAAATTTGAATCTTTGCACACTTATACCATGACACAAAACCTGCAACTGAATTTGATTTTTGTTTAATACGTCTATCTTCGATAGTCGAGATGCACTGTTTTGGAAAATAAAACTTATTAAAATTTGTTACAACCAAAATTTTGAGTTTCCATGTCTTTGGCAGGTTTAAATACTAGTAATTTAATAAACGTGTATTTATTTCCTATTTTAACGCTTTCTTTACATGTGCTTTGTGATTTTTGAATTGAACAGATGATAAAAATATATTAACTTTTTAACACTTTAATTAAGCTATTAGAGTATTTCCTAAAATAAGTTCCAAAGAGCCTGTTTATATGTTTCTATATTTAAATTCCTCTTGCACATTGTTCACCCATTAATCAACATTTCGGATATTGCATAATTTCAATATTGCATATCACATATTTTCGAATCCCGCTAATTGGATATTGTTATAAGAGACTTCGTAAGAATACAGAATAGCAAGTCCTTAATAAGAAACCATTTATATGAATGAGAAACATTTTTTCCGAAGTATAATCTCATGTTACTTCATTATTCCATAAGATTTATTGATTACGTACTAAGATTTCCATAGATACTTCGCTTTATTTAATTTAGTGAAAATATTTTCTGAAATAAATATTTTATTAAATTGTAATTAAAGCATTTAACTTAATAATATATAGTAACAGAATAGTGGATCAATATACAAATTGATTTTAACAACTGTCATTTGTTACTTTCGCTACATACGTAGTATAACGTATAGGGAAAGTATTATAAAGGAATGCAAAATTTTGCAATATCTGTATATTTGTGTGAACGTGTGTATATTTGTGTATTTATACTAGAGTGTATGTTTGTGTGTATGTTAATGTGTGCGTCCTTGAGTCTGTAATCTCCATATCCCACGAACAAATGAAGCGTTTTGAAAATAATTTGGTACTTTGGTCATTTTGGTTTGAACATAATTTAGTTACTTCAATTAGTGAATAGTGGAATCTTATTAAATTTAAACGCGATCGAATATTCGAATGAGTCCCCCATCCCCCACCAATGATTTTCGAATTCATTTTTGAAAAATCAATCAAAAATCACAACTTTAATAAGAGTATTTAAACAATAATTCCATACACGTAATTTTTTATTAGAAAATGAATGATATAAAGAGAATTAATATTAAAACCTAGCGCAATTTTTTTCTACTGTATTATGAACAGACTGCAACAGTTCTGAAATGCATATATACTAATGTAAGCTCGTAGATGTGCAAGTAATTTAGTCTTTACTTAATTAAATAACAATTAATTAAATTTTGCATCGCCAGTATTAATGCAGATTTCAGGTGGTCTAGCCCAATCTCTATTTCTCTGTGATTGGTTGCTGACGAAAGCGTTACGACTACGTCAAACGGTGGTGTTAGTTAATACACTTGGAGTAATGCTGCCTATTACAAACAAAAGAAAGGTTTTACAACTATTGTTGTCATAAACAATTATGATTAAAATGTAATTATTATTGCACAACATTTATGTAGTATTGTTGTAAATATGTAACTGGAAGTTACATATTTACAGTTCGCAGTAGCAGTGAAAGAGCTCACGAAGCTGGATCGGAGGAGAGCATCAACAATCTATTGGTGGAGCCTCAATGGAAGTATTACACCTGCGTAGTAGACGGATAAAAAGAGCTCGCGGAGCGAGTTTTGGCGGCTAGTAAGCTGCAGCAAGTGGGAGGAGCCCCCGGCTCCAGGAGTTAGCAAGCAGCAGTTTGCCATGACATGGGGTAGTGCGTGTGCTCAATTCCCCTATGCGTGTGATGCGAAGGACTCACGAAGTGGATTGCTGACCGCCAACGAACAAGGAGCGAAGCTCCAACAGTGCATCGCATCTGTGTAGCAGGAGTTACGAAATGGCTCATGAAGCAAACCCCTGTCAATTATTGGCCACCCTCCTCTTCGCTGTCGCTTACGCGCAGGGCACGAAGACAGTCGTATGAGTTATCTAGGCTGAAAAACGTCAAGAATCCAATTTAAGTGGTTATTTTGCACCAGAAATTTAAGGGAAAACCACCAACGGGCACGAAAGAGCTTGCGAAGTGAATGCTACAAAGACAGGGACGAAGTCTCCTGGCTCGCGAAGCGAGTTGTGGGTATTACAGAGCGTCAACGAGCAAGGGACTTCACCCCTCTTAAAAGAAAAAGTTTGTTTAAGAAAGTTTATTCATTGTATCTTAAAATTGACTTCAAGACATATTCAAATATGTGAATCTAACATTTTGACTGCTTTGTTTAATAATTCAACAAAAAAAAATTTTGTCATCCGAGGACAAAGTAAAATAGCATAAGTAAATAGTAGAATATTCTACCGTTATATTTATTCCTCATTCTATTGTAACACACAATCAGTTAAGCTTAATCGAAAATATCTGAAAGTTTGAATATTCTTTTTCAAAATAGAATAGGTAACGCGAGTAGTTGAAAATATCGATAATTCCAACAAACTTAATATCGAATAAAACATGCTTGCGACACTCTACTTGCAACATTCAGTGAAACGCAAGCGAAGGAGTAATGCTATTCATTTGGAGATTTGATTCATCTAATATTTTCGCTTTTATTCAAACTAGAATAAATATAACAAAAATTGCCTGTCTTTTGCAACATTTTTTACTTGTTTACATAAATATAGTTTGCAGAGTAAAAACAATTTATTTTCTAAGTAAATGCCACGATTATTTTTACTCGAATAAACTTATCCGAGAAAGAATAATCTGCTTTTACTCTATGAAAGGGAACTGCTTTCATAAATAGGTCGGCAAATTCTAATCAGAAAATAACAAAACGCAAACTAACTAGTCTTCAATAATACTAAAAGTAATCATGCGGAGTTTGAACCTAGGTCATTAAATGTGAAATTGTATACCAAATAAATAAGGGAATAAGCAAAGAGAGCATATTTTCATTTTGTATGGAATGTTTATTTTCGTATATAAATATATCCCATTAAAATTGGATATATTATCAGTAGATAAATCAAATTCACACTGAAAATATAAAACAAATTACTTTCTTAAATATAAAATATTAAAAACTGCCGCTCTTTAAACAGAAAGATTAAAATTCCTATTTATATTCTTGTATAGAACATTTTAATATTTTTTGTAAATCTATTTGCAGGCTAATAGCACCGTTCTGTCTTCATAATTCGAAGCTGTTGATTAAACTTAAATAATGGTGCCGTATCTCTCTGTCAAAAAGAAAATGGTGTTGCTGTTTAAAATGTTGCTGTTTTGATCCTTGACTGGAATAGTTGTTCATTTTCAAATACTTTTTTTAATCACACCTTTCGCAAAAGTTTCTTATTATTCATAAAATGTTTTTATTTAATTAAGATACCTCTAGTTTTGTCTTAGTTTCACTCCGCGCGCATTAAAATGTTTAATAAGCATAATAGTATCACCCGCAATAAATCTGAAGCATTATTGAAATATTTGATTGAATATCACGGGTGACTAAATATCTGCCCACACGTAGTTTAAAAATTTACTGTACCAGAAAAACTAATTTTTGGAATTCATGATGGAATATGGCAGGTTTTGGTGTGGAAGCTTAAGGAACTACATACTATTTGGATTGTTCTTGTAACAATTTTTTTCAGCTTGTCACTTTCACGTTAGTTTTCATCTGCTACGATACAGGATAGTAGAGGCAAATCATTATGTAAAGTTAATAGCACCGGAATAACATGATTAGTAACATCCTAAGTGAAATCAGTGTTTTATCATTAGTGATCCCATCATTAGTAAAATCTTATTAATACCATTAGTAACACTAGAATAGCACGACTAGTAGTAATACAGCTGACTTCAATAGTAAAGTTACATTTAAAGTAAAGCCAAAAATAGCACCAATCATAACACCAGGTTAACTTCATTAGTAAACTTAAGTTAACACAATTTGTAAAAGTAGTGTATAGACTTTATTAAGTAGTGTATAGTCGTTAGGCAGTGTAACATCATTATTAAAATCAGGTTCACTCAATTTGTAACATCAAGGTGACACCTCTAGTTAGAACAGGTAGCACCTTTTTTGATGTCAAAGTTATATAATCAATTAACCCAAAGTAACACCATCAACAACAGTGTAGTAACAATCAACAACAGTGTAGTAACCATCAACAACATGGGTAGTAACACCAAGATAACCCTATTAGTAACACTATTCGTAACACGTGGATAAACTCATTAGTAGCAACAGTATAACCCCATTAGTAATAATAGAGAGACAACATTAGTATTACTAAAGTAACACTATTAACAACATCATTAACGTGTTCCAAATTCTAATGGTCTGACTACTAACTTACTGACCATTTGTTTGCTACTGGAGAATTACTGATTAGTTTGTCTCCCAAATTTTTAGTGTGACAAAAATTGCCATTAGATCACAGACATTTATATGGTGTTAGTTTATTCTATAATCTTTTCACTAATGATTCTAATACACTATGCATAGAATTTAAAATATACGTGTATCAGTGCAATTTTCTATTTGCAAAAGATTTTTATCAGCTGATTCATATTTATGTTCCTCTACCAGGGCAAGTATGAGCTCAAGTAACCACGACCATTACCCAAACGTCCTGTATGTCCACAACTTTCATGGACCATTATGAATTTATATATTTTATCTTTAATATATAGACGATTTTCAACTGGTACACAGTGGCAAATTGGGCTGTCATAAGGTCATAGAAGGGTACCAAGTAATTTCAAGGAGAGGAGAAAGCAAAACAGTAACTATTTCTCTTCCATTTTTGTAATATTGGAAATAGCAAGCAAAATAAAAAAAAATAATTAAAATAGATGATTCTACATTGCGCTACTATTAAGCCACCTGATAGTTTTGCTTCGGTAATCAGAAAAAATATTTGTGGTTGAAATAGCAGAAAAGTATCCAAGCATAGTAATAAAAGCCACTATGCATAAAGTAAAATAAAAGCAACAGGCTTGCATTTCTTTTTTTTTATTTTCATATTTGGGCAAACTGGCCTAAGTTATGACTAAAATTAACTCAAAATATAGTCACAGACTATTTAGTCTTGGGGTAATAAGCATTTGTTCAATGTTAACATCTGACCATACATCTCACATTTGTTCTTAAAATACCAATCGAAAAAGCTGATCGATTATTAACTGTAATATATTTTTTTCAGTTTCAAAATTTAAAACCATTGTTTAATTTAGTGAAAATAAATTACTAAATACATTGAAAAAAATATATTTTATGTAGTTTTGCCTACAGCATATCTTAACATTATATCGACAAACATCTTTGTCATTACGGAGATTTTACTAGTATTCTCATCTGGTTTCCACTTCAAATAATTATTCAAAATAAACGGGAAAATAAATATAAACCTAACCCCTACGGTAAATTAAGAAAATATAATGCAGCTGTAATGTTCATAAAGGAGCTTTAGAGGTCCATTCTTTAAATGCTAAGAACCATTGTTTTACACGAATACTACAGTACAAGAACTTTCAAGACACCTGGCATTTTGAAGCATTCTGAAAACATTTTTTGACTTGCTGATTACCTGACATTTTGAAAAACAGAGGTTTTGAAAAAAGAACAAGGTCATAAAACTCTTCACCGATTGCAGCTCGCAACTTTCTTAATAGTTCCTATTTCTTCTAAATATTAAAAAAAGGTGATAAGAATTATAATGAAGAATAATATGAGTAAATGCATTAATATAACATTTGATAGCATTCCTTATTGGAAAAGAAGAGGTGTGAGAATAAAGAAAGAATAAATATTTTTTGTTTAAAGCATAGAAAGCATTATATCAAAGTATTTCTAAGTAGAAAGCACTTTGGGAGAGATGCTATATATCTTTCCATAAAAGTAAACTGATGTATTTGGAATATTAGATCAACTGACTATTAAGACTAACTAACTGGTCTTGGCGAAGTATTGAATAACCGATCTCTAACTAGCCAGATGGCGCACTTTCCAATGAGATACTAAAACAATTATTTTTTTTTCCATATTTTAAGAAGAACCTACATTATACCGTTTCCCTTTTAATATCGAAGCGCAACTTCAGATCCAATCGTTTTCCCCATTCCTTCATATTGATACAGGTTAGCATCTCTTCGGCGTAAGTTTCCGGGAATTAAAACTTCTGTCATACATCGCAGAATCTTGAACCAATTCTAACAATCAGTATTATTAAGATATCGATCATCCGCTACATCGAATGTGTAGGACTAAGTTTCTCGGACGTCATTGTGGAGAATACAGATCTAAGTGGATATGGTATCAGCAATTTCTGGTAGGCGGTAAGGGAGTATATCCATTTATTACTAAAAAATATTCCCTTTTTTCTCATTTTAAATGTACTCTGGTATAGTTTTCGTCATAAAATGTTATTTTTAATAATAGCCTGACGTCGTTTATACTAGTGGGTGGTCCATTCTAGTTACAGTATTAAAAATTGACAAGCCCGTATCGAAAGTACAGTCCATTGCTGTATTGGCAATTTTTCTTGATTGTCTTTCATTTTTACTTTCTTTATATACATAATGTATAAGGAACGTATTGTGACGGGCTCGAAAATTCGAATTCGAGTTTTCGACGGGAGAGCACGTTTCAAGCATCCCTGATCACGAATCAAACATTTTTGAAGTGATGTGTGTGTGTGTGTGTGTATGTGTGTGTGTGTGTGTGAAAGTGTGTGTGTGTTTGCAAGACCTGGAAACTGGGGACATTCGTATGTTTACACACCAACAAACCGCGGACCACCTTCACACCGCGGACGTCCTCGGTTTGTTTTATTGCGAAAACGTGAATCTGAGGACTAAATTTATAATGTAAAAGTTTTTTTTTATAAATCTGGAGGTAGTCCTCGATTAGTAGGCTTATAGTGTATTGTGTGTATGACGCGCTCATCAGGTGTGTATCCGATAAAATCGAGGTCCCCGCTTTCATGTTATAAAATGTGTTTGGACGGAGGTCCTCGGTTACTCGTAATTTCCACACGTTTGATATTACACAACCGGTTTTGGGTACTTACAAGTCAAAATTGTAGGTTTTTTTATTCATCGTATTGATTATTTTATTCTGCGCTTAAAGATTGAATTGTATTTTTACTTTAATGCCGTTTCTAACTGTTTGATATATGCATAATTCCCTTTTCAAGTCCGTAAGCAAGGAGTAGTTTTTTGGGGTTAATCTCTCTTCGGAAAAAATCTATGAAAAGTACGTAAACATAAGCTCGTACCAGACCTACCCCCCCCCCTCTTTATTATTCATATTTAGGAGGGGGCTCTCACGGAAAAAGTTGTCAGGGTCCCAGCTGGGGATGATGCTGGCCTGATCTGTTATCAACACAGATTATTTTTTGTGAATGCTTAAGGATATATTTTTCGGACGTGAAGCTGGGGAGGGGGGAGGGGGAAGCCCTCAAATCCGCTATTGTCAGAAACAAGACGTTTCGCTACATTTTTCAATGTGCTAAAATAGAATGAAAAAAAGTGTTCCAATTATTTTTAATCATTCTAATCCTCACTTTAACAAATTTTAATTTTAATTTAGAATAAAATCCAGTGTAGTCGATCAGTTATATTTTGTAGTTCAGCATGTAGACTTTATTTCAATAAATCTAATTTTTAGCTGTGCAAAAAGTTAACTTGGCAGAACAGGCTTCATCTATTTTCAAATTTATTGCAATGGAATTAGTAATATTTCATTTCACACACGCATTTATTTTTATGCTATTGTTAGTTATACATAGGCTGTAGGATCTTGTCGGAGATCGCGTTAAGGTTGGTCCCGCCTGAGATAGCCAAAGATTTATTTTGGGGACTTAAAACTGCAAATAAAGCAATAAACAAAGCTTCAAATCTTACACACAATAAACCGCGTTTACCTTACACCTTTCTGGTAGGTCGGACGGTCTGGGTTTCAACAACAACAACAACACAATAAACCGCGGACATTTTTTACACTCGGTGAAACGCGGACATTTTTTACACACAGTAAAACGCGGACATTTTTTACACACAGTAAAACGCGGACATTTTTTACACTCAGTAGAATGCGGACATTTTTTACACACAGTAAAACGCGGACATTTTTTACACACAGTAAAACGCGGACATTTTTTACACACAGTAAAACGCGGACATTTTTCACACTCAGTAGAATGCGGACATTTTTATACGCAATAGAACGGGGACAGAAATTATCGATTAGCTAGGCTATTATTATTATTAGGAATTCTTAGCAACTTATATACCGAACATCAAACTATTAATATTCCAAATTCAAGAACTTTTTAATCAAAGAAATTCATTACGTACCGTTTATTAGAAAATAGAAAAGCTTACAAAATTATTCTAAAATCCAAATGTTAAAAATTTACGTTCCATGTCCAGTGTGATATACCGCCCGTGTAGGGAACAATGAAAACATTATTTCATTTTATTATATTATTTTTAATAGTTAAGTTATTCTTTACTATATCTTCGTTTTGTATTAATGTTTTTCTCTATATGTTATGATTAACTCATGCCTCCATAACATGAGTTTATTGCTAATAAAGAAAGTTAACAATATGAAATATAAAGAATTGCATATATTAAAAAACAAATAATGGAAATGTATTTTAAAAAATGACGGGTATTTAAAGTTAGTATTACTAAACAAATATCTAATTAGCAAATTATTCAGTTAAGTAGGAAAAAGAACCCAGTAAAATGTTTTCCATATTAAGTACGGAGGAAACATAGAGGATTTTATTGGAACTGAATACATAATAGGTGCAGGCATGTAATCAGGAGTGATATCGGGGTATATCCCCCATGCCAGAAATTCAAAGTTATTAAAATTTGATTTCATATACCCCCCCCCCCCCGAAAAAAAACACTTTCTAGCTACGCCCTTGCATAGGTGCACATAAGGGTGCTTATGGGCATGAAGCCCCCGAGACGCCATTTTAATATACAAAAAGAGTAAAAATAACAAATATTTCTCTAAAAGAAATTCTTAATCCCCCCCAGAGAAAAATCTGGGTGCCCCACTAACTAAATGTATCGATATATATGCACAATTAAGTGCATATATTCCACACTTAGGTGCATATTTTGTGAATATTTTGCAATAATTTTGAGCATCAGAAAAAAATATTCATATATAATGTTGAGCATATTTGCATATTATTTGGCCTGAATATTGTGCATGAAAATCCGCGCCCTACTCATTAAGATAAGGAATGAGTTGGTTAAAAATATAAAGTTGTGACGAGACTTTAGAAACAATCCTATCAACATGAGTGTCTTATCGGACTAGTCCGCCCTGAGCCCAACAAGAGGAATATACCGTTTTTTTTAGAATAACTCAAAATTCGGAGCATCTAGAATGTCTAAATTTTATATATCATTGTCCTTTGGGGTATATTACATTTCATCGCATTTCGAACCTTATCGGGCTAGCCCGTCTTGGCCCACCATAGAAATTTACTCGCTTTTCAAGAATAACTCGATCAATCGGAGTAGCTAAAAATGTAAATTTAGTATATCATTTCCTTTTGGATGGAATTTAATTTAGATTTTAAACCTCATCGGGCTAATCCATCTTGGGTACGCTGAATAATGCTTTCGTTCTTGAAGAATAACTCGAGAATTGCAATAGCTAAAAATTCCAAGTTCAACATGTCGCTAGCTTTTGTGGTATATTTAAGTTTCTTCGGATTTGAACTTTATCGGGATAGCCCGTCCTGGGCCCGACATGGGAATGGACATTGCTTTTTTAGAATAACTGGAAAATCGGGGCAACTAGAAAATATAAATTTAGTACATCCTTACTTTTCGAGGAATATTTAAATTCCTTCGATTTTGAACCGTATCGGGCCCGCCTTAGAAATTCACTTTTTGTAGGGAATAACTCTAGAACAGGAGTATATAAAAGTTCCAAGTTTGGAATGTCGTTGTCATTTGCGGTATATCTTAGCTCATTGGATTTAAAACCTTATCGGGCTAGCCCGTCCTGGGCCTAAAAAAAAAGAATGTACTCGTTTTTTTAAGAATAACACCAAAACTATAGCAGCTTGAATGTCTAAATTTAGTATATCATTGTATTTTAGGGTATATTTTATTTCTTTGGATTTTGAACCTTATCAGGCTAGCCCGTCTTGGACCCGACGTAGAAATGTACTAGTGTTTCGAAAATAACACGAAAATCGAAGCAGATAAATAAATCAAAATTTAGTATATCATTTTCTTTTGGGATAAAGTTTAATACTTTCGAATTTGAACCCTATCGGGAGAGCCCACCCTGACCCCGACATAGTAATGTACTCGTTTCTTAAATAACTCAAGCAGAACAGCTAAAATATTTTATAAATCATAGTTTTAGGGGTATATTTTAATTCTTTAGATATTGAACCTTATTGTGCTAGACCGTTTTAGGCCCGTCTTAGGAATGCACTCGTTTTGGGGGAGCAAGTTTAGCACGATCGCATTCCTAACACGATCGCATTATTAAGGCTGACTCAAGACGGGATAGCCCGATGAGGTTCAAATTATAAATTATGATAAACCCCAAAAGAAATTGATATACTAAATTTAGAATTTTTAGCTGCTCCGATTCACGAGTTATTCTCGAAAAACAGTACATTATCACTATGTCGGGTCCGAAGACGGTCGAGCCCGAAAGAATCAAAATCCAAAGAAATAATATATAAGACATATCGCAAATGACAACGACATTCTAAACTTGGAAATTTTAGATACTCCGGTTCTAGAGTTATTCCCCCAAAAAGTGAATTTCTAAGGCGGGCCCAAAACGGGTTCGCCCAAAACGGTTCTAAATCGAAGGAATTAAAATATTCCTTAAAATATAAGAATGTACTAAATTTATATTTTCTAGTTTCCCCGATTTTCCAGTTATTCTAAAAAATAGGTCCAAGGTCGGGCCCAGGACGAGCTACACCGATAAAGTTCAAATCCTAAGACTTTTAAATATACCCCAAAAGCCAACGACATGTTAAACTTGGAATTTTAGCTACTTCTCGCGTTATTCTTCAGAAGCGAATGCATTCTTCAGCTGATCCAAGACAGGCTAGCCCAATGAGGTTCAAAATCTAGATTAAAATCCATCCAAAAGGAAATGATTTGCATATACCAAAGACTGCAAATACGACCAAAAGTCTTAAATGGCACGAATTTCTGGGACGTTAGCAGGGTTGATGTACTTATCAACAAATTCGACATTTTCTGACTTCAAAGGTTCCAATACGATTTTTGCGAAATGAGTGTTGGCTCGGTCAGGTCAAAAGACATATTCACCTTTTCTATAATTAACACGTATATGATGAATGAGCCTACGCGTAATACATTCTTTTTGGTAATCCAGATTTGTGGATAAATGATTGGCTGATGCCCTTTGGCATAATCGGTATATAGACCAAAACGTTTTGTTTAAATTTAGCTTTTTTCCAATATTTAATATTAGATGGAGTGGCGGACACGTCTTTGGTGTAAAATTCACCGTTTTCACAGATGGTCAAATGACAGCGGATAAAACAAAACTCGCTATCTATATAATAAAAGGCAATGTCTATGTGTGTGTCTGTGTGTGTGTGACTTACACACTATACGTTCAGCGACCGCGCGTCGGAGAGCTACGAAATTTCGCAATCGGAGATCCGGGGGGGGGGGGGGGGACACGTAAAACCCGATTTTTAAAATTTGAATTATTTTTTTAGTTATTTAATGTTTTATGCGATTTCGACGGTTTTTCCCTTTTTTCTCCACCATCCAGACGTCGTAGAAAAAAACAAATCACACCACCGGAAAGAGCAGACAAATGCGAGTAAAAATATATCAATCTCAAATCTCAGGAACAAATTATAATATTTTTTAAAGATTTTAAAACAAAAGTCACTTTCGGTTAAAAAAAACGAACTTTGGTTTTTAAATCCTCTCATCTCAAAAAGTACTAATGATTTCGACTATGGAATGAGAATATTTTAAATGATATTAATGAAAAGCGTAAACACTGAAGAAATAAAAAAATAAAAATAAATAAAGTTATGGAGATTGTCACGGTGCCTTAAAATTTCCTTTTTAGTTTTAACGTCATTAAACTAAACCAAACTTTGTTAACTCCACGGGGTTGAGGGTACGGTAGCCCAGTGGTTAACGTTTGGAATTGCACTCGGTAGGCCCGGGTTCCATTCCCGCCACTGCCAAAACTGCAGCCGTGTTCACGCGGAGTACGATCACGTTAAACATGTGGGTCTGTAAGTCCCTCCGAGAGGTTGGTGATAGGGGAAGGAGGGTACGGTTCCTGTGGATGCCTCCCCCACTGGGTTCCGGTCTAAATTGGGTGAATAAAAAGAAAGTTATGGAGATTGTCGCGGAGGGCGCGGTTGTCCAGTGGTTAGCGCGCGGGAATTGCACTCGGTAGGCCCTGGTTCGATTCTCGCCACTGTCAAAACTGCCGCCGTGTTCACGCGAAGTACGATCACGTTAAACATGTGGGACCGTAAGTCCTTCCGACAGGTTGGTGGTAGGGGAAGGAGGGTACGTTCCCTGTGGATGCCTCCCCTGTGGATGTCATGGGTTTTGGTCAAAATTGGGGGGGGGTGCACTTCCTGGCCATCCAAACAGTTACCTTACACCTTTCTGGTAGGTCGCGCCAGCGAGTTTGCCACGGTCAGAATTTTCAAGGGTAGCGAACAGGCTGGTCGCCAAAGGCGGCTAGTCCAAAATAAATTGTCTACTGTCGAATTTTCGAAGCAAGTAGCGACATTTGGTTTTCGCAAGCTTCATTTGGATATTCGTTCGAGATGGAATGCAAACTTCGACGTTTTCCAAGCTACGGACGTTCCAACTAACACTATATGCGCTTCAATTACATTGACTTAAATTTGGACATGCGAACATACGGGTGGAAGAATCTCTCAAAAACACGGCTATGGGACAAACCCTATCCCAAACAGGTTGACCCCCATTTGCAGGCAGTTGACACCTTTGACACCACCCATCAGAGATAACGTACAATAGATCAGAGGATACGACTCTCCTGACCCACAGGAAGAAGATAAAAGAATTTGAGAGCGGGGAATTTTAATCCTTGAAACAGGCGCGAAGCAAAGTGACCTCCAGAATAAAATTTGTTAGGAGTTTCTTATTCATCCAATATACTTCCATAGTTTATACATTTTTAACATAAATACTCTATATTATTTATATATATTCATTTTCAATTTCTTTACAATTTTCAAGCTCTCAAAACCTTAAGCCACAAAATAAGTCCGTGAATTTAATCTGGGAACTTTGGATTTCCGTCCTAATTTTTTACTTTTTCTATTGTTCATTCTTATTAGGTCTCAATAAATATGACAGAGTTGATTAAGTATATAGCATTCGATTTACAGAATTTATCATTATACTTGCAATGGAGTACAATAGAGAAACATTGTTTTTCCAAATCAGCGTATTTTCTTTCAAAAAGAAAATGAAATATAGATAAGTAACGTATGCAACTCATGATTTACACTACAGATTAACAGATTCTTATTTTGTTGGAAAACAGCAACACAAATTAGAACTTTCTTCAACCAGATATCACTAAAATGAATAGGCTTATTGCAGTTACCAATTAAAATATGCACAAAAAGTTGAAGTAAATTGGTTCATTATTTCGTGAGATATGGTGTTTCTGGAGAAAAGTAAAATATCTAATATCTAGTAAGTAACTATTAAACATACTATTAAACTAACTATTAAACAATAGTGTCCATTAATTATTGGTAAAATGTACTTAAGTTATTTTGTTACATAATAATTGTGAAAATATATAATGTTTTAGGATTTTCCCCATTTTGGATCAATAACGACTATATCGCAAGAACGGTGTAGATTATCGTTCTAAAAATTATGTCATTTGCTTTTAAACAGAACTTTACATATTAATTGGCAATTTTCGCAGGAAATTTTTAAATGTAATTACGTTTCAATATAGTTCCGATATTCGGGGAAAATTAACTGCAGTTTGGCTCAATTCGATTTTCTCATAACATAATTTATTTTTAATAGTTTCTTTATTTTTTATTTTATTTTGTTTTATTTTACAAAATCTTTTTGAAAAATCGGTATAAAGAACCTAAATGATTACAATTATAGTGTGTTACCCTTCACTTTAAAGAGCAAAAAAAATCGATTAAAACCGCACTTCCTAACAGTATACCTAACAGTGGGTGGAGGGGGTAACTTGCCTCCCGGTGGGACTAATGACATCACGAAAAATAAAATTATATTGCGGTTATCTTTCACAACAATGATTGTAACTATGAAGTCACGTGGTCATTGAGCCATAAATAAACTCTTATGTATGATTATCTCAAATTTTGTTCTATGCTGTCATGTTAAAAAAATATGAAGTTTAGAATAAATTTCGAACTCGAATTAAAAAAAAAGTATATCATGTTCTAGATTATTTGTAACAAAGCTGGATATAAGATTTCATGAAAATCCGTTAATATTCGTGGCCGCTATCGGGAATACAAGAAATCGACCACAGACAGACGGAGGGACATCATTAAAAAAAAGGCAAAATGTGTTCAGGAGGTCTTAAAACATATTGGCATCAAAATCTCGAATTTGAGAAAACGATTATGTATGTAATACTACTACACGAATATCTATGTAATATACACCATATGAATACAAAATATTATAAACAAGAAAGATCAATAATGCATAAAGCATTGATTATGAAACATTTTCCAACTGCAATGCAATTTTATTTAAACATCTCTAAAATGCGATACATTCAGCGGTGGTAGTATTTTTAAAATTATCACAAAACTACAATAATTTATTATATTTGAAAACTTAAACTTCATCGAAAAAAAATGAACTTTATTCAAATGATGTCATCGAAATATAAATGACCTGGCTCTCTATGTAAAAGAAGTAAATATTTCATTATACACATTTATTTTATTCCTTTCCTTCATCACAATACTACAATAATTTATTTTACTTAAAAACTTAAAACCATGGAGGTAAAAGTAACTTGAATCTGTGTTTAAAACTTCATCGAAAAAGTCTGCTATAAAATCGTCTGCTTAAAACTTCATCGAAAAAATCGTCTGCTTCCCAATATAAAATCAATGAATGTTTCATTCATATCAGCTATTTTGCAGACTCCATGAGCTAAATAATTTTCCGTTAAGGAAATTCAGCAATTCTTATACAATTCATCTTACAGCTTGGTAAGTTTACATTCTCCATAAATGAAAATTAGGCTTCTTTGTAGAAATAATTAAAGTTTAATGATCATTTAAACTCAAATATATTGTAATTGCGTTGTTTCAGAATATAGGTGAACAGAAATTAAGCAAATAAAGCGATTTTAGGACGGATACAACACTAAATATAAATTAAAAATAACATTAAAAATCACGAATTCGACCCAAGGTGGATGGCATTGATTATTTAAACTCAAATATATTGTAATTGCGTTATTTCATAATATAGATGCACAGAAAATAAGCAAAAACAAAGCTGTTTTAGGACGGATACAACACTCAATATAAATTAACAAGATCAACCATGCATATAGCATTGATTATGAAACACTTTCCAATTTCAATGCAATTTTATATAAATATCTCTAAAATTCGATATATTCCTCGGTAATATTTTTAAAATTATCAAAATACTACATTAATTTATTATATTTGGAAACTTATAACATCATCGAAAAAAATGAACTTCATTTAAATAACGGCATTGAAATATAAAATGCCTGGTTTAAACATCTCTAAAATGCGATACATTCCTAGGTAATATTTTTAAAATTATCATAATACTGCAATAATTTATTATATTTAAAAACTTCATCGAAAACAAATGGAATTTATTCAAATGACGTCATCGAAATATAAATCGCTTCTATAAAAATGTAGCATTTCATTCATAAACATTTTTCCAATTCTTTCATTCATCACAATACTATAATAATTTACTTGATTTAAAAATTTAAAACCATGGAGATACAAATAATTTAACTCTATGCTTAAAACTTCATTGAAAAAATCGTCTGGGTTCTTTGTGTAAAATCAACGAATGTTTCATTCAAATCAGCTGTATTGCAAACTCCATGAGCTATATAATTTTGCTTTAAAGAAATGCAGCAATTCTTATACAACACATTCTACATCTTTTGGTGTTTGCATTTTTCATAAGTGGAAATTAGGCTTCGTTATAGAAATAATCAAAGTTTGATAATCATTTAAACTCGAATATAATGTAATTGTGTTGTTTCAGTTAGTAGATGCACAGAATTTTAGCAAAAATAAGGCGGTTTTAGGACGGATACAACACTAAATATGAATTAAAAATAACTAACTTTAAAAATAACGATTTTGAGACAAGTTGGATGCCATATCTTATTTGAAAGTGGGTCACGTGATCTCTTCATAAAAAGGATGTAATTATTATTTTAATTTTTATTTAAAAAACTACCGAATATATTTTGCTAATTTTTATTTATATATTTTATGGGATAATTTGAATATTTCTTAAAACTTTCGAAGCAATTTGTGAATTTTAAATTCGCTTAAAAAATGTTTGAAAAATTAGGTCCCATAGGGTTCAATGTATTTTATTTTTTCAATCCGGGTTCAATCCAAAACTAATTGTGTGATGTTATTCATTTCTATTCCCACAGGTTCCACTGACCACCTGAACAACTAAAATTTTGATAAGGTCATTTTTGCAGCAGTTATCGTGCTAACGGACAGACAGACAGACAGACAGAATGATCAAAGTCATAAACATTTTTCAACAATGTTGCAAAATGTTAAAAAGAACTTTAAAAATCAAGATTTTGACACAAGATGGATGCCATATTTTATTTTGAAGTGGGTCACATGATCTCTTTTTATAATATAGGTGTAATTATTATTTAAAATTTTATTTTAAAAACTACTGAATATATTTTGCGGAATTTTTTTCATTTTTTTATGGGATAATTTTAATATTTCCTAAAACTTTCGGAGGAATTTGTGAATTTCAAATTCTCTTAAAAAATGTTTGAAATATTAGGTTCCATAGGATTCAATGCATATCATTTTTTCAACCCGGGTTCAATCCAAAACCAATTGTTTGTTATTATTCATTTATTTTCCCATATGTCCCACCTACTGTCTGAATAATATAGTAAAATTTCATTTTAATAAAATCATTTTTATGGCAGTTATCGTGCGAACGGACAGACAGACAGAGAAAATGAACAAAGTCATATACACTTTTCAACTATGCTGTAAAATGTTAAAAATATGTAAATACTCGTGTCATTTTAGCTTGAATTAAATGTTGAAATATCGCACAAACGATATCCAGAAAATGCGTGTTTCATTGCAGAAATAATATAATTTCAACATAATATAAAATGTTTATGTACATGTACACGTATGCGTAAAAAAATATTATATGCAACAAAAAATCTAGAGTATGTGTTTTATATAAAGAATTAAAGTTTTCAGCAAAAAGCAATGAACACAGGTTTTGGTGAAAATCAGAAGAATGCCCCTTGCTCTAAGTTTCCCACGGTAGAGAAGAATTTTTCAGGGAAGAATGTATTTCACCCCTCATTTGGGACTCCAAGGGGATAATGATTGACACTAATCTTTCTTTGCGGCTAAGCAGGGGGCTGCCGCACACTAAAATATTCGTCTAATGGCCAAAGAGTGTAGGTAGGTATTCGAACGTTTTGAGAAAGAGTTTATACAGAGTCTTTACAATTAAAGTTCCACTTTGAAATGGCCATAAATGGACAACTACTGGACAGAATGCTATCAAACTTGGTAATAGTTTACATAAGATCATGGGATTTTATTTTCCGGAAGAAAAAAAAAAGTTCAAAAACTCCAGGGGGAATGGAAAAGGTCCGAGGGGCAAAATATACCTTCATGTTCGAAAGAACTTCGTGGGCAAAATAGACCTTCATGTACCTTAAAATGTTCGATTTTCCAAATAAATTAGAAACGGCTCCTTTAAAATTTGATAGAGGCTTGAAATTTTGCTCATGGACTAATTATGTGATGAAAACACTCAATACGAATACAGTTTTTTTTTAAATGTTCGTTTAAGGGGTGCTTCAGAGAAAAACGTCCGAAAGATGAATTTATGAAAAAGAAAAAAAAACATGCTTCGGGATGAGATAGAGATGTCAAATGTGTTGTGCGGATAGATAGTTTGGAAGGCAGAGAGTGTACAGTTTCAATTTTCCAATATTTTCTACCGTAGGGATGACGCACATCAAAATGTTCGATTTTCGGAATAAATGAGAAACGTCAATTTGAAATGTGATAGATGCTTGAAATTTGATATATGGGCCAATAATCTGATACAATACCCAAGAAAAACGAAATTTTTAAAAAATGTGTATATAAGGGGGTGATTACCCTACACAGAAACATTTGAAAGGTGAAATGATAGAAAAAGCATGCTTTGTGATGACATAGAGACTTCAAATTTATTGTACAGGTAGATAGTTGGAAAGGATGAAAGTGTGCACTTTCAGTTTTCCCACATTTGCTAAAGCAGGGGGGTGCCGCACAATAAAATATTCGATTTGACAAACAAATGAAAATCGCCTCCTTTTCAACGGCTTGAAATTTGGTATATGGACAAATCATTTGATAAAAAAACACAAAATGAATACAATTTTCCAGCAATGTTCATAGGGGGGTGCTACACAGGGAAAGTTTGAAAGGTGAAACGAAAGGAAAAGCATGCTTCGTGATAGAATAGTTCAAATTTGGAATATGGGTAAATAGTTTGAAGAAAAGAAAGTGTGCAATTTCAGATTTCCAATATTTGTTACTTTAGGTGTTGCCGCACACCAAAACGTTCGATTTTCCGAATAAATGAGACACACTTCCATTTAAATGTGATTGAGGCTTGATATTTGGTATATGAACCAATTATCTGATAAAAGACGAACTATTTCAAAAATGTTCATTTATGGGTGTCGATGTCGAAGGCCCAGACCACATTTATGGGTGTGCACTATAGGAAAAACCGTTCGAAATGTGAAATGATAAAATAGCATGCTCCGGGAAGACATTGAGACTTTAATTTGGTGTACGGGTAGATTGTTTGAAAGAAAGAATTGTGCAATTTAAGTTTTCCAATAGTTTCTTTTGGGGGGGAGGGGGGGGGGTATGCACACTAAAATATTCGATTTGACGAATAAATGTGAAACGCGAATTAATCAAACATTTACATTATTCGAGAGTTGCTTATTGCGACACAGTATTTTTTCAACTGGTATTCGGCTTGTATTTATTTTAATTATCCTTAATGGATGTATAAGAATATTTATTCTCGCTATACAAAATTATCTTCACAGGCAGCTCTGAAGGTAAAAACATTCTGGTCCTGTGTGTAAACAAATTTACAAAAACTATTTTCTAATTACCACAGGGCGACAGGGATTTTCAAGGAAATTGAACTTAATTTTTCAAAAGATTGAATTTCATTAATTGGGTGTATAATTGTCATTAATTTAGTATCATTTTATCAATTCGGCAGCATTTTCAGTAATTTGACAGCATATTAAAAAGTAGTCAAATTTGTCGGAATGTGGGATAGTTAGACTAAGAGACAAGTGCTACAGAAAATCATTACAATAATATTATCTTTCAAAACGCAACAAGACAAGTCATTTAAAAAGCACAAATTTTAAATTCGTATTATATTTTTTAAACCAACAATAGGAAAGTACACGTTACAGCTCGAGAACCCTAAACGTTCAAATTTAGTTCAAATTTAGCATATCGTTGCTTTTTAACACTTTACAGCATAGATAAAAAGTGTTTATGACTTTGCTCATTGTGTCTGTCTGTCTGTCCGTTCGCACGATAACTGTCGTAAAAATGACTTTATCAAAAGAAAATTTTAGTATGTTGCTGAGACGGGCTGTGGGACATACGGGAATGTAAACAAGTAATATCACCTAATTAGTTTTGGATTGGACCCAGATTGAAATAATTAAATACAATGAACTCTAAGGGACCTAATTATTCAAACATTATTTAAGCGAAATTAATTCAGAAATTGCTTCGAAAATTTTAGGAAATAGTCGAATTATCCCATATAGTATATAAAAAGAAATCAGCAAAATATGTTCGGAATATTTTGAAGTAACAATTAAAATAATAATTGCATCCACATTATATGAAGAGATCACGTGACACATTTCAAAATAAAATATGCCAACCACTTTTTTTCCCAGTGTAATCGTGATTTTTAATTCTTTTTTATTTATATTTAGTGTTGTATCCGTTTTAAAACCGCTTTAGTTTTTATCTTTTCTGTGCATCTATATACTGCGCCAACTCAATTACAATATTTTGAGTTTAAATGATCATCAAACTTTAATTATTTCTACAATGAAGCCAAATTGTCACGCATGTAGAATGTAAACACATAAAGCTGTAAGAGAAGTTGTATAAGAATTGCTGAATTCCTTTAACGCAAAATTATTTAACTTTGGAGTCTGCAGTATAGTTGATAGGAATGAAACATTCAATAATTTCATATAGAAAAGCAGACGATTCTATTGTATTGATTTATCGATGAAGTTTTAAGCATGAAATTATAAAGTACTTTTACCTCCATGGTTTTAGGTTTTTAAGTAAAATAAATTATTGTAGTATTTTAATAATTTTAGAAATATCGCTTCTGAAAAAAAGGAATGAAAAAAGTTTATGAATGAAATATTCACTGCTTTTATATAGAGAGCCAGGCGATTTATATTTCGATGACGTTATTTGAACACAGTTAATTTGTTTTCGATGAAGTTTTTAAATATAATAAATTATTGTAGAATTGTGATAATTTTAAAAATATCACTTCTGAATGTATCGCATTTCAGAGATGTTTAAATAAAATTACATTGCAGTTGGAAAGTGTTTCATAACCAATGTTTTATATATGACTGATCTTCCTTCTTGTAATATATTTTTACTTTCGCTGCAATACATGCTAATGTATAGATAAAGTATTGGAATAATGCCGAGAATCACATCTGGAGTTTTCTACGGATCTACACGTTTCGGGACCTGTAGAACACGAATGAACTACTTTTAGCGTGACGTCTGTGTGTGTGGTCTGTCTGTGTGATGTATGTATCCACTGAAGCTCAAATACTAATGGACCAAATTTCATAAAATTTGGTTGGTAAGTTACTTGTGCGTGACCCTGGTGCTAATTACTTTTCGGTATGATTCAGTATAAAAGAAACCGCCTTTATTTGCGAAATGACCCTCAAAAATCCCATGTATCCACTCTAGCCAAAAAACTAATTGATCAAATTTCACAAAATTCGGTAGATAAATCACTTGTGGGTTACCCTCGTACTGATTAGATGTTACTGCGATTCGAATAAAGAATATCGAGGATCTGATGAAGACTTTAAAGCGCAGTTGCTGAATGAAACTAAGGTACATTAAAAATGCAAATTCGATATAATATCAGAAAAGTGTCCATGTGGTTTTCTGCAATTAAACTCAATTTAACGCAGCATGAAATACAAAATAAGAAAATATATTTGTGTCTGTAGGAAAAGTCATGTGCTGCCCACGTCAGATTACTTTTAATATATATTTTTTTCTATTTATAAGTGAATTAAATGCGATTTGCAAAATGCGCAATTCTCAATATAAACAGTAGGAAATTTGAAATGCATTCATTATTAACAAATGTGGTGAAGGCTTTGCAAGTTACTTTAACAGAATAGTGGTAGACCCTATTATTAAGAGAGGTTTTCGAGATATTGGGAATTTTATTTTTTGCTATGGAGCATAATATCCCAGATATATTAAATACATCGAATGAAATATAGTACGATAAATTACGTGCGGAAGCTAATAAAATGTTAGCATTTTTTTAATCAAAAAATTATTATAAAAGATAAATATGCTTTAAAATGTATTGCCTAAATAGTTTTTATATGTAATTTATTATTTAAAAATTTTAAATATTTTTTATTTAAAAAATCCGATCTTTTGTAAAAGGTTCGATCTCTTTTAAAATCTTTGATAACAAATGATAGCTTAGATGATAAATGATAGGGATTCAGCATCCAATTTAAGAAGAGGTATAGGGTAGTAGGTCACTAAAGATTTCCACTTTCGGTATATTTTCTAATTTCGTTTCAAAATTTTTTGGATAAAACACTTATTTATCGGAAACTGTTATAGATATAGATAGCTCAGATAATGACTGATACGGATTCAGTATTATTGAATTTTGAAAATTATCATCCCAGTCCATCCTGGGGCCGCGCAATAGGAATGTATACGTGTATTTTTAGAATAATAACTTGAATACCGGAGAAGTTAGAAATCTCACATTTGTCATATATTTGCCTTTCGTATCATATTTTCTTTCCTTGGATTTTGAACCTAATGTGTCTAAAGAAGTAGAAAACTAGCAAACAAAAACCAATTTTATAGGATCAACACCTTTATTTTAGATTGTTCTAAGATCTAGACCTTTATTTATGCAATTAAAATGTAACTCACATTTTCATATCATACAATAGAAGTGGTGACTATAAATTTTGTAAAACTAATATTTCATTATAAATCGGAATACGCTAAAATATTACCAATGGGTTCAATCATTGATTAAATATATGGAATTACTAGCAGGTATATCTGTTATTCGTACGGAATATATAATATAAAAACTTTAAATTCACAATTATTTGCAAATTCTTTGTATTCTAAATGATATTGTTATTCAAAGCACTCTATTAAACCATTTAATTCTCCCAAATTAAGTATCAGAATCTCTGTTTCTGCTATATAAAATTATCTTCAGAGGGAGATCGGAAGAATAAAATATCCTGATCCAGGATGTAAACAAATTTACAAAAATGGCATTACCTCTATTTGGGGCAAAGCTAAAAATAAAGGTCCCCTCATTTACAATAAAATTTTTCAGCGGTCATTTATTTCCCTCTGCCATTTTTTCCACGGTTATATTTTCCCTCGGCCATTTTTTCTTAGATTCCTTTGAAACTGTGCTAAGGGCCCCTAAGCTTATAGTTACGCCACTGGTTGGAACCTGGCCGGGATTGAGAGGGGAGCCGGGGGACCTAGTGCCCCCCACCCTTTATGATGAAAACTAACATTAGTTCTATGCGTATGGGAACAAAGTTGAAATTGAATGTTGGGCCCTCCTTTTGAATGGTTCCCTCCACCTTTTGCAAAGTCTGTATCTGCCCATGGTTGTAACACATGTACATACCTATAAAGCTCTAAGTTTTTCAGGTTATACTGTAAACCTTTAAATAATGCAATGAAGTTGTGTCTGCAGTTAAAGCAGTCTGTTTCGATGGGCAACTGGGCATTATCCAAACGTGACCAGGATTTTGTTTACATCACACCCAACCTTTTACTCTACAACAGGTGAAAATGAAAAAGGGTTCGACTCTCACCAGCAGCAAATTACCCAAGGGAATTCAGGACCACCACCCCTTTCTACCTAGTACCTGCCGCCAAATTGCTCCTTTTGCCATCCTGCCTTGGTGTCTACACAAAAAGACAATTTTGTCAACTCGACAAACAGAGTTATAGAGTTTGACATTCTCGTAACAATGGTCAAAGTGAAAGTGCCGCTAAAGCTGTCAATTGTACCTAAATCCAAAATCTAAAAATAGACAATAGAGACTTACTTTTCTGCTTCTGGGAGGGGGGGGGGGGGAGAAGGGGAGCTTCAATGAGTGCGTGTTTTTTGTTTCCTTATCAAAACTGTTATTGTAGTATTTATCATAGTTCTGGGTTTATAAATAAAATGAATTAAATTAAAATGTAATGTAATTTTATTTTTATTTCATGTTTACACTACTGATCAGTATGCAGTTAAATTTCCATCGCTACAGGCTGAAATGTTCCATATCCACATATAAGATCTCCCCGCTTATAGGGTCAGTTTTTTCAAATACGTAAGGGTGACCTTATACCTTATATCGAGTTTTGACTGTGTAACGTATGTTCAGCATAACGATTCTAACGAAATTATTCTATATCTTAAGGAGCGAAAAGCGTCTTCTTCCCACCCTCCTACCCCATTTGGCATTCAATCAATACGTATTTTAAATTTAACTCTCAATTCTCGCATATACTCTTCTGGATATGGAGTCGTTCACCAAGTACGTTGGCGCTTTGAGGAGGGGGGGGGGGGTCGCTTTAATGCGGATCGTCCGCATTTATTGTTTTTTCTTCTAATAAATGTTGTGAAAACTTTGGGGAAGTGCAGTTTTATTTTTAATTGCATGTCTATTTCATATGACAGTTTGGAACCGTATCAGTAAATATAACTCTCTCAAAGTTAAAAAATGTTGAAATTTTTAAAAAAAATTTATTATATAGAAAATCGAAAACTGAAGGGGGGGGGGGCATGGCTCTGTGCCGGTGCCCGTGTTTGCTTGTATAAACATAAATAACAGCTATGCCTTAATAATTTTCCATGTTAACATGTGGAAATTTATTATTTTAAATCAGTAAAATTTATTATTTTAAAACAATAAAAACTTTCTCTATCAATGTTCATAAACAGTTATACAATTTTGTCAATTTAGGCTAATTTATTTTATAAAATAATAATTGATTTACAAGGGGACAAAAATGAAAAAAAGTGACTTTTAATTTTTGTTTCATAAAAAGCAATTTCAATTTTTCAGAGTATTTAAAAGCTTCTTAAATCAAAAGCCTATCGTTTCCGACGATACCTAATTACCCCTTATAGACTATGACACTTGTTAATCATTGGCGCCGAAGATTGGGGGCCGGAGACAGGCATTTGTCGCTTCCTGTCCTGTGGATTTTACAGATTTCATTGTATATTTTATGCATATATGTGCGTGCGTGTGTGCAATGCATCTTTTGCCTCCTCCTGGAAAATATCCTTCAGGCGCCTATAATGTCAATGGTTCAGACCGAGACTGGATAAGTGTCAGATGGTTGTTGACTACCGTTTTACTTATTTCTTAAGCTTAATAAGATATCCGGTCTCAAGTGACTAATATTTAGAACTAGTGAAATTTCACTGCAGAAAATTGAGAGGGTAATACGTTGAAAATTTCAAACTTTAAATGCGAAAATATAAATATTATTCCAAATAGTAAAGAAAAATATATTTATACAATTTTGATTTTTTTGGGGGGAGGGGGGATGCTTCCACACACACATTAGGTAGGAGGGGCTTGTGCCCTCCCAAAAAGGGTCTAGCGATGCTTCGGATCCATGTTAAACAAAAATCAAACTAAGCCGGAGTAAACCGCCCAAAAACTATTTTTGTATATACGTCACTGGATGTATCTATGAGACAAGTCCCCGGTTTGTAGATGTATGAAACAGGTCCGCGATTTACTGTGTGTGAAACATGTCCCCGATTTACTGTGTGTGAAATAGGTCTGCAATTTACGGTGTGTGAAACAGGTCCGCTATTTACGGTGTGTGACACGGGTCCGCGATTTACGGTGTGTACATATTAGATGTGTAACACCAGGTCCCCATTTTGGTTGAAAAAAACATGCGTTGAAATAATTAATTTTTTTAAAATTACGAAGTAGAAATGAAAAGTATACTGTATTTTAACTGGGAAATCATTAACGTTTTCACCAAAAATATATTCCTTAATAGGGTTCTCAGTTTGATAGGATACACACAGCGTCCTCGTTTTACAGGTCTTGCCCACCTGTGTGTGTGTGTGTGTGTGGGTGGGTGGGTGTGGGTGTGTGTGTGAGCCTGTGGAGCCGATAACTGACGAACAAATGGACCGATATGAACGCAATTTGGAACAAAAATCAGAATCCGTAAACACTGGAAGCCTATTGTTTTTATACGCAATCGAATGTTCAGAATCCCCCTAAATTTTCGAGTGAAATTTTGAAAAAATCGTCAAAAAATCAAAACCGCTAATAACGTTACGCAAATAGACATTTCTTATGTAATTTTTCATTAGAAAACGATTGACATAAATTTTAGAACGCTAACATGAACCGTTCTCGAGATATTGCACATTTTTGAAAAAAAAATATCAAAAATTCATATAAAATAAAAAAAAATTTTCCTATTGAGAAACATGTTCACTTTTCATATCTAATACCATGCGATAAATTAGGTGACATCATTGTCGTGGATCTAGCTCGTTCCATTCATGAAAAAATATACTTTGAGTAATACTTTTGTATTTGATCGCCAATAGTCATTTATCTGCTGTAAGAATAACTTATTTCTTCGTCCATAACGCTTGGCGAGATTTTGGCGACGAATTTGGTGATATGTCGCCAACTTGGCGACTTTTTGAAATGTTGCTAAATTAACGAAAATCTCGCCAAATGGATATAAATGACGCTAAATCAATGAAAATGACGACTAATTGTCGAAAATTCAATATCTTGGAAAGAATATAAGTATCTACTACAAGGAAAACCTATTTTTTTATTGTAAAAGCAGTAAATTCATTACATTATATAAGGAAAGTCATGTGTTTCCCACATCAAATTTTTACAAGGTGATCTGATTACGGCATATTTCTCTCAAACGGTTCTTATTAAAAGGCATTTTGTCCTTACAGTACGAAAAATCATTCCTCGGTAAAAAAATCTGATGTGGGCAACACATGACTTTCCTTATATAATGCAATGAATTTACTACTTTCACAATTAAAAAAATCTGATGTGGGCAACACATGACTTTATATAATGCAATGAATTTACTACTTTCACAATTAATAAAATCTGATGTGGGCAACACATGACTTTCCTTATATAATGCAATGAATTTACTACTTTCACAATTAAAAAAATCTGATGTGGGCAACACATGACTTTCCTTATATAATGCAATGAATTTACTACTTTTACAGTTAAAAAAAATGTTATTCTTTTAGTAGATGCTTACATTCTTTCCAAGATATTGAATTTTCGATAATTGGTCGTCAATTTAATTGATTTAGCGTCATTTTTATCCATTTGGCGGGATTTTCGTTAATTTGGCAACATTTCAAAAAGTCGCCAAGTTGGCGACATTTCGCCAAATTCATCGCTAAAATCTCGCCAAGTGTTATGGACGAAGAAATACGTTATTCTTACAGCAGATAAATGACTATTAGGGTTCAAATACAAAAGTATTACTTAAAGTATCTTTTTTCATGAATGGAATGAGCTAGATCTACGAGAATGATGTCACCCAATTGATCGCATGGTATTACATAAGAAAAGTGAACATGTGTCCCAATAGGAAATGATTTTTTTTTATTTTATATGACTCTTTGATAATTTTTTTAAAAAATGTACAATATCTCGAGAACGGTTCATGTTAGCGTTCTAAAATTTTTGTCAATCGTTTTCTAATGAAAAATTACATACGAAATGTCTATTTGCGAAACTTTATTAGCGGTTTTAATTTTTTGACGTTTTTTTCAAAATTTTTTCAAAAATTTAGGGGGTATAAAAACAATAGGCTTCCAGTGTTTACGGATTGTGATTTTTGTACCAAATTTTATTCGAATCGGTCTATTCGTTCGTCAGTTATCGTCTCCACAGACTTACTGACACACACACACACACACACATCACTTTAAAAATGTTTGATTCGTAATCAGGGATGCTTGAAACGTGCTCTCCCGTCGAAAACTCGAATTCGAATTTTCGACCCCGTCACAATACTTTCTTTATACATTATGTATATAAGGAAAGTAATATTTGTACAAATAAGCAAGATGATTTGCATCATCAGCATTGGATAATAAGAACTATAACCACAAAGTTGACCTTTGATAGCAGCATTATTGGAACAAATAATGACCATTAAGAACAAAAAGAAAAGTAAAGCAAAGAGGAAAGATTATTGGTTAATGCGACAAAAACATTAGATCAAAGTATGAGTCAATAGTTTGTCGGGAACATTACATTTCTTCAAATTAATAACTGACCTCTATAAATGGACAAGAATAGCATTATATTACATAGTTATCTTACATTAACTATATACATTGATTGGCTAAAAAAAAACTTGTTTGGCTTTAAAGAGGGCCGATAGACCGGTTTTTAACACTTTACAACATAGTTGAAAGTGTTTATGACTTTGTTCATTCTGTCTGTCTCTCTGTCTGTCTGTCTGCCCTTTAGCACGATAACTGCCGTAAAAATGACTTCATCAAAATGAAATTTTAGTATGTTGTTCAGACGGTCTGTGGGACCTATGGGAATATAAATAAATATTATCACTTAATTAGTTTTTTATTGAACCCTGGTTGAACAAATGAAATACATTGAACCCTATGGGACCTAATTTTTCAACCTTTTTTTAAGCAAATTAAAAATTCACAAATTGCTTCGAACTTTTTAGGAAATATTCACATTATCCCTTAAAATGTATAAAAAAAATTTCAGTAAAATATATTTAGTAGTTTTTTAATTAAAAATTATTTAATATAGGGAAAATGATAAATTCAATTAAATTCTGACTTTTGGGATAACCTCCAGAAAGAAAAAAGAGATATATTATATAATAAATATCTTTCCAAGAGTTTAATTATTTTATACTAGCCGCCTTTGGCGACCAGCCTCTTCGCTACCCTTGAAAATTCTGACCGTGGCAAATTCTAACCGTGGCACACTCGCTGGCGCGACCTACCAGTAAAGTGTAAGGTAACTGTTTGGAGGGCCAGGAAGTGCCACCCAATTTAGACAGGAACTCAGTGGGGGAGGCATCCACAGGGACCGTACCCACCTTCCCCTACCACCAACCTCTCGGAAGGACTTACGGTCCCGCATGTTTAACGTGATCGTACTCCGCCTGAACACGGCGGCAGTTTTGGCAATGGCGGGAATCGAACCCGGACCTACCTAGTGCAAATCCCGCGCGCTAACCACTGGGCTACCGCGCCCTCCGCGACAATCTCCATAACCTTCTTTTTATTCACCTAATTTAGACCGGAACCCAGTAGGGGAGGCATCCACAGGGTCCGTACCCTCCTTCCTCTACCAACAACCTCTCGGAAGGACTTACGGATCCACATGTTTAACGTGATCGTACTCCGCGTGAAAATGGCAGCAGTTTTGGCAGTGGCGGCAATCGAACCCGAGCCTACCGAGTGCAATTCCCGCGCGCCAACCACTGGGCTACCGCGCCCTCCGCGACAATCTCTATAACCTTCTTTTTATTCACCCAATTTAGACCGGAACCCAGTGGGAAAGTCATCCACAGGGTCCGTACCCTCCTTCCTCTACCACCAACCTCTCGGAAGGACTTACGGACCCACATGTTTAACGTGATCGTACTCCGCGTGAACACGGCAGCAGTTTTGTCAGTGGAGGGAATCGAACCCGGGCCTACCGAGTGAAATTCCCGCACGCTAACCACTGGGCTACCGCGCCCTCCGCGACAATCTCCATAACTTTCTTTTTATTCACCCAATTTGGACCAGGACCCAGTGGGGGAGGCATCCACAGAGACCGTACCCTCATTTCCCTGCCACCAACCTCTCGGAAGGAATTATCGACCCATATGTTTAAGGTGATCGTACTCCGCATCAGTGGCGGGAATCGAACCCAGGCCTACCGAGTGCAATTCTCGCGCGCTAACTTCCCGCGCGCTAATTTAAATTTATTATGACCATATGCTAGGCTCTTAATTCCACCATCCTCGTTCCATCGTTCTATCATTTAAAATAGCCATAAAATTAAAATATCCATTTAAAATATCTATAAATTAAAATATCCATAAAGGTGTAAGGTAACTACCAGAAAGGTGTAAGGTAACTGCTTGGAAGGCCAGGAAGTGCCACACAATTTAGACCGGAACCCAATGGGGGAGGCATCCAAAGAGACCGTACCCTCCTTCCCCTACCACAAACCTCTCGGAAGGACTTGCAGTCCCACACGTTTAACGTGATCGTACTCCGCGTGAACACGGCTGCAGTTTTGGCAATGGCGGGAATCGAACCCGGGCCTACCGAGTGAAATTCCCGCGCGCTAACCACTGGGCTACCGTGCCATCCGCGACAATCTCCATAACTTTATTTTTATTCGGCAATTTTGGGAATCGAACCCGGGCCTACCAAGTACAAATCCCGCGCACTAACCACTGGGGTACTTCACCCTCCGCGATATTCTTCATAACTTTCTTTTTATTCACCCAATTTAGACCGGAACCAAGTGGGAGAAGCATCCACAGGGACCGTACCCTTCTTCCCCTACCACCAACCTCTCGGAAGGACTTACAGACCCACACGTTTAACGTGATCGTACTCCGCGTAAACACGGCGGCAATTTTGGGAATCGAACCCGGGCCTACCGAGTGCAATTTCCGCGCGCTAACCATTGGGCTACTTTGCCCTACGCGACAATCTCCATAACTTTCTTTTTATTCATCCAATTTAGACCGTACCCTCCTTCCCCTACCACCAACTTCTCAGAAGGACTCACGGACCCACATGTTTAACGTGCTCGTACTCCGCGTAAACACGGCGGCAATTTTGGGAATCGAACCCGGGCCTGGTAACTGGTTGGACGGCCAGGATGTGCCACCCAATTTAGACCGGAACCCAGTGGGGGAGGCATCCACAGGGAACGTACCCTCCTTCCCCTACCACCAACCTCTCGGAAAAACATATGAACCCATATGTTTAACGTGATCGTACTCCATGTCAGTGGCGGAAATCGAACCCGGGCCTACCGCGTGCAATTCCCGCGCGCTAACCACTGGGCTACTTCGCCCTCCGCGACAATCTCCATAACTTTCTTTTTATTCACCCAATTTAGACCGTACCCTCCTTCCCCTACCACCAACCTCTCGGAAGGACTCACGAACCCACATGTTTAACGTGATCGTACTCTGCGTGAACGTGGCGTATGTTTTGGCAGTGGCGGGAATCGAACCCGGGCCTACTGAGTGCAATTCCCGCGCGCTAACCACTGGGCTGCCGCGCCCTCCGCGACAATCTCCATAACTTTCTACATATTCACCCAATTTAGACGGGAACCCAGTGGGGGAGGCATCCACAGGGGCCGTATCCTCCTTCCCCTACCACCAACCTCTCGGAAGGACTTACGGACCCACATATTTAACGTGATCGTATTCCACGTAAACACGGCGGCAGTTTTGGCAGTGGCGGGAATCGAACCCGGGCCTACCGCTAACTTCCCGCGCGCTAATTTGCAATTTAAAATGACCATATGCTTAATTCCATCATCCTCATTCCATTGTTTCATTGTTCCATCATTTAAAATATCCATAAATTTAAAATATCCATTTAAAATATCCAAAAGTTAAAATATACAAAATGACCATATGCTTAATTCCATCATCCTCATTCCATTGTTTCATTGTTCCATCATTTAAAATATCCATAAAATTAAAATATCCATTTAAAATATCCAAAAGTTAAAATATACATTTAAAAAATCCAGATCGTCCCATCATTTAAAATATAAATATAATAATTTATATAGAGCAAAGGAGCTCTATTCAGAACCGTGACGTCACCTCCACCTTGACGTCCCCACCCACCACCTTCCCTGCTTCAGCGGGGGAGAAACGAACGGAACGCTGAGAAATTTAAAATCATGACGTCTTTAAAATTGCGATCCTGAAGGCAATTTTCATTATTTCTGGACCAGATTAGACTTGTAAGAATGCCAGATATTTCAGCTTTCTAAAAATGTAAATTATTAGTCGAAATTATGAGTACTTTTTACTATGCGAGAATTTAAAAACCAAAAATCGTTTTTTTGAGCCAAAAGTGACTTTTGTTTTAAAATCTTTAAAAAATATTAGAAATCGAAATGGAGATTTGAAATTGATATATTTTTACTCGCAATTGTCTGCTCTTTCCGATGGTGTGAGTTGTTTTTTTCTACGACGTCTGGATCGTGGAGAAAAAAGGGCAAAAAAAGGTCGAAATCGCATAAAACATTAAATAAATAAAAAAAATAATTAGAATTTTGAAAATCGGTTTTCACGTGTCTACTTCCCTCCCCCCCAGGTCTCCGATTGCCAAATTTCGTAGCTCTCCGACGCGCGGTCGCGAAACGTATAGTGTATAAGGCAGACAGACAGACAGACGCACAGACATTGCCTTTTATTATATAGAAGATATGGGAGAGCCCTCACATTTTAAAATAAATTTGGTAGATGACTTTTTTTCAATTTTTTTTTTAATTTTATATAACTCTTCATGATATACTTATTTGGTGGCATTTTTAATGCACTTTCCTACGTCCTCCAGAGTTAAAATTTGGTACACAGATTAAATTTGTTGAACATTTTATTGTACAAAAATTTGGTGGATCTTTAAATATAGATCATACTTTTTTTTCAAAATAGCCTGCAAATAATCCCCATTTACTTCTATAAATCATTGTTGTAATATTGTTAAAAATTCTGATGTGGGCAGCACATGTCTTTCCCTGCAGACTCATATTCACGTTCTCTTTATTTCTTCAATAATAATTTGAATTTATCTGCACAAAATAGCAGCCATAAGTATTTTAAATGACATTGAATTTACACGTAAAACTTAAATTTGGTTCTCATTTGATAGTTCGACTTACTGTCAAAGGTGACGCAGCAAAAACGCGAAATAACTAAAATATCTCAAGAACGGCTAGTCTTAAAGTAATGAAGATAGTCTTATTATTTTTGTTGTCAAAATTCACGTATAAAATAAGCATTTAATTGATATAATTGAGCAGAAGTTGGCTTTTATTTTCAATTTAACGATTTTTGAGGGTCATTTCGCAAAAACAGCCCGTTCCTTTTTCCGAATCGTACCAGAATAGCCTATAAGTGATTTATATACCAAATTTTGTTACATTTGGTCCATTAGTTTTTAGCTGGAGTGGATAAAGGCAATTTTTGCCGGCCATTTCGCAAAGAAAGCAGATTCTTTTATTATGAATCGTACTAAAATATAATGAACATCAGGGTTTCCCACAAAAAACTTACATACCAAATTTAATCAAATTCAGTCCATCAGATTTTCAGTTAGAGTGGTTACGATGTCCTCACAGGCACATAGAAACACACACAGATACACCCTTACACACACAGACGTCTACCTAAAAATAGTTTTTTCGTGTTCTAGAAGTCCCAAAACGTGTAGATATTCGAAAATTCGAGTTCCGATCTTCGGCATGATTCCAATACTTTGAATACATACACACACGCACACATATATTATCTGTGTATCTGTGCATTATCTGTGTATCTAAATTCCGTGCCTACGCAATTACAATAGTTGTGGTTTTAAATGATCCCTAAGCTTTTATAAATTTCTACAACGAAGCCTAATTTTAACTTATGCAGAATGCAAATATTTTAAGCGATTGTAAGGTGAGTTATATAAGAATTGCTGAATTTTTTCAAGCAAAATTATTTAGCTCTGAAGTCTGGAATACAAGTTATATGAATGAAATATTCATTGATTTTGCATAGAGAATCAGACGATTTACATTTCGATGAAGTTTTCAATATTTAAGTAAAATAAATTACTATAGTACTGTGATAATATAAATGATATCAATACTGAATATATCACATTTTAGAGGTTTCTAAATGAAATTGGATGTCAGTGGGAAAGTGTTTCATAATCAATGCTTATGCATGATTGATCTTTGTTGTTAAATTTGAAATGGCATCATCATATGCTGCTTTATTACTGCTAACTCAGAGATGAGCAAGAGGCAATGAATCTTTCTTGTATATTAAAAGAGATTAGAAAATAATGAATCCTTAATAATGGTTTCAGTTTAGAATAATATTTATATCACTAGTAAGTGCCAGTGAAAAATCATGGGAAAATGTTTAGTCACTGATAATAGTACACGTAAAAGATCTTAAAATTTGATATTTTTATGTCAAAATATCTTAAAAGTATTAGTATGCATTTCATATAGTATTATTTAACTTAGCAAAGTGACTCAAGATTATCTCATTAAATCGGTTTCGATATTATCTTCCTCAAGCAACAGGAGAATAATGGCAAACGCGCTAAGTGTCTATTAGACGTAACAGCAGGCTTACGGAGAATCGTCCGAGAATGTATAGAGCTTTTACTCTGGTTTAATATTTAATTAATCAGCTGCAAGTTATAAAATAAGACGTTATATTGCAATTAAATACCTTTTTGCAAGTGTTATTATTGCAAAACGGTATTTTAAAATAACGTAATTTTTACTTAAAGCGAATAACACAAACAAACACAAATCATCAAACTTGTACATGTGCTTGTTACCAATCGACAAACGATATTCACGTGCGTAAAATGTTCACACTCGAAATTTCGTTGTTTGATAACATTCTTGTTTGCATTCTATAAACGATAATAACATGCGTAAACTTGTCACATTCGAAATTATGTGGTTTGATGATGATGATGATGATAATATGCTTGTTGTCATTCTAGAAACGATAATAACGTGCTTAAATTACTCACACTGGAAATAATGTTGTTTGGTACTGCAGCTCAATTATGAGAATCTCACAGGTGACTTACGTATAAAATGTTAGTATTTATATCTAGCATTATCTATGTAATTTCCATAAGTTATCTTATCAGCTTTTTACATTATATGTCTATTCTCACTCTATATTCCGCCAGGAGGCGTTACATTGTATGTGTCATTTCTTACAACTTGTCACAAGTACAATGCAACATCTCCTGGTCAATGCCCAGTTAGAATAGAAATGTAATGCGAAAATTAGATAACGTTAGAATGTAAACGCGCGGACGTGACCTCCTAAATTTAGAATTTAGGAGACACACAAGAACCAGCACCACTTACAAACCCGTGATCGAAAAAGTCGCAAATAACCACAAAGGTTCACCCTCCTGTCCAGAGAAGTAAATCTCCAAGATGACCTGCCGAGAACAGAAGAACCAAAACATTAAAAAAACTTTTTAAACCAAAAACCTTGCCTTTATGAAACTTCTTCAGCCACAAATATTAAATAAAGCAAAATAAAATCATAGATAAATCTAAGTAACACACAAGAATTTAGAAGTTTAAATAATATCATTTATTAAAGTTATAAAAGGAATATTAAAACACAACAGCTCTTTCAGCACGCCACTGGACTCAGGCGCAAAGACTTCATTTAACCAATGCCACAAGCTTCAACCAGTAATTATCCAATATTAATTCAGTGGCAAACAAAATAATAATAAATTTCCTAAAATATGCATGGTATAATCAAACAAACTGGGTCGAGCATCCGGAGAGCATTAAAAATAGGATTTACGGATTTCAAATATAAATTAATAGATAGAATTAAATATTATTTTTATGAAGATATAAGAGCAGGTTGCGCTCGTTGAACCAGCTAAGGCTGCCAATCATGCTCGGCTCGCAGTTCTTTTATGAGTGAACTTTTATGGTGATACAAAAATATTCTGAGATAACAGGGTTGATTTCGAAAACAGAAATCAAAGTCTAACCTTTAGCCACGAAGAAAAAAGGCATCAGCGGAGAGTCCTAGGGATAAAAACGTCGCTCCTTATAAAACGGTTCCGGCACACCAGATTGCTCTACAGGAGACTCTTGGTCCGGACAGGCTCGGCGGTCATCGACCCGGCTTCGTCTCAATCGACCCGGCATGGCCTCGGGTCATCCTTCGGTCGTTTCTAGGACTCCGCCAGGACGGAATTGGACTCTTCATGAGTCATTCCCACAAGAGTGACGATTCAAGTCATCGACCCGGTGGGCCTTGGATCATCCAGGACGTCTCAGGGCCACATTTCCTCAGTCCCAAGTAGCACGGATCAAATGCTCACAAACCCCAAGGAACCAGCAATCAGGCCTAGTTCCCGAGGCCTGGAGTCAACATCGAAAACTCAGGTACCCGGACAGCCGTCAGATTAATCAGTCAAAAAGAAGGAAATGCGCTAAGCTAAATGGCTCGGCCAGCTTTTATGAAGCTTCCAAAATGATATTCCGACCCAAAACATTTCTCAATTACTGATCACCACCAATTGCTGATTCTACCAATTACTGATTTGAAAATTCAATGTGCAATTATTAACCATTGATGGGTCCTGCGGCCTTGATTTTGTAATCATTTCATTACCTGTGTATGAGCTGCACGCATATTTAATTTCAATAAAAACAGTCACTTTCTTCATGGTGCTTCGGTTTTTTTCTTTGTTTTTTGTTTTTTTTTTCAAAAGAGTGTATTAATTAAAATATTTCAAAATAAATATTATTATCTAAAATCCAAATATTGACATTTACGTTATTTTACCACATTTGGTACCTCTAAGCTTAATTTTCACGACGATGTAAATACGATACGAAATAATATTTTATTGAAATATACATGAAATAGTAACAATGTTCGAATAATGTGAAACTTTTGTTTCATGGTTCATATAAAATAATTTTCAAATTATACACAGCATTTGCTTTCTATTGCTTTATCCATTACAATAGACAAGCATGTTCACTTAAAAAACAATACTGAAGATTGCGTTCTTCAAACAGTGGAATTAAAACCGTTATAATTTTTTTAATCAAACTCCGTGAATTGGAATATTAATATTTAATTATTTTTTTTTTCGACAAAGAAGAAAAATGACTAGATAAAATATTTATATTTAGCAGTAATAAGAGAATCATTTTTATTGATTTTCTAAAAACAGCCAAGCACTGGTCTTTCCATAAGCTGCTTATTTCTAGTTCAATTATCAATTCATAAGGTATATATTTGACGATGTATTTGCTTATATTCACATGTCAATATGATTTTCTGTTGTGGAGATGCAATATTTCAATAGCCGATTTCTGCAATACTCTATTACAGAAATAGGATTGAAGTTGTTACACAGGGTGTTTTAAAGAGACTCAAAGTATGTATTTCTATATAGTATCTATTTAATAAATGCTTAAATAGGAAATATTTTTCTAGAACTTCTATAAATTTCATCAGTAGTAAATACTGCGATATTGTTGGTATATCGCCGCCAGACCATTAGAATTGGAGGAATAATGAAAATAAATTATTCTGATTTTAGCAAAAGAATATAACATCTATATCCTAGGCTATAGATGTCATATTCCTTTGTTAAAATTATATTAGGCTGTATATGCATGAAATAAATAGATTATCAGTTCTTTCATTCATGCCTTTCAACTTTTGCAACCCCAATCAGAGCTTTCTACGGAGCGGAGGAATGGGATATTTCAGAAACGCGACGGAGTCTGCTGAACTTCGTACTAAATGAATGCTTCTGTGCATGTGCAGTGTGTTTTAAAGATATTTCATATATACTAAACACATGTTTCATATATAGTTCCTATTCAAGAAATGCTTTAATAGAAACCATATTTCTAGATTTCCTATAAATTTATTCAGTTGCAACTACTGCGGTATTGCTAGTATAGCGCGGATAGACCATTAGAATTGGAAGAATAATGAAAATAAATTCTTCTGCTTTTAACAAAAGATTATAGAAATTTGCTTGAAAAGATGGAATTAGATGTATGCATCTGTAGCCTAAAGAAACTACTTATCAGCGCCTTCATTCATGTTTTTCTACCTTTTCCACTCTATCAGATATTTTAACGGAACGGGGGAATACGATATCTCAGAATTGCAACAGAGTCTCTGCTGAACTTTGCACCAAATTAGTGCTTCTGCGCATGTGAAACGTGTTTTAAAAAGATTTCACGACTAAGTTGTGATTCATACGTAATTATCAGCGCTTATCAGAGCTTATCAGCGCATTCATTCATGCCTTTCAACCATTTCAACCCCTATCAGACCATTCAACGGAACAGAGGCTGCGACATCTCAGAAACTGGACGGAGTTTCTGCTGAACTTTGTACCAAATTAGTGCTTCAGCGCATGTGTTTCCATGATGGAGGGATTCGTAGAACGAGCGTTTAACAACGTACCAGGTCTTGCGTTTATATTACCGCCCTACTGCATCGCCCAGCAGAACTTTTCCAGCCCTATCTGGTAGCTTTCATGAATAACTGTTATTTAGAGCGCTACAATATTCCTTATTATACCACCATTTTTTGTGATTGCAAAGCAGTTTCATATTTTTCCTGCTCTTAAAACTGTTTAACTGGAATATGTGTTTGTGCCAGATCTATAAGTAGATTTCTTAATAATTATTAGAAGTACTCTTTACAAGCAGAAATTTAGCAGAAACAATAAAAAAAATCTGAAGTGGGCAACACATGACTTTCCTTATATAATGCAATGAATTTACTACTTTTACAGTTAAAAAAAATTTATTCTTATAGTAGATACTTATATTCTTTCCAAGATATTGAATTTTCTTCAATTAGTCGTTATTTTCATTGATTTAGCGTCGTTTTTATCCATTTGGAAAAGTTTATACACATTGGAAAAGTAGTACATTTTTATACATTTGTAAAAGTCGCCAAGTTGGCGACATTCCGCCAAATTCATCGCCAAAATCTCGCCAAGCGTTATGGACGAATAAATAAGTTATTCTTACAACAGATAAATGACTATAGGCGTTCAAATACAAAAGTATTACTCAAACTATCTTTCTTCATGAATGGAACGAGCTAGATCCACGAGAATGATGTCGCCAAATTTATCGCATCCTATTACATATGAAAAGTGAGCATGTTTCTCAATGGAAAATATTTTCTTTTTATTTTATATGACTTTTTGATAATTTTTTTTGAAAAATGTTCAATATCTCGAGAACAGTTTATGTTAGCGTTCCAAAATTTGTGTCAATCGTTTTCTAATGAAAAATTACATAAGAAATGTCTATTTACGTAACTTTATTAGCGGTTTTGATTTTTTGACGATTTTTTCAAAATTTCACTCGAAAATTTAGGGGGGTTCTGAACATTCGATTGCATATAAAAACAATAGGCTTCCAGTGTTTATGGATTGTGATTTTTGTACCAAATTTCGTTCAAATCAGTATATTCGTTCATCAATTACGTCGTCTCCACAGACTCGCTGACACATACGCACACACACATACTTTCACACGCGCACACACACACACACACACAGCCATCACTTCAAAAATGTTTAATTCGTGATCAGGTATGCTTGAAACGTGCTCTCCCGTCGAAAACTCGAATTCGAATTTTCGACCCGGTCACAATACTTTCCTTATACATTATGTATATAAGGAAAGTAATAAAAATGAGGACCCCTCCGCATTTAACAAATTTCAAGAGTATACCCACTTTTATCCACCTTTACTCAGATATGTAACCGTGTATTAAGTTTGAAATCAAACGTGCTAAAACGATACATGGCATTTTCTTGAAATATGCATAAAACGATAACAATGCTCGAATAATGTAAAGCTTCTATTTCATGATTCAGATAAAATATTTTCCAATTATATACAACATTTGCTTTTTATTGCTTTATCCACTAAATAGACACGTATCTTCACTTATAAAACAATACTGAAGTTTTTGTTCTACAAACAATAGAATTAAAATTGTTATATATCTTGGAAATAAGCACCGTGAATTGGTATATTAATATTAAATGATTTATTGTTGACAAAGTAGGAAAATGACCAGATAAATATTTATATGCAGCAGTAATATCAGAATCATTTTTATCGATTTTCCAAAAACAAACAAACATTGCTCTTTTTAGAAGCCTCCTTTTTCCGTTTCATGTATCGATTGATAGGGTAGATATTTGAAGATGCATTTGTTTATATTCACGTGTCAACATGTTTTCTGTTGTGGAGATGCAATATTCCAATAATCGATTTGAAATACTATTACAGAAATAGTACTGATGCTGATAAATGGATTTTCAAATGGAGAGTGTTTCAGGAAGATTTCACGACAGAGTATCTTCTGTATAGTTCCTAGTTAAGAAATGATTTAATATCAACTATATACGAGTATATAGGAACTCCTAGAAATTTAATTGGCGGCAGATACTGTGGTATAGCTTGTATGGCGTTTCCAGACCATTAGAATTTCAGGAATAATCAGAATAAAATCATCTGCCTTTAACAAAAAAAAATGTAGCACTTTAGTAGCTTGAAAACTTGAAATCACACTAAATATAGCTTAAAAAATTTGCTTTAGATGAATGCATCTGTCGTTTAAAGAAGCCTATTACCGTCTGTCATTACAATTAATTGTCATACAGACGATAACAGGTGGTATATTTTGTACTACGATGCTATGGTAGAAGAAATGAATGTCAAGTCCAAGCCTGTTCTATATAAGATTAGCTCATGTTAACAATTATTGAAGCTAAGACTTGACGTTAAATTCAAAATTATATATGATGGTGTCATCAGGAAGTCCCAGACACCGTGAAAGGTCACGTGTTCACCAAGACTAAAGCTGTTAAGCCCGATGTAGCTCCGGGAAGTGCAATGTTTCCTCACACAAGCTCATCAGCCAATGGGCAGGTGAAGGCAGATCTAGTCGCAGTTAGAAAATGCAATAGAATTAAAATCCGAAGAGAATTCGAAAATTCAGTCAGACACGAGTGAAAAACAGAGTAGAGTGATAATGTGCCCAATGTGACAATCCTGATGAGTTCACGGTAACGTCATTGTAAAAATGACAACTGTTGTGTCATTTTTACAATGACGTTACCGTGATGACGTTACCGCCTTTAGATGAATGTGAAAGCCGAACCAAAGGTACCCCTATGCTGTTCATGAGGACAGTTGATATTAATAATTAATTTGACTCTTATGGCAATAAAATATTGCGTCTGTCATCACACCAGTAGTAACACTAGCTTTAAAACTTTATATTGGAAAACGTAAGAATGGCTAAATACTAATTATTAATGCATATTTAACTAGTTATTTGAATGGTTTTAAATAGTAATTTCAATATATAATTAAATTTTAAAGAAATGTTTCGTCATTTCAAAAGCTGCACTTTACTAGTTACCTTTTATAAAGTATGTTATTTATAGGTTGAATACGGACTGCACAACAGGTGAGTTTCAGCAAAAACAGGCAATGACGTACGGAGTTATATTATATGCATTTACAATTTCGAATCTGAATCAATGAAATCATTAATTACGAATAAAATAACCAATATTTTTTTCACCACACTATAGTAATTTGAATAAGAAGTAGAAACTACCTGATTTAAACCACTCTTAATATTCTGAAATAAATGTAAAATAGAGAAAAATACAAAAACTGATATGTATTTTCTCATTTGTGATTGTCTTTACAATGGATGACATTTTTATATGTGTTCTTTATATATATCTTGGAAAGTAAATATTTTATTTCTTTCCTTTCAAATTTCCCATCAGAAGAGATTTTTGCGGACATGTATATTTATCAATAAAAATTTCAAAAGATAAACGTACTTGTACTTGTGAAGTACATTGCTGTCCCAATCGGGAATCGAAGCACGGATCTTCGTACTGGCCAGCCCGCGCTCTACCTTTGACCTACTTTGACGGAATTGCAATCTATTATCGTTGAAGTCCATAAGACTTTATATACATTATATAATACTGGAACGAGTTACCGGACGTTACTCGGGTACATAATAAGAAACCCTTAAGCAAATATTACAGTAACATTTAACACCATTTGATTTCAAAATCGCCTGTATTGAGCAAATATATTTCCTTGCTTTGTTTTTCCACACGCAACGTCAACTGTATAACTTGGGCATATTACTCACTAAATAAGCGCCTTTGATAAACCCTATTTCTCGCGGGAACTCCTACAAAGAGGGGATACTTACCTTTTTTTAAAGTAAGCACTGCATTTCAATAATAAATGAAAATACACTAGTCCAAGATAGGCAATTTGTGGAAATATTTCCACGTTATAACTTAACCAGGGAATGTCGAACCGCGCTGTAATTAAGATTTCTTTTATGGGGAAGGGGACATATTCTTCATCGTGTTGTATTTCGAATCTGCAGTGTATTGAACCGCACTATATCGGGTATCTACTGTACTTGAACTCGCAAAAAAGAAAAAAGACGCTCTACCGAGAGAAGTCAAATTAAAGATTTAAATTATATCTTTGTGAATTTTCATCCGATCTTTGCTATTTTCGAGTGCTGTACTTATAACAATAAAGTTACAGCACGCCTAAAAATTGAAAAAGATGTTGCTTCAAATTAAAGAAAAGTTAGAGTTTTGGATTTTAAAGCCCATTGTCAGGCTGAAAATTCCTCCAGTGACATACATCTGTAATTAGTCCACGACTAGAAAAATCGTCTGCTTAATAAATGTGATTTTTAAATGCGAATTTTGGCAATTTCAGAATTAAGCGTTCATAATTTTTAAATTAATCCCAATTTTTAGAAAATTTGCCAATTTACATTTTCTTGTGAGTTTAGCTATTTTTAAACCAAATTTCTCGTCTAGATTTTTCACTACTCGAGCATTAATAAAACTTTGTACACACCCATTTTCATATTTTTAACTTAGCATAATAATGTGCCCCTTAAAAAGACCGTTATCCTATATATATATTATAGGAAACAGAACGTTCTTTACAATCTCAATGGTAACTAACTTCCTCTAACTTTGGGAGTTAATTTTGTAGAAATTTCCTCCTGTAATTTTAATCTTTTCTCTCTTCAAAAAATTTAAGTGAGCAATTTGATTATATTTTCTTGCAGTTGCTCTAGGGAAAATTAAACAAATAGTTCAGCGTTTTTTAAATGGATGTTGCTTCTAACGTATACTTGAAAATGAACTATACTTTGAAAGATACAAGTATCACTGTACTGTAACAATATCACTGTAACAATGGCCATAATACACTACATAAAACATTTCTGATCAAATATGAGACTCCTTATTATTGAGATATTTAATTTTTATTTTAATGGTTTTAAGAATGGTTATATTGTAGTAGTATACATGTGTACATTAGAGTACAGGGATACAGCGGGGTTGTATAGTAGTAGCATATAAGGAGCAATGGGATAAATGAAACACGTGCTTGTCATAGTGATATATGACGGTTTGAGTGTGAAACACGACATTTTTCTGTTTTTCCCGAAATCGTTCTCTTTCGGAAGCCATTTTTACTACAAGGTTTTAATTCTGAATGCGTTCGCACTTTTAATTCTGAAAGTGTGGGAATTTTGCTCGGGCATATGTTCCGAAGCTAATTTCTTATTACTTTATTTCATACCCGGGAGCTGCGGTTTCGTTTCTGCAGGCGATGACGCGAGGTTCCGCACCGACCAAAATTCGTGCAAGGAGTTGAAGGTCGAGGCGACCTATATTACCATTTTTCACAGTAGAGGGGCTCTCTTGGCCCTGAGTTTTCGTTGGAGAAGGAGCTCGCGATTCTCGCTCCGAAATGTTGGACACAAAAGAATTTATGACCCAACGGTCATTTTGTGTTTCGGATTATAACTTTGATTCAGAAGGAATCTTATAATCCGTGTGGGCCAAGGCAATTACCTTTTATTTACAAATTCTAAATTTTTCTTCCTTATTTCAGAGGACCTAGACGAAAATCCCTTACCATTTGGCTGTAGAATTAAAGAATTCGGGATCCGGAAGTAATGAATTAGACCTGTGATTACAGAGCTCGAGATCGCGGATTGCCTGGAATTTTCTCGAAAGAGTCAGGTGGATGATTCCTAGTGATTACTCGTTCTGGCTAGCTGGATCTTTATTCAGTCGATGGATTCGGCTATGTGCTAAGTGAACTCGGCTAATGTGTGGACGAGTTGCTTCTGGATCCTTTGAGATCATGAGTCGAAGTACTCATCTCTAAATCTGTGCTTGTGAGAAAGAGGTCATTTGAAACAGTGATGAAGTATTCAGGTATTTAAATTAGTCATGTGGCATATATATTGAAAACATCGAAATTTTTAAAAGATAATTTCTGAATCTAAATTGTGGCCAGAATTACGGTTCGATAAAGTGAAACCATACTTAATTCACATCAAGAGTAATTATCTTCACTATTTGAATATATATATAAAATGTCGTGTTTTAGTACTTGTAGTATTATAGTGTATGCCATTAAAGTACAAAGGCCAAATATTATCTAGATATATTTAATGCAGAAAATGGCCAACATAATTTTCTTTGCTACTTCTTTATTTCCATAATATATAAATATATAAATGAAAGAGTTTATTATGATAATTTGACTCATGTTTTTCCAACCTGATCTTTGTTGTTATTTTGCTGTATGCCTGTGTGTTCAGTTTGCATTTTGTAAGCCTGGGCAGACGGATCTAGGGGTTATTGCGGAACAACGCTGAAGTACGTCATTGTACTTAATATCAAATTTCTTTCTGTTTGTGTGATCCTTGGAAGGGGGCCTTATTTCATAACTCCTTTCCGTCCTCCTGCCCCTGGATACACATTCTGATGCACATAAATAGAACTTTATTTTCGTCACATAAATTACCTGTGTGACATGTGGTGCCGCCTTTTCCACTATGACATGCGTATGTGAATTATCAGTTTATTGATAATCACATTTCTGAATTAAAATTAGGATAAACTTGTTGTTTGTTTGTTATGCACATTTATATTCATTTAAATCAATACCGAGAAAACCAAATGAGTTGTCTAAGTTGCTATGTCAAAAAAGTGTTCACTTTTTACCCAGTTGGTGACTACTTGAACCATATTTCACCAGCTTATAGATCCTGCATATTTTCTTGTAGAAGCAAAAGTTTCAGTGCAATTTTGGCTTGTGATTATATATTTTATGGACAGAAAAAGTGTTAGAGCGGTCCATTTATTCTCATTATGATCACGGTAGTACAAACCATGTTTGCACATGCCGTATAATAATTACACATGGGAAAGTATAACAATAGAGGAATAGAATTCAATATATTTATTTTGCTTGAATGCTTACAAAGGACTACAGATATCCCTATTTCCAAATTAATTTATTGCAGGGGTATTTCCTTTTGCCTTTCATGCTTTTTGATACTATGAGCTATCAGAAAGTTGTGTATTGAAATATTATACAAATATTGAACAATATTTGGAATCAGATAACACATTAAAATTATTCGACACTTCCACTCTGGAACCTCCGTTTTGATGGCTTTTGATCTGTTTCAGCTATGAGGCTAATGGAAAAATATGAAATTTAGAAAATTCAAATTAATGGTGACGTTGTAAGCATGTAATCAAACACTTAAAGTCGCTTTCAAAGTCATTGCGTACTTTCACTCGAGTCAGAAAATCGGATTTGTTTGATCTGTCTCATTTTCTTGATCAAGCGAAAAATCGAAAATTCTGAAAATTCGAATTAGATGTTATGACACAAAATATTTTTTAAAAACTTACTCCACTTTGCCTGTCAAAACTAATAAGCGCACAATTTATATCATTCCGTTGCCAATCAGAGAAATTAAATAATTCATTCATTTTGTCGGGAAATAGAAAAAAAAATCAATATTTTTTTCCATTCAACATACTAACATAATTATAAAATGTGCGCTACTTTTATGCTTTTAGCGCATAATTTATATCCTTCCATTGCCAATCAGAAAAATTAAATAATTCATTCATTTTGTCGGGAAGTAGAAAAAAAAATCAATATTTTTTCCCATTCAACATGCTAACATAATTATAAAATGTGTGCTACTTTTATTCCTTTGAAAGGGTTTTTCTTATTAAGAAAATGTATCAATAACTTTTATTACGTATGTATGTGTCACATTTAATGGCCACTATCCATTTCGGAAGTGCAGAGCGTGGGTTGAAATAACCATTTCCACATATGATTGCATAAATAATTCATGCTTATGTTTGATGTTAATGCCATATAACAAAATCATAACTTTAATAAGAGAAAATATTTGACTTTTAAATGTAACATTTCAGGATATGCCATGAAGACAAAATAAATATATGATTATATAATTTATCTAATAAAATATTCAGTGCATGGTGTATACTATATTATAACACGAACTGACAACTCACAAAGATAACACATTCTAATTAGTACTTTTTTATTTCCTTTTCTCTTTTACAAAACTCTGCTATTTTTGCTGTATTTAATCTACCTGTTATGTATGTTATTTACAGCAGCAGTGGAGATTATTAAATAAATGATTAGATTCCGCCACTCAAAGACGGAGGCCATTTTATCTTTTACTGCAATACATGCAGACTAATCATACCTTTCTGGAACTCATAAAAGGTATTTCTTTCCGGATATTCTCGTAGTTAGCTCATTTTCAAGTCCCTTTCTCTGAAAAATAGATAAGGTAATTTAATATGCTCCATAATGCAACCTTGAAAATTTCTTTTTATTTTCAAACACATGTTAAAAAAATCTGATGTGAGCAACACATGACTTTCCTTATATAATGTAATGAATTTATTACTTTTACAGTAAAAAAAAAGGTTTTTTTTATGGTAGATACCAATATTCTTTCCAAGATATTGAATTTTCGACAATTACTCGTCATTTTCATTGATTTAGCGTCATTTTTATCCATTTGGTGAGATTTCCGTTAATTTGGCAATATTTCAAAAAGTCGCCAAGTTGACGTCATTCCGCCAAATTCGTCTCCAAAATCTCGCCAAGCGTTATGGACGAAGAAATAAGTGATTCTTACAGCAGATAAATGACTATTGGCGTTTAAATACAAAAGTATTACTTAAAGTATCTTTTTTCATGAATGGAACGAGCTAGATCCACGATAATGGTGTCATCCAATCTATCGCATGGTATTACATATGAAAAGTGAACATGTTTCTCAATAGGAAATATTTTTTTTATTTTATATGACTTTTTGAAATTTTTTTGAAAAATGTACAATATCTCGAGAACGGTTCATGTTAGCGTTCTAAAATTTATGTCAATCGTTTTCTAATGAAAAATTACATAAGAAATGTCTATGTGAGTACCTTTATTTGCAGTTTTGATTTTTTGACGATTGTTTCAACATTTCATTCGAAAATTTAGGGGAGTTCTGAACATTCGATTGCGTATAAAAGCAATAGGCTTCCAGTGTTTATGGATTGTGATTTTTGTACCAAATTTCGTTCGAATCGGTCCATTCGTTCGTCAGTTATCGTCTCCACAGACTCACTGACACACACACACACACACACACAGACATCACTTTAAAAATGTTTGATTCGTGATCAGGGATGCTTGAAACGTGCTCTGCCGTCGAAAACTCGAATTCGAAATTTCGACCCCGTCACAGTACTTTCCTTATACATTATGTATATAAGGAAAGCAAAAATAAGATTAATTATTCACAGATATTTAATTCCACTCATTATATATATATTTTTTCATGATTGTTCCTTTCCCTATAACTCTTAGTATATGTAAATATGTAATATTGTGATGGTGTCAAAAATCTAACTGTTTGGTTTGGATGTGTGTTTTGATTTAGTGAATATGAAATTGCCATTTTTAACAGTGTTTATGACCTTGTTGATTCTGTCTGTCTGTCTGTCTGTCTGTCTGCCTGTCCGTTAGCACGATAACTGCCGTAAAAATGACTTAATCAAAATGAATTTTTAGTATGTTGTTCAGACGGTCTGTAGGACCTATGGGAATATAAATGAATAATATTAACCAATTAGTTTTGGATTGAACCCGGGTTGAAAAAATGAAATACATTGAGCCCTATAGGACCAAATTTTTGAAACATTTTTTAAGCGGATTCAAAATTCACAAATTACTTCGAAAATTTTAGGTAATATTTAAATTGTTCCATAAAATATATAAAAAAAAATTCAGCGAAATATAATCAGTAGTTTTTTAAATAAAAATTAAAATAATAATAACACCTCTTATATGAAGCGATCACGTGACCATTATATGAAACGATCACGTGACCTACTTCAAAATGATATATGGCATCCATCTTGTTTCAAAATCGTGATTTTAAAGTTCTTTTTAATTCATATTGAGTGTTGTATCCGTCCTAAAACTACTTTATTTTTGCTTAAATTCTATGCATCTACATACTGAAACAACGCAATTACAATATATTTGAGTTTAAATGCTCATTCAAATTTGTTTATTTCTACAACGAAGCCTATTTTTACCTATGTAAAATGTAAACAGCAAAATATGTAGAATGAGTTGTATTACAATTGCTGTATTTCTTTAACACAAAATCATTTAGTTCATGGAGTCTGCATAGATGATATGAGTGAAATATTCACTGATTTTAAAAAGAGAAGGACGATTTTTTTCGATGAAGTTTTACGCATAAAGTTTAATTACTTGTAGTTCCATGGTCTTAATTTTTAAATAAAATGAATTATTATAGTATTGTAATGAATGACATGAATGGGAAATTATTTATGAATGAAATGCTGCTTTTATAAAGAGAGCCAGGCGTGTTATTTTTTCTATGACGTCATTTGAATGAATTTCAGTTGTTTTCAATGAAGTTTTCAAATATAGTAACTTATCGTAGTATTTTGATAATTCTAAAATTATTACCGAGGAATGTATCACATTTTAGAGAAGTTTAAACCAGGCAATTTATATTTCAATGCCGTCATTTGAATGTAGTTCATTTTTTTTCGATAAAGGTTTAAGTTTTCAAATATAATAAATTAATGTAGTATTTTGATTAGTTTTCAAATATTACCGAGGAATGCATTGCACTTTAGACATGTTTAAATAAAATTGCATTGAAGTTGGAAAGTGGTTCATAATCAATGCTTTAAGTATGATTGATCTTTCTTGTTAATTATGTATGTGTATATGTTTGTTTGTACGAAGGATATCTACGTAATAAATTTAGTAAATCTGAAAAAGTTCAATCAATACACTCCAGATTTTAACTGATTTTGGAGTGCTAGATTCAGAAAAAAAAACCTGTTTGTTCTTTAGTTTTTTGTAGAAAATCGAAAAACTTATAAGAAAAAGTTAGTATGCTAAACAGTGATACAAACTGCATGTATCTAATTTTTCATTTAAGAAAGAATGGCATAATTGTCAGAACATTAACTATTGCAGATCTCATAACGTGTGTTTCGGATCGATAATTGAAAAAAAAGACGGAGTTATAGTGTTATATTATAGGATGTCATATTATATTCACAATTTCACAGTGTGTGTGATTGCAGAAAAATATAGATACTAAAATGCCAAAAAGGGTGCATGGTGTAGTTTGGCGCTAAATGTGATTTGACAACTTCTTGATTCTTGATTAATTACACTATTACTCAAAAACTACTGGTGCCCAGAGACATTTTACACAATGTTATAGTGATGCAGATATGGAAAAGATTATATATTTTTAAGGAATCATTGTACAAATAAGACGTATAATAGAATTTACTACAGTTGTGACCATGCTTTGTAAATGAATTACACTGACAATATTTCAGTTTGCGCGATGGCGGATTTTTTAAGATCTGGCATTATACCTGCAAAAAAGAATTTGTGATGGCACATAAACAGGACTGAAGACATTAATCCATGGGAAATTTAAGTATGCACATTTTAAAGGAACTTCGATTTCTTTGCCTTCTGGAAACTTTAAGATATTTTGCTGACAATGTGGAATTCAACAGTCAATGTGGAATTTTTGTCCCAGTTGTCATATTTGGAAAATTGCAGAATATGGCTTCACATTTATATCCCGAAAACTTTTCCCCAGAGAATATTATGTAATTCCGCAAAATACAAAATTCCTATAAAACTTTCGAAATAAACCTCGTCGTTTTGAAAATATCTCCGGAGGGTAAAACCTGTCAGAGATTTCTAAGTATTTATATATCGTTTAAATAGATATATATGGTTGACATTTTATCAAATGACATCATGTTATAAACCAGAAGCATACCTCTGAATCAGAACTTATTTCTGATTTCCGAAATATTCCCATTTATATGACTTATTTCTTATTCCAGATATTATTACCAGTCTAAAAACATGAAAAGTATCTATGTATGGATTCCATCGTAGATATACCCAATGAAGCATTTTTTTTTACAATTGAATATATATGTCATTTAAAATTGTTTAGAGTGATATCACTTTTAAATAAAAGCTTATTTAACGAGTTCCTCTATTTTATATTTCTAAAGGTTTGATAGAAACTGCAAGATAATTCTATTAACTCATTATATGGCCAGAATGGTGTAGTTAGTATCACATCTGATCGTAATTCAGTATCTCTAGTTATGATCTATGTACCTAAAATTAAGTAATGAAGGATAAAAAATCTGGTTCCAAAACAAAAATTAAGTAATTTTCTAAGTTTTCCCAAAATAATCTTATTTACAAAGTAATTTAATAGTCTTGTGAAAATACAGTAAGTTGTTAAAATAAAAAATTAATAAAATTAAAATATATTCTTTCAATTGTCACAAAAGCTACTCTTTGAAGATTTCTCTTTATTTACACTCTGTAGGCTTCTGAAGGGACTTAAGTGGTGAAAAAGAAAAAGATTCTTTCTCTTTTGTTTATTCGTACAAAAATAATTTTAACTCCCAGTTTTCTATATTCTTTGATTTCATATTTTAAATTCATATGCTTCATTTTCTTTATATTTCAAATTTGCTTTATAGCTATAATCTTTGATCCTTTATTCAATTTATATTTTAAATTATTTTGTAGTTTATTTCTTTAAAATAGCAATAATTTATCTTTAGTTTCAAAGTTCAAATATCATTTCAAATTCTTAATTTACTACATGCTTTTACTTTCATATTTCACGTTTGTATTTTTTATTTTCATTATATTTAAATTTTATTTTATGGTTATAATTATCATTTTTAATTTATACTTTGAGTTACTTTTAGTAGTCACTTACTTCCTTTTATATTTTATTTCAGATATTATTTTACTTGTATTAAATTATTGAACATCTTTACCTACCTCTGTATTTTTGTGACAGTACTTTGGAGCTAACATCTGCAGCTGTTCTTTTATATTTCATTCCCCTTGGGATTTTCTCTCTGATTTTTATTTCTTTCAGCGTGGCAACAGAATTTTTTCATAACCTGACCAATGTATTGCCCTGACTTATTTGTTAAAAGTAGAAGCTTATTTTATACCCTTTCAAAAAAGCTGATAAGTTCAATTTTGTTTCCATGTTACTTTCTATAAAAAATGTTCTATTGTTAAAGACTAACAATGTCTGAGACTAAAAATATCCCAATAAATATTCATAATAAATAATTTATACATTTACTAGTGAAACTTGCCCTATAAATAATTTTACAAACGGGATTATTCATCATATATGTCCCGTATAATCGTTAAAATGAAATCGGTGTTTTGTTTTCAGAAAACGGCGAACTGCCGATCGCTCAATTTAGATCTGATTCTTCAGGCTGTAATGAAATATCATCATGCTCTTGTATATAAAATATTAAAAAAAGTAAGCATTATAATCTATAACAAAGTCTTTAATAAGTTAAATAAAATTACATTTTAACTATTGCAATACATATATGTTATTTAAGAGATCAATTGATTTTAAATCACGATTCGTACTAAACTTATGAAAAGTAAAAAAAAAAAAAAAAAAAAAAAAACTATATGTTATAATCCGTGACAATATATTTTATAGCGAGATACTGAATGGTGCGTGCATCATTATATACTTTATATTTCACTACTTACTTACTGTCGTCACATGTGAACAAGCGAGGACATTTGGAAAAAGTGTTTTTGCCATAATCTTGCGATATTGTATTTTTCCAGCAAATATGTTTGGAAAGAACAGTTTAATAATATCTATAATAGCTCTTCATCCAAATATCAAAATTTGTTTTTTGTGCAAGTTATAAGGCGCCATGAAACAGGTTTTCATTAGCATCAACGGGACGAAAAATTTCAAAGTGGTTTCAAAATAGCTGTGATCGATTTTTTTCAATCAAATACTGTTCGTTTAAACAGTTTTTGATTCTGTTTACGTTATGCGCTCGAATTTGAGCTGCGACTATCAATTCTGAAGATTTTCGTGTGAATGGTTTGGTCATTATATAAAGATATTATTTCACGAACCAATATTAATTCCATGGATGATTATTTAAAATGATGTTAAATATCAAATGTGAAAAAAAAAGCACGAAAAGGATTTTGTTAAAATTAGAAGTTATTTATAAAGCAGCAAAATTAAACACACATCCATAACAGAAGGTCTTTATTTCACTTCCTTAAGACGTACAAAAGTTTAAAAAAGGCCATAGCGCTTTCGAGCATATGCATGCCCTTCATCAGTGGCTACACGGAAATAAAGTTTGAATCGTTCATATATAGACCAGATATAGCGACAAAATTTGCATAAATACAATTTACAAAAGAATCTACGTTTAGTCAAGGATAAACCGTAAACAATTTTTCAAAAATTTTAACAACAAAAGAACAGCATATTAAATTACAATTTATTTACAGAAATCGAAAAAAGGAGGGGGGTGGCAATCAAGCATAATCCCAAAGAGGAAGACGTCAAAGATAACTTTGCAGAGACTTGAATTGCATGGAGTCGAGAATGAGTCGCCAAGCATAACTCAAATTCATAACAGGGTCAAAGTTACAAACGGACTCACGGTAAATATAAATAAAAAGGGATTCAAAAAGGAGAATATCACGAGGGTTATTACAACGCATCAAAAGGAAAGTATTTCAAAAAGAGGCTGAAAATTATCTTTAACAACAAATTGAGCAAGAGCCGTAGAAAGTTTACTATCAGTTATGCTCGAAAGCGCTATGGCCTTTTTTAAACTTTTGTACGTCTTAAGGAAGTGAAATAAAGACCTTCTGTTAGGGATGTGTGTTTAATTTTGCTATTTTAACATCAGACGTGATGCCAAATTAATTATTAATTTATAAAGCGTTATTTCATTTTGCTGTTTTTAATTTTCAATGATTAATTTTACGCATGCAATCCATAATTTTAATCTCTAAATGATTCTTTAAATTAAGAAATATTAACAATTCCAGTTCTTCGATATTTCAACAACGCCACAATACAGCTCCATGCCGTTCTTCGATATTTTAACAATGCGACAACACAATTCCATTACCATGCATTGATTAATTCCATTTGGGTATCACATATATGATAGATTACCTCATTATAGTACTCCATATATATTATTTATTTAATTAACTAATAATTCTATATGCTCGTTTGCCTTCGTTATGAGCAACAATTAATTGTTAACAGAATATATGCTAAACAATTCTTAGTATATGGAGGCATTAGCATATAGAAAGTGTTTCAAAAAAATTGATCGACTTTATACCTCGTCGACGATTGATCGAAGATCCATAATCCCAATATAAGAAATGCTTTAATTATGATATTAATTTATTTATGGCCATTGTATGTAAATTTGACCATGTGAAATATTTTAGAAAAAGTATTAAATGTAACTTTTAATGCGAAACGCCAGAAAAAGTTTTCAACTTCAAAACTGTTCTCTGTAGTTGCTGATAAAAAAGAGCATAACATATAAGAAAACACATACAACAAATATGAGTTCATAAAAATATTGCCCCCCCCCCCCACCCCACCGTGGAAACAGTAAGATGTGGCAGTTGAAAAACACTTTTCATGACAGCATTTGTCTAAAAATCACGGGATCAAAGGATGCAGTAAAAAATTTCTAAAATGTTAAAATAGGGTGTACAGCATAGATATAAGTGAACATTTTTCATGTGTTTATAAGTATAGTATTTAATCCAAAAATTGATTTCAACCTGCTAATATCAAGCACCATGCAAGTTTTTCTCTCGTCCTGTGAGTCCCGTATTGTTTGAAGACAGTAAAGATTATTATTATAATTAATAACGAGCATGCATTTGTAATAAGAGAGTAAATCTGCAAATAACTAAAGAAAAAATGAATTTATTTATTATTAAAGACTCTTTAATGGTTTTGTTAATTTGCTTTACAGTAACGGTAAGTAGCATCTGCCGCAGGAAAAAAATTTATAGGGTTATTCACAAACCGGCTCATTAAGGAGAATTTTGAAAACTAATTTTATCACAATTTATAGTCATACTTAAATTTTATTTACGCCACACTAACTAAAGCAATTATTTATTATTTTTAGGCGTATTTTCGGGATCGTTTTGTGTCATTATCATAGCAATGACACATTTACAAGTTTTTTAAGTATTAAACATTACAAAATTTTCATTTTTAATTTCTTGCAAAAATTTAGAAAATGTAGAATTTGAAGGCTTGTGTGACATGGGTAATTATTGATCGATTTTTAAAAAAATTGCACTGTTCAAAGATATTAATGTAACAAATTTAGAGGGTGAGAAAAAAGAAATTCAGAATTAGTTTACTTACTTTCACTCGAAGTATCTTCGAGACTGTAAAATATAAATGTAAATAGAAACCGACAAAATGTGTTTTAAGGAATTAGTTTGTAGACCAATATGTAATATTAAAAATCTCTTATAGTTTTCGTGCAATAGTCTAGCTAAATTGATGAACTTTGAGAATTTTCCATTTTTAAAATGTATAATGCTTATATACAAAATTAAAAATCTGATGTGGGCAGCACAGGACTTCCTTATATAATGCAATTAATTTACTTCTTTTACAGTAAAACAAAATAGGTTATTCTTATAGTGGATAGTTATATTATTTTCAAGATATTGGCATTACTTCAATTAGTCGTCATTTTCATTGATTTAGCGTCGTTTTTATCCATTGGGCGAGATTTTTGATTTGGTAACATTTAAAAAAGTCGCCAAGTTGGCAACATTCCGCCAGATTCGTCGCTAAAACCCCACCAAGCGTTATGGACGGAGAAATAATTCATTCTTATAGCATATAAATGACTATTGGTGTTCAAATACAAAAGTATTACTAAAAGTATCATTTTTCCTGAATGGAACGAGCTAGATCCACGAGAATGATGTCACCAAATTTATCGCATGATATTACATATGAAAAGTGAACATGTTTCTAAATAGGAAAGATTTTCTTTTTATTTTATATAATTTTTTGACAATTTTTTTTAAAACGTGCAATATCTCGGGAATGGTTCATGCTACCGTTCTAAAATTTTCGTCAATCGCTTTCTAAGGAAACATAAGAAATATCTATTTGCGTAACTTTATGAATTATTGATGAATTTTTTAAAATTTCACTCGAAAATTTAGGGGGGTTCTGAACATTCGATTCTGTTGAAAAACAATAGGCTTCCACTATTTATGGATTTTAATTTTTGTACCTAATTTCATTCGAATCGCTCTATTTGTTCGTGAGATATCGTCTCCATAGATTCACTGACACACACACACACACACACACACACACACACACAGACATCACCTCAAAATGTTCGATTCGTGATCAGGGATGCTTGAAACGGGCTCTCCCGTCGAAAACTCGAATTCGAATTTTCGACCCCGTCACAATACATTCTTTATACATCATATGTATGTATATAAGGAAAGTAAAAATGCCAACTATGAACAATAAGCAAGAATTTGTAGCTCTTTGAAAGTCCTACGAGTGCCTATAATTGGAGTTTGAATTGAACTCTTAGTTTTCGAAGTACAGGGGTTACAATTTCGATACTTTATTATTTTAACATCGGATTTCCAATGTGTTCAAAAGCTGAAATATTTAAAATGTCAGGAGTGCTGCAGCTCAATGTGTTTACTTATTTTTTGGTGAAATATGGGTGTACAAGCACGAGATATTTTATTATCGTTTAAAAGGTTAACGATAATAAAATATCATTAACTTTTTAAACGGTAGTTAAAAAGTAGGAAGTTGAAATAAACTTGGGGATTCTAAATATGTTTAATGATATGATGACGTTTAATGATATGATGACGTTTAATGATATGATGACGTTTAATGATATGATGACGTTTGAGCAGAATAGATGAAAATATACGCATTTGAGCACGTATTTATGTGCCGCCAGGCACGTTTTTAGATTAACTTGAATATAAAATCTCATAAGTGTATCGTAAAAGTTTATTGTATAAGTTTATCATATGATTTATTATTGTTCATCAGATTTATTGTATAAGTTTATTGTATACCGTCAAGCAAGTTAGTAAATGATATTTTGATGCGAAGTCTATGGCCGTAGTATCCAGATAAAATCGGAACGAAAACTAAAAGTATTTACTAACTATAAACAGTTAATGAATTTGTAGTACTTTTTGAAAGCTTGTAAACAAAAGAAATGAATCTGAAAAAAAAATCAAAAATCATATTGAACTTTATACTGGGGTTTTATTGTATAAAATGTTATTGACGCAAAACCATTAAGGATCCATCTCACTGCAACCACTGGTGATTTTGTTAATTACTCAATATATACTCGCGAAACACACTTTCAGAGCTGTTTCAAATTTTGAATTAGCTGTAATTACAGATAACTGCATATAGATATGCAATAAATATATGCAATGTGCACGTAATTAATACATGGATACTGTTGACTCCAATGAAAGCAACCTACCGGAGATGCTGTTCTCTCTAATTAAATTTTACTTTCGTACATCAGCGAATTGAAATTCATATTATTGTAGTTTTTGGCGTAAATGTAGAGAAATATGTTCTATTAATACTAATAAAAATTAATTACTTTTATTAATTTTCTATGATTTTTTTAGTGTGTCTATAAATGGTTCGATTTTAAAATTCAAGCGTTAGCGGGAATGAAGTTCTGTCGTGTTGTTAGCAACTCAACTACAGGCATGTCCGTTGCTATTAAAATTAGTAACGGCTTTTTATATAATCGTTGTTAAATTACCTTTTACAATTGGAGTGGAATAGCTGCGATATACAGGGTAATAGGGGGAAACAAATTGAGCACATAAATGATTTTTATTCAAAACATACTTTCCTGAATTTGAGTACTGTTATCTGTATATTATTTACATAATGGTCGTTTATTTTGTGCTTGGGAAACACTGAGTAATTTGTTCTTGTATATAATAAAACACATTTAATACGAAGACAGGGCACCGTAATTTTCTTATGATATTCATAACAGCCTTTGTTTGATATAGTTACTGATATGAAATATAAATAAATTTGAAGAATTGAAAATGGTACTAAAATGAACATAATATAGTTATAAACTTGTATTAAGTATTAAGTATGTGATCATGTTAATATAAGTAAATGTATTTATGTAATGGTTCAAATTTCATTAGTCTAGAAACGACAAAATTTAAATTTAAATCCAGTCAGACACTAAAAAAATATCCTTAAACGAATGGAAAAAATTAATTTTATATTGAAATATTTGGAAATGTCTGACCTTGAATTTCAAATTTCCTTCTGTCAAGAGGCAATCTTAAGATTGTACGTATTTATTAATTTTGAATTTTCCCCAAGAGATGTTTCTTGTGAAATTCAAAAGAAACACTTTTCTTTGCAAAGAAACGCTTTTAATACCGAAACAATTAATTATAATTTTATTGAACATAAAATGAAATGGTAGCCGGAAACGTCATTAAAACATTACTTGGTTGCCATTTACCTGGTAATAAAATAATAACTGTTAACGTTACATTTTTCAATACAACTATTTATATTACATACAAAGCACTCGAGTGTCATATTTTACTATTTTTATTACTTATCTAAAGAATTTTATGATGCAGTAAGCATTCCATAAAAACAATTGTTTCAAAAAATACAGTTAAAAAATATACATTTGTTGCAATAATTATATATATATATATATATATATATATATATACATATATATATATATATGCTGCTAGACAATTGCTAAGGACGGAATACAAATATACAAATTGCAATGTAGCGCAACATTAAGCGGGGATGGCGGCCCAGCAAGATAAAATATTGTTGCCACATTGTTCGGACATCGGAATAAAGATCATTTACTGTTCTGGAAAATACAGAAGATTTTGAAACAGAACAGGTATAGAAGGTACAGAAGGTTTAAAGGTTTGTTTTTCTTGTTTGTTGGAGGATATTTTCGACCAGCAAGTCACCTCTCCAAAGCACCCCAAACATTTTCAATAGGGTTTAGATCCGAAGAACGTACTGGCCATACGAGGCATTGAATACCCCCGCTGACTAGACAATCCTGAACAGCGAGTGTTCGATGACATGGTGCGTTGTCGTCCATGAAAATAAATTTATCACCAACATCACCACGGAAAAGGCGAACATGAGGCAGTAGAACTTCACCAATGTATCGTTGGCCGGTAATAGTTCCAGTTGCAACCACTTGTAGGGGCATGCGGCCATTGATCATGATGCCGGCCCATGCCATGATACTGCATGTCATATATCGGTCCCTTTCCCGGATATTTTCTGGACGATAAGCAGTACCACTCTCACGCCAGATCAGTTGGTGCCTTTAATCCGATGACAGACTGAACCTACTCTCATCTGAGAATAGTACGCAAGCCCAGACCTGTTCGGTCCAATTGCGATGCTCACGACATCATTGAAAACAGGCGGTACGGTGCAGTCTGGACAATGGGACACACACAACAGGTCTACTGGCTTATAGTCCTCCTTCTCCCAAACGTCTGGCTACTGTTTTTCGGGAGATCCGCTGTCCCGTGGTAGCGAGAAACTGATTTTCCTCATGCTGAGCTGTGGTGCTCCGGTCCCTTTTTGCCGATGCGATAATGTACCGGTCTCCTGCAAGCGTCGTACTTCTAACACGACCTACCCCGTGACACTTGCTACACATTCCAGTTGCTTTAAATGCTTGCAACAGCCGTGGAACAACGCTGTGGGCGATGTCGAACTCCCTGGCAACATCTGTTATTTTTCGCCATTCTTCGATCTTTCCAATAATACGGCCACGCGTAAAGTATCGGAAAGACATACCTAAAATTTCAAGATTGTCAATTAAGTCTTTCCCGTAAAACTTTCACTTGGAACAACAACTGTCCACACGCGTCAAATCCTTTAAATCTCTTATTAGCGCTATCACGTGACTAACAGGCGTGGAAAAGAAAAATTTGCATACGCACACCTCTTCTTTCTGTATCCCGCACTTATTCTAATTTTCGAACTTTTGCTTCCTTTCATTTTGTGGCTGTTATGGGTGATAGTGTCATCCATCCTTAGCAATTGTCCAGAAGTGTATATATATATATATATATATATATATATATATATATATATATATATATATATATATATATATATATATATATATATATATATATATATATATATATATATATATATATATATATATATATATATATATATATATATTAGGGTGGCTAATAATATGGAGAGAAAAAATTATTATAATTATTTATTAATTATATAATTAATAAAATAATTAAATTAATAAAATAAAAAATCGGAAAATTAGATACATTAACATTAATGTTTTGAATTTTATTTTTGCTAAAAAATTGTAACTTTAGCCAGTTTGATACTACTATTTGAGCGCCTTTATAATAGTGCATAGTCGCATTCTCTTTTATCCATTTCTTCTTTGAATCACTTGTTTAGTGGGAATTTTCATCTATGTTTCATGTTCATGTTCTGTTTTACTTATATGGGTAATTGTCCTGTCTCCGGTTCTGGCTTACTGCACGAGTCTGCGAGGGTCGCTGTGAACATATGTCCTGCCTCCTAGGTTGTATGTCGTCACGTTCATTCCGGTGCTTCTCCATATTTTTCATACTGTTGCGGTTAATCGTACTTACACATGGTGAAAGAAGAAGGGTTCCTGCCTCAAGGTAATAATAGATTTCCTAATTTTTCTTATCTTCAATTTTTCATCTTTTGGTGCCTGTAGTCTGAGTTTGGGCATTTATAGTAATGTACTATTGCCCAATCTGAAACAGGCATTTATTTGGGTTAATTAGAATTAAATACTCAGACCTAAAGATGAATTTAATTCTAGTTTATCTTCGAATTTTGACTGGTGCTGTTCTTTTCTATTATCGGCATTATGGCCGTGGTTTTGCGTCTATGGTGATGTTAATATTTCACGATTACTTGAATTGATTATTTTTATTATTACATTTTTCTGATATATATATATATATATATATATATATATATATATATATATATAACAACATGACAGAAAATAATATGACCACTATACAGTACGCGCATAATGCAGCAGTCAACTACATGGACAAATATTAAAAAAGTTATAATAATAATGCATTCCATGTAATTACGAAATATTAAAATAATAAAATCATCAAATCAGTTAAACCACGGCCACCATGCCGAAAACAGAAATGAACAGCTTTAGCTTAATTTGGAGGTTAATTAGACTAAATTCGTCATCAGGAGCATCTACTCTAATTAAACCAAACACATGTTTATTTCAGATATGACAATAATAAGTTACTATAAATACCATAACTCAGACTACAAGCATTAAAAGAGGAGAAATTGAAACATTATTAGAAATCAAGTATTAACATGATCCATTAGGCAAGAACCTTGTACAAGTGCAGTAAAAGCGAGCAGTTGTAACTGAATGAAAAAAGTTGAGATGCATTCGTGAGAAGTAGGAGAAAATAAACCATGGAATCAGAGGTGAAATAAATATTTAAAGTGACCTCCTCTGAAACCCATCCAGGGAGTTAGAGTAGTAGCAGGACAACCATTAATCAAAGGTAAACAGGATGAACAGGTAAAGCTATAAAAGGGATTCACAGAAGAAATTAATAAACGAGTATGCAACTAACACCATTAAAAGTGGGCTCAAATCGTAGTGCCAAATTGGCTAAAGTTACATATTTTTATCCAAAATAATTGTCAAAATATTGAATATTTATGTGTCTTATTTTCAAATTGTTTTTGTTTTTCAAATTTTTAGTTTATTTTATTATTTTCATTTTTATATAGTCACATAATTAATAATTTTATTAATTAGTTTTTTCTTTTTTCTTTTTTTATATTATTATTATTAAGCGCCATAACAGGGAATATTTTCTTGGATGAGTTGCAGTGGTAATATCGAGCGGTAGTTGATACACTGAGTTATTGATATTAATTACGAAATTTGGAGGATATGCATTATTAGTTGCAGTATTTAATAATTCTATAAAATGTGCTAATTTATAATTTTCATCACAAATTTTATTGATTCTAAGAACTTGGTTTGATATAATATTTCTAAATACTGATATATGCAAACAAAAATCAAAATGTTGAGTTTTCGAAGTGTTAAAATTAAAATCTAGACGTTTATCACGAAGACGTTTATTTACGAAAACAGAAAAAATCAGTAAAGCAGTTTTGGAGACATTTCGCAACAGCTATGTCATCACCTATATGGATAAAGCCATTAATAACTACGCCTTTACTTGCAAATCATATTACGTACAACTCCTACTGGCATGCTATAAAGACAACAATATGTATTGTCCAATTAAACTAGGATATACTCCTAATGTTAATAGAATTATAGCCCTGTATAAACAAATTGGTATTAATATTACAGTGGTCAAATTTCCTTATTTAGTGCTCATACCAAAAATCCATAAAAAACCTGTTAAATTTAGACCTGTCACTATAGGTTGTAATACCTATTTAACCAAATTGAATTCCATTTTATTAAAACTATTAACACCTGTTATGAAGAAAATACGAAAAGAGGGCTCTGTTATGATTAAAAACAGTTATGAAGTGGTCGACAGATTGAAAACTTATTCTGAAAGATTTTATTTTAGAACGTTTGATTTTAAAGACCTATTTAACAATATCAACTTACAAGATCTCTTTGATATTTTAATGGAAATTTATATTATATCAGATTTACACAAATATGTGGAAACCAACAAGTACAAAAGCCTCCTTAAGATTGTCATATTTGAGAATATACTATATAATGGAATCGCATTTTATACACAAATCAAAGGCATCCCAATGGGAGGGGGATGTTCCTCGTTACTTGCGGATTTTTACTTACATCATTATGAGAAAGGCACGCATTTAATTAGTGAAATACCATTCTTTAGATTCGTTGATGACGTCATGATTGGAGTGGATAATCAATATACTATATTTGATTTTACATTCTACCCACCGTGTCTTGAACTAATCGAATCGGAGTCAGCGAAGGTAGGAACAGTTGATTTCCTTGACATCACTATTTATTATAATTTGGAACAGAAATTATGTTATAAATTATTTGACAAGAGACATCTATATGACTGCAAGATCAATTATTTTACCCACTGGAATACCAACTTGAGTTTAAACGTACAACGTAATTTAATCGTAAATCACATGAACAGATACAGATTATTAAACTCATCTATTACAGAATTTAATAAATGCATGATGCATTTAATCAACGGAACTCGGGAACAATCATATCCCTTCCGCTTTGTACAGCACTATTATGATGTTTTTTGCAGAAATTATAGTGATAAAAATTATGTTAATTTATCCGACATCATGCAATACAACTCACCTCTTACCTAGGATTATCTGATTGTTTCACATCCAGATGACTCTATAAGTTAGACGCGACTTTTTTATGTATGCTTTCCTATTCGAAGTATATACGCGTTATGCAACTCTTCCAAGATTCTCGTCTTGCTGGTTAGTAAAATTTCCAATTTTTGCTATTTTGATCATTTTTATGTTGTCTGGGATTCGGCCATTTTTTCCCCACGGGCATGATCGATTGTTGTTTCGGGCGTGCAGAGTCTCTGGGAGCGTTTTCATGAAGTCAAAGCTAGCTTCTAACCAGGAAATAGGGGTCGCAATCCCACTTGACCTTTCTGCAACCCTGTAAAAACAAACATTCCAACTATATATTTTCTTTTTTCATTTTAAATCTTATTTTTCAAGACTCTGATAGTGCGGCAATTTGCGCCTTTCTCTTTCTTGGATTTCATACTTTTTGGGATTGTATTTCTTTATATATATATATATATATATATATATATATATATAAATTTTCCATAAATACTGAAGCATGCTAAACGTATTAAAGATACTTTGCAAATATGAATAGTAAAAATTACTAAAGTTTTTAAGTAATAAAGATAGGCGATGCAAAATACATTTAATTTATTGCGCAAATGCAGCTTATAAATAAAATGATTTCAATAATAATAAAAGTTTGAAAATCCAATTATAGAATAGAATTGGATTTTCAAACTATTATATATATATATATATATATACATATATATATATATATATATATATATATATATATATATATATATATATATATATATATATATATATATATATATATATATATATATATATATATATTCGAGTGAAAAGGAAGAAACGTTAAAACGTTGAAAGGGGAGAATCAAATGCGTTCCATATAATGGCAGGGGAGGATGGCGACTCCCCTTCCCGTTTAAAGCAGCTTTTACAGCCGGGGCAACTCTCACGGTACCAATACAATACAATGGTCAGTCCTCTACATGTGCATAGACAAAGGCACCCGTATACAAGAAGAGCAAGAACGACATCGACGCAGAAGGAATGGACGCAAAATGAAAAACGATCCTAGTACCAGAGCCTATATAGCAACACTTACGCATGCATGCCAACACACCAGTATCGCATAAATCACAAAATTCAAACCAATTCCCGATGGAAACGGCTAAAGTTTTCTTTATTACCGAAAAAAGAATTATGGCATGCCCGCAAGAAATAAATAGGATAATGTTTCTTTAAAGCTTCGGTTACGATTTTTTGATTACATTTATTGCAATCCCTTTTGAATGTGTTGTAAGCCTGGTTTCTCTTGAAATGGCCGACAAGGACGTTTCTGAAACCATTCTTAGTAAGGTTCGTCCTCCAATCTAAAAGATGGCCAATCTTGATTTTATAAAAATCGCGTTTGTCTTATAAAGTTGTATAAGTACCATATCGTTGATGTTTATTTATTCATATGTCCAAAAAAGTCACTGCACCATTCTCGTCAACTTGGTTTTCCATCTGTTCCAATTCTCTTGGATAAAAGGTGAAATCGAAATTAGATGCGCCTTCAAAACACCCCAAGAGCACATCGTCCACATAACGGAAATATGGCATCTCATAAAGAATATGTGTGCCTTTTTCATAAGTAGATAGATAAATATCTGCCAAAATGGATGAACAGGCTCCCACATGGGTATACCTTTAATTTGTTGGTAATAGCCATTTCCGTCA